>CM076066.1:10562500-10970000 GCA_038088235.1 Zacco platypus
GTTGGAAGGTACACCTTCGGCCCAGTCTGAGGTCCTGAGCACTCTGGAGAAGATTTTCATCCAGGATATCCCTGTACATGGCCGCATTCATCTTTCCCTCGATTGCAATCAGTCGTCCTGTCCCTGCAGCTGAAAAATACCCAACAGCATGATGCTGCCACCACCATGCTTCACTGTTGGGACTGTATTGGACAGGTGATGAGCAGTCCCTGGTTTTCTCCACATATACCGAATTTAGAATTAAGGCCAAAAAGTTTTATCTTGGTCTCATCAGACCAGAGAATCTTATTTCTCACCATCTTGGAGTCCTTCAGGTGTTTTTTTAGCAAACTCCATGCGGGCTTTCATGTTTCTTGCACTGAGGAGAGGCTTCCGTCAGGCCACTCTGTCATAAAGCCATGGTGGAGGGCTGCAGTGATGGTTGAGGTTCTACAACTTTCTCCCATTTCCCAACTGCATCTCTGGAGCTCAGCTACAGTGATCTTTGGGTTCTTCTTTACCTCTCTCACCAAGGCTCTTCTCCCCCGATAGCTCAGTTTGGCCAGACGGCCAGCTCTAGGAAGGGTTCTGGTCGTCCCAAACATCTTCCACTTAAGGATTATGGAGGCCACTGTGCTCTTAGGAACCTTAAGTCCAGCAGGAATTTTTTTGTAACCTTGGCCAGATCTTGCCACAATTCTGTCTCTGAGCTCTTCAGGCAGTTCCTTTGACCTCATGATTCTCATTTGCTCTGACATGCACTGTGAGCTGTAAGGTCTTATATAGACAGGTGTGTGGCTTTTCTAATCATGTCCAATCAGTATAATCAAACACAGCTGGACTGAAATGAAGGTGTAGAACCATCTCAAGGATGATTAGAAGAAATGGACAGCACCTGAGTTAAATATGAGTGTCACAGCAAAGGGTCTGAATACTTGTATTTCAGTTTTTCTTTTTTAATAAATCTGCAAAAATATCAAGAATTCTATGTTTTTCTGTCAATATGGGGTGCTGTGTGTACATTGAGGAAAAAAAATTACTTAAATGATTTTAGCAAATGGCTGCAATATAACAAAGAGTGAAAAATTTAAGTCTGAATACTTTCTGTACCCACTGTATATTTATATAAACAGTAAGAATAGTGAAAAGTCTATTGCTATGGTTGACGTTTCACACTTATTTTGCATCAAGTAACTGTCAATGCCATTGTAATATATTGGAGCTCAAGAAACATTTCTTTTTATTATCCCAAGTATCATCTAAGTAATACTTAGATATTACTTAAGTATTATCCCTGCTTAATATTTTGTGTGGTAACCGTGATATATTTTACGGTTATATATATATCATTTTTTGTGTTGCCTGCCATGTACAACTGGCACAGGGTGATGAATACGGGAACATTTAGTTTATGTGTTTGGTGAGGTTAGCTCATTTTAATAGTGCAATACTCAAAGGTCTTTGCATATACAAGGTGAATATATACATTTTTAAGAATCAGTCAGTAGCTGGGTTTCCATGCAAATGTGAAGCAAATCTTTTCAAAGTTTGCAAAAAAACAAAAAACAAAAACAAATGTGAATTAGGTGCATTTCCATCAAGTTGTTCGAGAATATGACAGTGGTATTGGTCATAGGTGCCGCGAAGCACCCATGGAAAAACAAGATAATTTCCATTCAATTTATCAAAAGAAAAAAAAGAAAAGAAAAAAGCAAGCATACTGTATGCGTCATTTGGCATAAAAAGCGCACAGAACACTCCCTTTACAATCATTAAAAAGCTGTCCCTCATCTCAGTTCATTACGATCTCACAAAGTTCTGTTGCAATAAACGAAGCTGATTGCACAATGAATTTCTTATTTACATAATGTCCACACTGTATTTATTTTGTTAAAAATGAGGATTTTGCGAGCATGGAGAACTCAAAATCTACTGCCCACTCAGAACACCTGAGTTTTTGTTCAGTGTTAACTTAAACACCTCTGATTGGCCACTGAGTTCAAGAAATTAACAGATATCTTTGGGATTGGCTACGATTGCTCAACGCTGCAAAATTGTAAATAGAAACCTTACGCGCTGGATCATTTGTCAAACCAAAATGCTATTATTATGGAGAAAATTGATCATGGACCAGCAGTTATGGGCAGCTTTTCCCTCTAAAAGCAATCAGCTTCAGCGAGCATAAAAACTTTTTTAGCAAATTAAGAGATTTTTTTTTTTTTTCAGAAATTGGCATTCAAAATGTGCATAAAAACAGGAAGATGGAAACATAGCTAGTGGTAAAATCTACATTATTTGACAACTCTCTTTAATAATGGTGGTTATGGCCATTTACTATGTGTCCAAAAACATTTGGACTCTGTTCACCCTCACTCTCATAAAATCACAAGACAACACCAGACATTACAGCTTTGCTTTGGTGGTTAAAGAATAACGGGCTATGAGGATGACTGAAATGACTGGAAAATGAAAGTTTTGGGAAAGTTTATAAAAGCCTTTTGCAGATGGACATATTACATACCAGTCAATTGTGTTGAGGCTTCTTGTGGTGAAAAATATTTGTCCTTGTGTCTGCTTCTACCTGAACAAAACGAAAACAAAAAGAACAAGTTAGCAACTCAGCATTTATACTAAATACTAAAGCATTTCACCACTTGTAGAGGTTGCTTGATGGTGGTGGAACAACAGCATTAAACTTTGTTATGCCAAACTGACTGTTGCCTTGAAACTATAATTTTGCTTTGTTTAAGTTCTGCCCCAACGGGAGAACTTCTGGACTTCAAGATGGACATTGTATAGACTTTCCTGTCCATAAACAACTTGAAACACTCTTAATCCACTTCACAGAACTTATCATTGCATTTGTAAATTGTACAGTACTTAAAATGTCACGTCTAGAGTTTATGAGTGTAAGCATGCAGAATAGAGAGGATTCTCTCAGCTTTATCAGAACTCTTGGCAAGCTCTGATTCTCCTCAACAAACCCGGCGCTAAGTCTAATATCATCCTTCTTAGAACTGAATTGGTAAACCATGTCATTTGTGAGTAGTTTTGGGAGATTTAGACCACTGTCCCCTTGCTAACAGATCAAACCAGATGAGATTTAGGAGACTCGGTTGTATATGTCTTTGCTGGAACATTGCAGGGACGTGCTGAAGAGACATGGTTGTATAGTCTAAGAGAACATTGGGATCTTTCATTACATGAGCTGAGCCTCATTGTAAGTTTCTAATCTTGCACGCTCCTGTCTATAATCCGCAGGGAAAACTTGGATGTCATCATCCAAGTTTACCATGCAGCGTGAAGTCCTCCGCGAGGGGGAAAGGGAACATGTTTGAAAGGCTAAAGCTCAGATGAACATACATGGAACTCTTATAGGTCGGTCACGTAACCAAGATTCTTGCGAATTAGGGCAAGTGGTTCTCCGATCGCTTGGATGCGTCGGACCACCCCGATGCTATACCCGAGGGGGGAGGACTTACACTCAGAGGACTGTGGAGATATCTGTACAACACATTTGGATGAAGTCAGGCCCACAATAGAACAATAGACAGCGGGATTCGAGATAATTCTCAACACTGTGACTGTATGTGTGGGTGAGTCTGTATGATGGGTGTGACAATACAATATAAGCATTATTAAGAAAGTTAAGATCATAATCAAATTCATGAATTCTAAATATAATATACATATTCATAAACATTTATAATTTTTTTTTATTATTATGTTATAAACTTGTTATAAGTGTACATGCATAAAATGACTAATTACACACTATATTATAAGCATATCATCAAAGAAAATTTTTAAGATCATAAAAAAAAAAAAAAAAAAAAAAAAATCATAGAAATGTGTCCAAACTTTTGGCTGGTACTGTAACATACATTGGTGCTTTGACACAATAACTTGTGTATGTGTTTATAATGGCTGTGCTTGGAGCCTACAGGTAGAAGTGTGTGCATGTTTGTTTATCGGTGTGTATGTGTATATCTATATCCTACAAACGCGTGAGTGTAAGTGTCAGTCCAGGGCCCCTGCATAAAACGCAGTCTTATTTACTCCTGTCAGCCTATAAAGCCAGCCTGAGTGCCGCGCTGATTGAAATCCCCTTTTGTGTGCTAGTCTTCAGTGATGTGGCTTTTCTCTCTGCCTCATCTCATGATGGAAGCCTGTACTGTTAATCTGAGAGTGGCCCCTGAAAGGACGAAATGAGTTCCTGGACTGAATGCACTCTTTAACTCCTCTGTCTTGGTCTATTCAGACGTGGGGCGTGAGAGCTGGCGGCTAACACCTCCACAACAATACATGGCAAAGCAATGCAAACCTTCCTTACACAAACTACTCTGTCTCTAGGAGACTTGCTTTTCCCACATTATCTTCTTACCCGCAAAATAGTAGTAAGGTCTCCCATTATGGCACCACAAAATACAGAAGATGCACTAGGATTGAAATGGGAGATCATAACGGCAACAAAAAAAGGGGAAGAAAAAATTGAACTGTGTGGCTAATCTAAACATTTTTAGAAGTATTGTTAAAACAGTAATTATAGCATCTTTCTGTATCATATAGGGTGAAATAAAAAGGTACAGGAACAAAAATAACGTACCCTTAAAAGGTACAATTTTTGCACTTTTTCTTTCTGATAATGTACTGAAATTAATGTATCATGGTATTTTCATTGTACTACCATGGCACATGTCCAAAAAAACAACTTTTTTGTGTATTAAAAATATTCAATATTAAAGTGCTTTTCTGAATTCAAAGGAATCTGCCTTGTCAAAGTCATGTACTAGCATTTAGCATGTGTGCTCGAGCATCATGTAACGCTTTATTACTCATTTACTGTCACTGCTACATGTCTGTAGCATGTTTGTTAACTGCTAGGCTTTATTATCAACAACTTACATCCCGAATTTCATTTAGGTATGATACATTACAAAATGCAGTTAGTGAACACCCAATTCAAATGATTAGCAAAATTAGCTTAGTGTCAATGGAAACCTGGTCAAGTAGCTCAGACGCCATGTGTATTGATGGACTCCAGTAGAGACAGAAGAAGAATAAGATCTCATTGTTGTTGGGGTGGAATTCCCCTCTGAGGAGAGATAAGTCGGGTCCTTTGTTCTCTGGCCTGTGTGACAGAGCGCTTATATAATGCAGTCATAAAATGGGGACTATGTCAGGCTGCAAAGCAAAGTGGGCCTGTGGCCTGTTTATTTGTTGGAATGGAAGGATGGAAACATGAAGGAACTGAGTTGAAGACAGAGAGAGATCATACGACTCTTGGCTTACATAAGGTCCAGAATGGATGTGTGAAACGGAGCATGATGGCTCTTCCACCCAGATAAAGAGATCAGGAAACATGACAGGAGAGTGTTGTACTAAGCGGTACTAAAAAGTTTTGCTATTTGGACAAAGCCATCCATTAAAGTTGCTAATTACTTGAAGGACTGTTTTCTGGATTAAATAAGGGGTTTTCCTTGTTCACACTGGCAGCCATTTTATTGCTGCAGGTCAAAGGTTGCTGTAATGTGGTTGTTAATAGACTGTGAATCCTGTCTGATCCAAAATTACATTTATTGTCTATAAAATTAAGATGTCATTCTATTGTGACAATTAATCAGCTTTCTCAAAAGGTCTCCTTTCAGGTTAAACTAAAACTGGACCACAAGGCCAGTTCTCAAACTTTTTGACTTTGCTGTCTTCAAAAAGTTTAACTTCAAAATAATCGACAGCCCTATATATGCCTTTTCCAGTTTATAAGGATTAAGAAAAAGGATTTTTAAAAATATTTTTCCTCACAATTTATACCGGATAAAATATTTTAAATGTAAAATATATATTCATTTAGAAAATGTCCATGGATTTTTATGATTGTTAATTTACATTATTTTTCATGGTCTAGAAAATCACACTTTTTTCACAGTTTACAGTATATCCAAGTCAAAGACTGTAGGAAACCAGGTTCTTTAGTTTTTAAATGGGTGAATTCAAATTAGAAATGTATTTTTAATTGTTTTAACTCATGCTAATGCTCGTTTTGCCTAAATAAGTCATCTTGAGGCCCCCTTGAAAGTTTGCTGAGGCCCAGCCCCCTGGATTAGAACCACTGTACTACACTATATCCTGTCATATACTTATATAACTATAAGTTAATATATATTTTTTTCTTTGTCATGTTTTATCCAACGCCTAATAATAAAGCAGAATCTTCAGAATTATTGCAGGCAATATTTGAACCTGCATGATGAAAAAAAACGTTAATCTGTGTGAAACTAGTATACACAAGATTAGTGTTTTCATACAATTAAGTTGTTTCCTGCTATGCTGGTCACATGCAGGAAATGAACGGGGAGGGAATCAAAGAGACATGGAGGAGGAAAATGAGAGATCTTTCTTCTGACTCAGTGTGACTGTGAGGTTAGACTCTGGAGTGAGCAACACAAAGAGATTAACCTATTTACATCTGTTACTTACTCTAATGGCTTTTTGTACAGCTAATTTCAGCCATCTGCGTTCTCTCTGAAGACTTTGTCACACAAAACTAATAAAAGTCATCTGGCACACAAAATTAGAGAACACAGAACTGTACAGAGAGGAAGAGACTCAAAGACACTAGAGTACACAAACAAACAAACGCATACACGCACACACACACAGGAATCATGCAGCTGGACATATGACTGGGCATGCATTCCCTGACACAAATGAATCACATGCTTATTGACTGACTGACAAACACACATAATGCAGATCCTCAAAGTTCATTTATGGACTGGGATGGACAGTGGAAAAGATGTATCGCTGTTGCTTTTCAAAACATATATATATATATAAATAATGGCCGATGTATCCCAAAATAAAATATTTATTTCTAAAAGTAAAAGTCCTTTTGTAATGTCCTTTCTCATTTAACACAATAATGACTTTAAATGACCTTTTAGGGGTAATTTCTCAGCCTAATTTGATGTGTTCTTAATTTGGGATTAATTAGTTTGATCGTCACATAATGTAATGCACTAAGAATGAATCTACACATTATGAAAGTTGTCTACAAAGAGCACTAAACTCATTTAAAGTATATATAAAAAAAAAACACTTGTAAAGTTACACAATGAGCAGGAAAAGTCACACTCAAAAAAGTCAGAGAAAACACTACGGTCACGCACAGGGAAGAAATAAAGAAAGCGAGAGAAACAGAGAGTGAACTCACAGGAGTTTGTGTTGACTGGCAGCAGGTGAGTGTGAGATCATGTCAGCAAGGGTTCAGGTTGAATAGGCGGTGTTAGTAAGGACAGAGGGCGAGAGCTGTAATGGGGGCAGCAGAACAGCTGTGAGGTGGGGAGAAGGGGGTGTCGGAAAGCACGTCCAGCCAACCAATGATCTTGCTTTATTAAATTAATAAAGCTCATCTCAGCACGCCTGAACACACCAGCAGAATGACACCAAATCTCACTGTTTTAATCACATTACGTACGGGCCAGCTCATTAGCCGCACAGGCTACTGGGTTCATACGCAGTGCACACGGTAACAAACACACACACACACACACCCACACATCACCAAGTGCTAATGGCTACCGTTTGCATGTAACTCCTGCCCTCTACACAGATGTGCTTTTACTGAGATGCTATCATTTTTTAATAATTGATCGTGTTTTGTGACTTTGAGTGATTTTTCGGGCTCATCCTTCTGTCCCGGACGCTCAGGAAAAAGGCACGAACACACTCTGTATGTGTAAGGTCAGGGTCGCACCTGCATTCAGAAGTCAGCACTGCCCAGGAGATAAACGACATTCACTACATTTTCCTGGACGGACTTCCTGTAAAATGAGTCTCATCTCCTCTCATTCCTGTACAAAGAGGTCTATCTGAATAAATGTTATACAGCCAATCTACCCTGCGGGGTTCAAGCAATGGTGTTCGTCCATCAGTGCGGTTTTGTGCGGTGCCTATGAATAAATATTTTCCCTTTGAAAGTCATTTTCTCAGAATGGGAGTGAAAATGTACCCAGACAATAAAATAAAACATGCCAATGGTTTTACATATGCTAAAAAAAAAAAAAAATGCTGAAATGGGTAAAGATGACCTAACACTGGAACAAACCATCTTCTGTTTGAAGCTTCTGTCTTATCACAACAAAATGGTGTGAAACCATTTTGATGACTTCTATTGTATGAACAAAAACAATTTATCAAAACATTAATTCTCAAATTGGTCTCCTTTTTACAGAGCCCCTAAAGGAACCTTTGAAACTTTTCATGTGCGCACTGGAATTTTTTTGGGTGATCACGTTTTACAATTTCCAGTTTAAGTATACTATAACCCATTTTCTTTGTGGTCACTGCCATCTTAGTATGAAGTAAATGAGAGTAAGTATGCTTATTGATTAATAGAGAGATTTGACTTTCGTTTTGGAAGAACCTCTGATATCATTGCCTTACGTCCACTATGGCAGCTGAGAAACTGCGTCCCGAAATGGCTTGATGGTGCAACATATGGCTGTGTGCATTGTCCTTTTTGCCAAGTTCAAAGGCCCATAAAAAAACAAAACAAAACAAAAAAAACTTAAAGTTTGGCTTTTGTTAGGACAGTATATTTATGTTGTCTCATATAAAACTTTAACAGCCAATTTAAAAATACTGGTACAGTAAAATTCACATTTTAAAAATTCACACGCTTATTGCAAGCAGAGCCATAGAGGACTTTAGGGAGCAAAATAGTGTTGTCTAAAGTAACAACTTACTAAGGCAGCACAGATATTTTAAAAATGTGATGATACCAGCATATCCCCCTTGCATTTTGAGCACTGTTGAGTGGATTCTTAAATGCTTCTGATTGTGGCCATTGTGTTCACGCACTCAACAGATGTGACTGTGATTGGCTACAATGATCAACGCTTTAAAAACGTATTGTAAACTGACATTTTACCGATTCAGACATGTTTTTGAGGCGTTGATCATTGTAGCCAAGCACAGACATATGTGTTGAGTGTGTGAACACAATGGGCAATCAGAAGTGTTGAAGAATCCACTCAACAGTGCTCAAGGTGGAAATGCTGATATCAGATTTTTTAAATTTCTGTACCAACTTGGTAGCGAAGTTGTTACTTTTAACAACACTAAGAAAGCTTCACGTTATATAAAAGGGGAGGCTCATGCGTAAATAAGTGACAAACGAATAAGTACTAGACAAACTGCTACAATGAAATCCAAATTCTGAGCCTTTACCAATCTTTTTTATACACCATTGAACTTGTACACTATGCCGCCAATTGCACCATCAACCCATTTCACTGCACGCTTTCTTGGTGGCCATACAGGGGATACGATAAAGTGGACATACAGTAGGCTCTTTATACTAGAGGTACTACCCTTACAAATCCAAAATTTGCACACTCTACCAATATTTTTTAATTGGCCGATCAAGCGAAGTGACAGCATAAAGCGCACATGAATGGATCTGTTTTACTATTAATTATAGCATGAAATCAGAAAGAATTTTGAAAGATACAGTACAACTTACCGAAATCCATATCATGTCTCATGTAATCATGCAATCAGTATTTCAACCGTGGAAAGAAGTCAATATCATGTAACGTTACCTCATTATAGCAATCCAATGACCATTGACTTGTTACAGCAAGAAAAAAAGGAACTCTACTATTTTGCTAAATATATGCAGCATGTTCATTAGGGATCATAATCATAATGGATTAATATGTGCTTTATAAGTACTAATAAACAGCCTTTATCATAGTAATTTGCATGCTAATAAGCAAGTAAGTAATATTGAGAACTGCACCCTAAACTTAGGTGTTACTGTACAAGTATAGAGAAAACTGACCATGATATACAATAGGCCTATATCCAAATGAATCAATATCAAATCGAATTGAATCAGAATGTGAATTGAAAATTGTGGAATTTGTGTCAATACCAGCCCGATTTAGATATTTTTTTCTTCCATTTGATGAAAAATAAAACCATTCACAGCCAAACAAAATCAACAGACTTTAAAAAGCTTGAGCAATTAAAGTGGCAGATGACAGCATCCTCTTATAATAAACAACATAATCGTCCATTGGTGTGGACGCTAATATTTATCACTATGGTTATGTTTACAGTTATCGTTCTTGGTGTGCACAGGCCCTTAGTTCATTTTGAGATTCACTGTAATTCATTTTCAAGTCATTGCTTCATGCTGAGTTCTAAAAGCTGAGATGTTTATGCTATGTTTAGTGGCCTCAGATCAGAAGCACAGTGAGTTCATGTGTTAGTAATGAAGAGAATAACACCCTGCTTTTGTCCACTCTTTACAAAGACACAATAATGACACTGAGATAAGCTGTGTCAGTGAACCGAGATGTAGCCGACATAAATAGGCAATGTGAGAAACAGAGGAACTTCGAAACAGAGAGGCAGGACGCAAGCGCCATGATGGGGATCCATTAAGATCAGACCATCAGAACACACTCAAGGGTCACAGAGTTTTGCTATATCATTAACCAAACAACTAAAATTACCCATTCACTGTGTGCATACTGAGAACCCACATAAACGCGCACACAGAAGGGCCCTGAACTGTCACTGTGTCGTTTACCGAAACACCATAATTAAACATCTCAAAAACAAAGCACAAACACTGTAATTACTCCCTCAACTGCTAAACACCAAACCACAGAAGTCAGAAACATGCTTTTGTGGAGCACAATAAGTGTGTGAGTGCATGTTGTCATAAATACACACAAGTATGCATGCATTTACCTGATGTCTCTCTCTAAGCACACATTTATATACTGTCTCAAACAATATAGCTAATCAATAATGATCTTTGATTTGCTGAAGTGCTAAGTGGGAATGTTTAGATCCCATCCTTCCAGAGACATATCCTTTCAATACGGAGGCGATGACGGATGAAGTCTGCTGGCAAAGACCCAGAGAGCACAGGAGACCCGATCAAAACAAGCGACACTGCTGGTACTGGAGACCAATATGATGTCGTGCTGACGACCATCGAAGGTGTAGCCAGAGTACATGAGGGCTGAGGTGAAGCCGGTGTGACGTAGAACAGAGGTGACACTGAGGGGAAGGAGGAACCTGCTGCCCCTGAGTCCGTGGCGAGTCCGTGGCAAGTTGTGTGACGACAGACCATGGGGGTGCCGGCAGGACGAGGGAACCTGGTGGAGCTGCAAATCCGAGGGTGGGAGGAGCCAATGCGGAGCCAACAGATCAACAGGCTGATATAGAGCGAAGAGAACAGAGATCGGAGGCAGAGCCGCAAGATCCTCTAATACGGGCGCTGCAGGTGGATGAACGACCTGCGGCTCGATGTCACAGGGACTCCCCGGAGACGGCGCAGGGCTATAGAGATCCGGCAGAGGCGGGACTGGAGGACTAGCTAAGCTTTGCGGTGAAACACAACATGACAGAAAAATCATAAGAATAGCACAGTCCATGTAGATCAAATGTAATGAGGAACTCATTGTTCACAAGTCATTAGTGCTGTTCAGAAACAGCGATAATAAAGGTACCGGGTGGGATAGGGTGGGAATTGATACTTCCTCACTGAAGTCTATCAGCCAGTCCTCATTTTCCATAGTCATGACTCCCTCGTTCCCTGATGTTGCGGGCTCACACCCCTGGTCAGACTCACGGTAGATCTCCACTTGGACAGTTCTGTCCTCTTCTCCACGGGCTCTGGCTGACATGTCGCAACGGGTGGTAGCTCTTCGTTAGAGGGGGGCACACACGAGTGCTCTGCAGTCGAAGGTGGTGATTTGGGCTGTGTCCTGGATTGGGGAAGGATGCTCTCCAGACGCTGGATGATGGCTTCTTTCCAGTTCAGTCCTGAGGAGTCTGGGAGGTCTCCAGGGTGGTGGTAGTTGGCCCCAATCCAGGACAGCGATTTAAGGGTCTCGTCGTCGTAGGGGCAGGTGACAGCAAGACGACAAAACCTGTCAGTAAAAAACAAAAAATCTGTGCTCTCACGAGCTACAGCAGAAAACAGAGCTGCGTAATCCATATTTGGTCAGTTGCTCTGTTGGCAATTCAGAAGATGAAGACAGACAAGGTATATTTAAAAATAATAATGTAGTTTAGTTCCACAATCAGGTGATAAGGCGAAACAGTGTGTTTCAAAACACAAACACGAACAACCGACAAACGCAGAGTGTGCATGAGGAACTAAATACAGAGTGATGACAAACTAAATGATGAGCAGCTGTGATGAATGGTTAGTGTCCATGGGAACAGAGGAGTAGAGGGAAACTCAAACAAAGGAACACATGTGACTGATGAAAAACTGAAAGTCCATGAAAACAAACATTCTTTTTCACACTGATTGCACAGTGAAACGCACTGATTTCTACAAGGCCCTTCCTTCCGATAAGCTCTGATTGGCCAGTTGACCGAGCGTGTTGTAATTGCCCTTGTCTAATTGGCGTGTGCCGGAAATGTAAAGCCCCTCACCATAAATCGCAAGCTTCAGATTCCATGACTTTAAGCAATTGTAAACACACAGTTAATAATGTCATTGGGTTTACCATGTCAGTTTGAACCAGAGTCAGATTCTTAAAAATGCGGATAATCAAGCTTATCGATTGGAACCAACTTTGCAAGCATGACTTGAGCAGACTCTCTCAGGCTCAGAAAGCTGTCCTCTGTAAAATGCGCTGTGCAGTAGTAAACTTTTGAGTTGTTCTGCTCAAGATCAGCTTTAGAAACCTCTGATTCCTAATTTTATCCATTTTCGGGGAGGGCAAAAAAAGCGGTTTTGAGATCGAGGTTGGTCTTGATCAGTATTCTCTGTTAGATAAATAAACCCCCTTGTGGAAGACTATGAGCTTTGTAACTTTGCAAATCATTTACATTCACAAACAGAAATTCTGAAAATGTGTTATTAAATATGTGACTCTAGACCACAAAACCATAGATCATAGATCACAAGGGTACATTTGAAGCAATAGGCAACAATACTTTGTATGGGTCAAAATTATCGATTTTTCTTTTGTGCCAAAAATCATTAGGATATTAAGTAAAGATCAGGTATTTTGTATATTTTTTCTGCCGTAAATATATAAAAAATTAATTTTTCTAAGTAATATGCATTACCAAGGACTTCATTTGGACAACTTTAAAAGGACATTTTCTCAATATTTTGATTTTTTTTGCACCCTCAGATTCCAGATTTCCCTTTAGACCTTTATGACTGGTTTTGTGGTCCAAGGTCACATATTTTTATAATTATATATTTTATATAGTATGTATTATATTATGTTATGTTATGTATTAAATAACATTATACTACAGAAACTAATAATGATCAAATAAACCGTTTACCTTTTCTTTTGCCGCTACTAAACCTCAGATATTTGCATAGGGAAATCCCCCCCCCCTCAAGTGAAATCCCAGATTGTCCACAATTCCTGTTGAAATGACTCAAGTTCATACCTCTATTTGAGCTAGTCAAGAAACTGCCATTAAGATGAATGTGAATGCTAACAAATAGCTTTTTAGGCTAGCACCATTTTTCCCATGTCTGACTCATTGTCTCATGTCATCACTAAATCATTTTTTACATCACATAATTAACATTCATATTTATCTGATACGTTTATAATAAGTCTCCCAACCTTTTGCATTGTTTCTACATCACTGTTGCTGTTGTAGGTCGCCACGTTTGTATGTTTGTGTGTCAGCATGTGAGATTTATCTATTGATTACGGCAGACAGTGAATCCCCACTGGCTGTTAAGTGTGTGTGGACTTCTATGTGTGTTATGTTGCTTGTTTTTTGGGCCCCCTTCTCCCTCCTCTCATGAGGGAAAATCTCTGAATATGACAGGACATGAGGAGACCTGACCATGGCAAAGGACACATACTGTGTGGGGAGGACAGACATGCATGTACATAACAAACAAACGTGCGCGCACACATACACACAAACACGCTCTCACACACACACACACACACACACACACACACACACACACACACACACACACACACACACACACACACACAACATCTGCGTCTGTTGGCATCCGGGTCTGTCCTGTGTCCGTCAGAGTGTGTGTGATTCTCAGAGACACATTTGTGTCAGCATGATCACAGAGTCTGCTTTTGTGTCTGTGGTCTCTCAGGAACACACACTGAGCTAACATTATTCTCTGCTTTCTGTAGCTTCTGAGGCCTTACACACTTAAATCATCATGAAACAGCATTCACAACTCTTTTTACTTGTGCAACTCGAGGTATTTCTGAATAAAACAGGGTGTTTATTATGGAAAAGTAGGTGGGACTCATTTCATGTATCGGAAATTATATTTTATTAGTCCAAACTAGACAGAGTTTTCTAAGCGGCAGAAAAACACCTCAAAACATCAGCAGTGCATGGGATAAATGCTGTCGTCTCATTAATGATGACTCATATGAAGGACAACTCTTTTCTGCCTTCCATCATTGCTAATGACCACTTCTGTACCCTTATCACCCTTTATGCAATCTCACTTGCTGTTAATTGAATGACAATTAATGGCCTACTTCCCTTATCAGCTTCGTGAGGGGGTTCTCATTAACCATGTTAATGAACTGACCAGTTCCTTATCAGCCACAGTTCAGCTAGCGGCTAACAGCTAATGGCTAATTGCTAAGAACTCTGCTGCAGCTGACAATTTTGCTTGACTATGAGTTATACAATGCTGAGGTCAACAACAACAATAAACAATGCAAATAGAGCCATGGCACAGCAGTACCATGATGGAGTCAAGGTGTCCCAATAGGAACAGTGTGTCAAGGTGCTTTTGTTTGTGTCTTCTGTGTTTGTACTGTATCAATCCAGTGTAGTCTACATCATTTTCCCGATTACATTTCCCCCTTTTTTCATTACTATTTTTGGTTCATCTCTTTCTTGTTAAGGCCATGTTAGTCATACTAGCTTAAACTGGTCAACATTTTTCATGTATAGCCATGTTTAACTTTGTAATGAATATAGTCTGGGTTTATATACGCGAACCCCAAAAAAAGTCACTGTTTGGATTTTAATAGGCAAATACTTAAGAGTCAATGGATGGATCATTATTACAGTGATTATTATGTTTATAGCATGTTATGTTTGGCAACGGTTCTTTCAACCCTAAAAGTGTGTAGCTTTTCATTTCTTAAACAATCATGTAGGAAGATGTACTGTATCATATTGTGAAAATGTTTGGGAGGGAGCATGAAGAATCATTTCCACACATGAATTGAAAGCTCTGAGTCCTGAAAGTCTTTGGGATGTGCTAGAGGAGAATTTAGACAGTGCTCACCTCTTGCTTTGTCTGAACCAAAAACTGATGCAACCTTTGATGGAAATAATTTTGTGAAGTTGTGTATGATGCGCTTTCAAAGGCTGCATTTATATGATCAAAAACACAGTAATATTATTAATGATAGACTCCTATTAAATTAGTATAAATATACAAACAATTTTAAATTGTTTGTGTTCATGTCTACATAATATATACAAAATTTTAAAGATAAATTATTTGTAGTTAAAATTCATTACAATAGTTATGCTCTATAATATAAATATATTACTATACTAATGAATAAATTATTATATGTCACATATATTACATATTTATGCCAATTGGACTATAATCTCTGAACAGACATTAATCTATTACATGCAGCAAGGCTCTATACCTTACACCCCCATCCACTCATATAGCAACCCTGACCTCAGGCTTTCTGTCACACGTTAAAATCCATTAGTTTCACCTTCATACAAACCAGCTATACAATCAAACTGTTTGTTCAGAGGCCATTTCTGGTCATGCCCATGGGAAGAACTAGTACAGTACATGTGTGGTTGAAGAAACAAAGCTTTTCACATGGAAGAGAGCTCAGGGGAAGGAATAAGGTTAAAATCTCCTTTTGATAGAAGAAATAACACACATCCCTAAAATAAATAATTGTGAAGACACGCACACAAATATACACACAAAATACAAACATGGAAGACACAAATAAAAGCACTTTGACATGTGTGGCCGCACACACACACACACACACACTCACACTCACAACTGTGTCTCTAGTGGCTGAGATCTCGCCAGTATAAACTTGTTTTTATCTGACGCAGTTGCTTCCGTTCATCTGTGGTGTGGATGTGTCAATACACAATCGCCTGTGTCTTTTGTTCACAGGAAGACTTCCCCATTTATCAACTCTTTCTTTCTCTCTTATTCTCACTCCCTCTGTCCCTCACTTCCTCTTTCTAAAGGGCCTAGAAACCTGTACATTTCTCTACTCTCATTAAGTCACTACATACAAAAGTGGATTTCACCATATATTTATGTCACATAGACCAGTATGACATAAATACCATAATAAACTAGAATGTTACATGCTCTGAAATGCAATGATTGTGGGCTGTGAATTCACAGACCCTGGCATAACAAACGCACAAACATGCACACAGTGACTGTAATCCATGTAAACCCATCAGGTAACAACAAATGTCTACGAACTAGACTATGTTGTGAAAAATCATCTCTAACCCTCTTAAAATCCAACAGGAAGTCAAAGGCAATTACCTCATTGGCTGTGCATTACTCTCTGTGGATTTAATGTAAATACAATCATTATTTCCTGAATTTTAAGTGAATTTGGTCACGTATTTATCACCGCTTTAAATATCTTTAAACAACTCTGTAGACAAGCAATAAAAGACATAACATACAATATAAAACAATAAATATGAAAGCACTGAAGTGTTTTTGTGGGTCCAGTGTAAATTCTTCAGTGATCCAATCCCAGCAGCCCCTGTGAGACAGAGAGACAGGTCACTGCCTGCCTCATCCTTTCATTCCTCCACGCTGCCCGGTCAATATGACCACAGAAGAGCGAGTGAGAAGACAAAGAAAACTAAAGGTATTGATTTGATGTCACAGTCAATTAGTGAGGAAAGAGCAGGGAAACATCCCTCAGATCTATGGGAGGAAAATAAAGAGCATTTCCTTTTACGTGAAAGGCTTTTTTATTTTGGTTTTTTTTTTATTATTATTATTTTATTTTACATTTAAGACAGAACGAGAAATATTTGCTTTGATCCAGACAAGGCTGAGAAGTAAAATGTGACTTCAATGGAACAGAAAGAGATTTTTATTAGTGAATGACTAAATTGCTGACTGAGAAACCGAATCAATACATTAGGGCTGAGGGAAAACACCATACTACAGTATTTCATCTCTTCACTCGCTTTTGCTCTAATATTCTCTGAAGTCACATATTTACAGAGCAAAGGTGACAAGAATAGCCTGTGGCAACGAACACATTGCTTCTGTGCCAGTGGCAAGAATAGCACCTCTAAACAAACACTATTAAGACCTAAAATAAGTTTTGTGGCTTTTAGCACACATGTGTGAATGCCTTTATGCTACTACACTTACACTACATTACCAGATAAAGGCATTTAAAATTCCAATTCTCTTTTAAGGGAAAACAGAGCAAAAATATTGATGATTCATCCTGCTCTACACAGATTTTTGTCCAATCAAATTCTCTCTAGAATGAGAATATTATGGCTCCTAATGCACCAATGAACAGGGGTAACCAAAGTATTTTTGTTTTTCTATAATTTTCATTCATCCTGTCTTTTAGTTTTTACTCAGTGGTCTGAAAAGACAATTTTTTTGTTGATGTCAACAGGCTTCAAAACAATAGTTGCCAAATCCGCTCCTTTGGGCTTCTTTTTTTGACAAGTCGGGTTAAAAATAAAAAAATAAATAATAAAATCACAGGTCGCAGGTTGCCATTTTTTTGGGCTGTTAGAAAAATTGGACAAGCAACTTTGTTTCTTCACATTAATGGTTAGTGTTTTCTCCAATGCATTGATTGACACTGTCTGCTCACAGCTACTAGCCAATCAGTGCAATAGGCTGTTGTTTACTAGGGTACTCACTGCTCCTAATGTGTGCTCCTAATGTGCATTAACTTGGATGGGTTAAATGCAGAGGACAAATTCCGATTATGGTTACTATATTTGGCCTTCATGTCACTTTTTCAATGTTCAATATGGAAGGCGGTCTGATGGAATATATGACGGATATTTTTCTTACACAAACGCATCGCTTCACTTCAGAAGGCCTTTATTTTTCAGAGCCAGTGGAGTACATTCATGATGGATGGATGCACATTTTTGAGCTGAAAATAGGTGGTTTCCAGTCACTGGCATTATAAAGCTTGGGAGCATCAGAGTGATTATTAATATAACTCCGATAGTATTTATCTGAAAGAAGAAAGTCATATACACCTAAGATGGCTTGAGGATGAGTAAATCATGGGGTAATTTTCACTTTAAAGTGAACTGTAACATCATGTTGGCAGTCCAGGCATGAAAGTAAAAACAAGATGGAAGAGAGACTTACTTAAGTTATATGCCAATCGAGAACATGTAAAACGCAAATTAAGGAACCGTAAATTGCCTTTCTGTGAACATTTTGTAAAAAAAAAAAAAAACGCTCTAAAAGAGTCAGGTTGATTTCATAAAGCATTTGAGATGACAGTAAAACAATGAAGACAAATGGTCCTGCGCTCTCATCACAGGTATGAGTAGAGCTTTGGGAATGGGGGGACGTCACTGCTGAATTCACGTATGATTGTAAGAGCAACGGATCTCGCTGGAGACTGAATCAATCTGCTTCCCTGCCACAGGGACGACTCAGCATAATTACAACAGACACGAGCTCACACAGACAGTGAGAGAGAGAGAGAGAGAGTGAGAGATGGAAGAATAAGTGGGACTGATATGGAGTGGGGTGACATAATAAAGAAGAACAGATGCTAAACTGCTCTGTGGTCCTTCTCCGTAGGTCAGAGTCGAGAAATAAGCTGTAACGGGTTGAATATGACAACCATTAGGGGGTTTCACAGAGCTGCGCTTGAAATAGACTTAGTGTGGAAGGAGTGGTCATTACAGTAAATGAGTCAGACAGATGTACGTCGGTACGCGACCTGCTATGATCACAGTTAAGTACGTGCATGCGAATCTACGTGCGTCCGTCAGCATATCAATGTGTTCGAGTGGTCCAGGGGCCAAGGGAAGATACTGTTATTTTACAGAAAGGACACGGCATGTCAGAGCGCATTAGGCTAGGGTGGCGTGGGCTAAGCGCTGTCCCTCTGACAGGCAGCACAGGAGACATGGCATAATGAGGCAGGGCAGGGGCGCCTCTCTCCAGCCCGCGCCACTCAATTACCCAGCAGGCTTTTAGTGCCAGCGCGCTCCACTACAGCTAAATTACCCAAGGCCCTGTCTCCACTTAGAGCCCAGCCACTGTTTGAGCGGGTGGCTTTGTGACTGCCCGCACACACACTGGCTACTAAAAGGGTAATAAGGTCATTTGAATGCCGGAGCCATTAGGCTAATGCCACTCAAACGAACAAGTGTAAGGACGGAGAGAGCGAGACTGTGAGAGCAGGCGAAAAAAGGCCGCTCTTTCAGATCTAAGCGGGTCTTCTGTCCAGTTTTGTCAACCGTCAGGATTTCAATGAGCTGCGTTTAAATCGCAGGGGTAAATAATCGTGCCGGTTAAGCTCTTGATGGAGCTAGGCTAACAATACTAGGGCTGCTGCTGATGTCTGAGTGAATGATTGGCGCAGCTGTGGTTAGCTTGCACATGCATACACAGCCCCGGTCTCTGTCCATCACAGGAGGCCCTTAGCGAGACAGCAAGAGACTTCGGCCAGCACTATTTAGTTCTGTTTATAACGGGGTAAACAGATCAGGCACAAGCCAGAGGAGCTCACGTGTGAATCGCTAATCGTTAACACACATAACAGAAAGCACACAGGGGCTAATAACAAACAGTAGTGCCACATTACAGTACGATATTCCAGAGTCTTATTCACCAAGAACCTGCAATTTTGTTTATCCACATGCTACTACTCTCTATTCAAATTTAAATACTTATATTATTATTTATTTCAAAATTGCTATCAATTAAGCATTATTTATTTTGAAAACTATTATTAAAAATACCATCTAAATATTTAATTATTATTTTAGTGCACACACTATTTGCAAATAAGGCTATCAACACAATTAAGTTTGTGCCATTACTGCTTAGAGAAAGCAAAATTAATTTTAAGAGCTTTCTGCGTATATATTTTGTATTGTTCACAGCGGTAGTTAATCGAAATAAAGATCAAATGATGGTGAAGAGCATTATAATCGGTGGATGTCTATACGTGAAAGTGAATCAGGCTCTAAAACAAGCGTGAGAAATTAAATGAAGCCATCAGCGAGCAAAAATATTTTTTGTAATTTCTCCCCACTGCTTCCCATTGAGACAACAAAATCCTCGTCAGAAGATATCCCCACTATATAAGGCACTGACTGAAATGAAGGAGCACAGTCACACACACTCCACTACTTGTCTAAACTGTTATCTACTCAAGCAAAGCTGCGTTCTGGCAAAAAAAGTAAGGACAAGCCAATATATTGTGTCATTACAGCCTTTTGACCTGATTCAAGCTCTCACAGAATGACTCAAACAGCTCATGGAAGGAAGTAGCAGACAGAGAAAATGATTATAGAGACAGTCGTGTCTCCACAGAATTCATCCCCAGTGGGATCCGACCCTTGGGCTCAGATGACAGGATCAGATCAAATGGAAGGCGTGAATAGATTAAGGAAAAAAATAGATTATTTTATTGCTTTTTGGAAACATTAGCCGTATTATGATTCTATTATGCACAACCAGCTAAGTACAACAGGTTGAAAAGGCTGTGGATGTGTAGTGCTAGCTTTAAAGGGGTCATAACATGAGGAATGTGGCATTTCACAAAACCATACTAAACTAAGCTGGAAAAGAAAAACATGCTTGTATGTCAGAAGCCTGAAAATATTAACAGCAACCTCCCAAATTTGCACATTGACAATATCTATTCAGTGTACAGAAAAAGGTTGTGCAAAATTCAGAAGAGGATTTCTTGTAAAATTCATGAATTTCTATTGGAAAAAAAACTAAAAATGAATTTCCAATTTGAATGTAGAGTAGAAAAATACATTTAAAATGAAATTTATAAAATGTAATTTTTAACAGGAAAAAAGCTATGTTAAACTTTTAGTTTTGGCTTTACATATTTTGAAAATTTAAAAAAAAAGTTTTATAAATTGTGTTTATAGTGGAGGGTGGTTTGAGGGTGGAAGAACATGTAATTTCTTTTCAATTCAGTAAATTCCACTTCCTATCATTTTAACTCAAACTCCCAATTCAACTTCCTGTGCAGTGAATTGGCCACATTGTTACGGCATGCTTGGATCCTCAACCGAGGTGGTACTATTAAAAGCGAGCCGTATCGTGACGTGGCCAAAAAGTGAGCCATACCATGAAGTGGACAAGCGCCATAAGGATACTGCCTCTTCGGCAAGCTGTTGCACCCCTAAATGTACAATTTTCACACATTTACTGTGACATCTGTGTTTCAAATACTTTTCTCGCACAGTTACGACAAGGGGATGAGAAAGTGGGATAGACTTTATCATTACTAAACAGAAAACTTGGCCAAGAACACTTGACCTTGTGTTGTTTCTGACTGTGTATAGCACCTACAGCTCTGCAGATCCCAACATTGGTCCCTCGGCATTCCTGTCTGATCTTAACAAATTTCAGGATAATTATTTGTGGTCCTGAAATGTAACTCAGGCTGTTATTGAAGAATAGGGCAGCAGTGATATGAATGATGCACAATATGACCCCTTGAAGTCATTCAAAAGTGAATATTGTATCCCGTTCAAGCAGTAGCGCAAGAGAAAACACTATGGATTAGAGTCTTTGTGCGCTACAGCATGTTGTTGTGTGCATCTCTCTCTTAAGTGTGACACTGTGTGTGTGTAATAAGAGCTCTGTTAATTAAGTGGCTGTAGCTCTGTGCTCCTGGCTGGGAATGGATCAAACACAGGCGCTGGCCAGCGGGCTCCCCACCGCCACAGATGAAATGCACTGCAGACTTTAAAGACTTCCTGTCATTAGCCTAGACCCCGTCCACTGACTCGCTCCCTCGTTCACAGCCTAGACCTCCTCCGTTCCGCCACAACAATGAGCACTGTCATAGCTCTGAAGAAAAAAAACCCTGCAGTAACAAAAGAGCTGGCCTTTTACCACACACAGAGAGGGAGAGAGAGCGAGAACAAAAGTGAATGGTTTAATTAATATCCAAATGCTCTGGCTCCACCTGGGTTGCATTAGCAGACCCTGGGCTTTTCGTACACACACACACACACCCACACTTATCGGCCACCTGACTGGACGTCTGTGCGGTAAGTGTGTGTGAAGGATGGCTGAGGATCAAAGAGCATATTATTCTGCTCCACGTCTCGTTCCCCGTCTGAAACACTCACGGCCAATAATAACAGAGGACCGGTGTCCTTGTGCTTGTTACCCAGTGACAATGAGACCAACCCCAGGCCAAGCTAGTCAATTATTTACCAACTCCTCATGGTAAGATACTTTAAAGCTCTGATATTGAAAACATTCCTCCCATTCTTGTTTTAATGCGGTTTAATGTCCCTGTTACACGGACACTGATCCATGATTTGTAAGTCGCACACAGTCTCTGTCGCTGTCAGTTCGGTTCTGTGTCAAACCGGCCGGCGAGGTTCTGTTTCTCACCCTTACGCTTCACGTTAGCGCTGTGCATTGCGTGTCCATGCTTGACTGATCTTGTGCAGAGGCGACGACGCTTTTAAAACAAAAGACGCTACGAAACAAGACAATTGGCAATGCTATTCTTGACAGGCGTAGGAATGCTAATTAATCTGATTAGAATGAGACGATTAAACCCATGATGGGGGTTCATATTGCCAAGCGCTCCGGTCCTGGCATGCGCTGGCAGAGCGATCGACCCAGATGAGACGCAAACTGACGTTTGGCGAGCAAAGCGGGACCCTCTCATTTGACAGCTACTTTAAAAAAAGATGCTTTGTTGCTTACTGATGCTATTTGGTTTTAATACCTTCTCTTAAACTGTCAATTGCCATCCCTTCCTCTCGCTCCGCTGGGTATGTGCTAAGTATCTTGCGGTGCCCACCATGAATGCTCATTTGTCCGTAGTTTGCACTGTGAGGCTTATGTACATAAAAGGCACGCTAGAAGCAAGCAGACCACCCACTGCATATAATCAGCGACGCTTTCCATAGCACCCCCTCGGTCTGCTCTCGAAAGCCGGGGCGCCTGTGCGCACAGCGACCCGAATGGGAGCCACGGGTCATCCATCAGCCGAACCTACAGCGCAAGAGACTTGTATGTATGCGACACATCAGTCAATGTGTGCGTCCCCTCCGACAGTCACACATGAATGGAAGATGTTTTTACATGCATAAATACTTGCACACTGACAAGAGGTCTATGGCCTATATCTGAGACACTGGACATTATTGGCAAATTTTAAGATCCAACACGACCCAGAAACCTTCAGTCTCTTTTTATTGAGCAAGTAGTCCAAGATGCATGGATTCTTATAGACTTACACATTCAAAAATGAAAGTGTGAGTAACATCATTAATTAAAAATGTCACCATTATATTAAAGATGGTCAATCAATTAAAAATGATAATCAAATTCATTTGATGACATGATACTTAATATATCAAATTAATCAGATATATCAATATTTGCTAAAAAAACCCCCATCAAATTAAGATAATTCAAAGCATAATTAAAAATATTAAGATAATTCAATCCATTATATTATTGTGGCAGACTAGAAAAGCACAGTGGTCTAATCAGCATATTAGAATAATTTATGAAGAATCATGTGACTAAATATGTAAATATACTAAATACTAAATATATTTATACATATATATAAATGTAATGTTTGCTAACTTGACAAGTATATATATATATGGTTTGACATTAACACCCGCCAACCAGTCAAATGCAGGTGGATTTCAGAAGTGGCGTGATATATATGAAAAATGTATTCAAAAAGTTATTTATATATATATATATATATATATATATATATATATATATATATATATATTATTTATAAATATACATATACACATGTCCTTGGCCTACAACTCAAGCAAATGTAAACTGTACATGTACAGTTGATCTGTTTTCCTCTCTCTTTCCTTCAGTCTGTTCTTGATTGTTCACTTGTCCTCCAAATCGATGCATATTACTGCTCTCCTATAGTGAGTGCATTATAACACACTGTGGCTGGTCCACAGTCTCTGACAATTCAGCTCTCTCTCTCACGCCGAGTAGCAGGAAGAGCTTTTATTAAAACCTTGCCAAATACTCTAAGTACAGAGCGTGCCGCTGTTATTCCAGGCATATCTGCCCTGCTTGCAGGAAGCCGCAACCAGAAAGGTCAAGAACAAAAGGAGACGGAACAATCTCCAGAGAACAGTTAAATAAAGACAATATAAAGAGAGAGAGAGAGAATCAGATAAAGATGCTTTTGTGCCCAAATGAGTGGGCATCTCAGGGTCTTCCATTGTGACCGACTGGAGATGCAGCGTGCTTCCGTTTGCTCCTCAAACAGCCTGCCTTGTGCGATCCATGTCCTTGGTAGAGAAGTGTCCATTGTGATGCTGTAATAGGGCTCAGCTGGCAACATTGATAATATGCTTACAATCATCACGTCCGTCAACATAAGACGGCCTGTTTGGAGCGTTCTCGCCTCGGAGAGATGCGAGGGGGGCCGAGTATCATAGCCTGTGAAAAGCTGTGAAAAGAACTCAATTACAGGTAGGAGCAAAGGCCAAGTCCAGCCTAGATTCACTAGCCCACTGAGCTTATTGTTTTTCCAAAATATCCAACAGCATCTGAAGTATGCCAATCAATTATGGCTAGAATTCACTGTGTGATAGAATGTTTTTCCGTGTAATGGAAAAGACCTTGTACATGGTGACTGCGTTTATTCAGATTTAATCACAAAGCTGGCGTAGAACACCATAACCCTGCCATGATCTTTCTCGCTGGTGCACCCTGGGAGATAGAACAATCTGGAGCCAATGACGGAGGATTAGCTGACACACATCCTGTTCAAGGCTGGTCGTAGCTACTTCACGAGAACCTGTCAGACAACAGCTTCAGAAGAAACAGAAAAAATCGAGAGTGAACGATGACCAGCTGAATGATGTACAGGAGGTATATGTCGTTTTCCTGATTTCAAAACTGATCAAATGGCCTTTTCACACTTTAAATAGTTAATTAGAGGTTAATCTAGAGAAATCGGGTGTTTCTTCAACTTTGAGCACTTAATGAAAAGTTGTAAAATAGAAAAATAACTTTTAAAACACTCTTGTCTTCATGAACATTATGAACAGTGGCTTTTTCACATTTATGATGAAAATGAAGTTGATAAATTGACTTTTTTTATTTATATTTTTGGAATAAAATAAATAAAACTTTTTTTTGTCTTGTTAAGTCTAATTTCACAGCTCAAATAATATTTTCACAAGGCTTAATATTTTAGTGAGAAAAAAATTTCACTTTTGCAGTGAACTTTGGGATAGTCAATTTCTGAAAAAAATTACATAAATATTTTCCACACAATAGATATTTAAATTTTTCTTTAATATTTAAAACTTTCCATGTTACACTCCATGCATAATCGCTTCAATTAACGTATTTGCTGTCACCGTTAAACACTTTAACACAGCATGAACATTTTTGCGTCTCAAAAAAACCCCAAAACACATGAATATTTAATGAGGTAAGCACAGAGGCACTTTTTGATTGATTAACATACATTAATATGTGGCTTATTCATTGTTAAGATTCTAGTAACACATTGTTTCACATTGTGCACCTTTGGCTCCTTACTTTGAAGTTGGTACCACAATATTAGAGCTGTCAATAGATAAATGTTTAATCGCGATTAATCACAAATCACAGTGTTTAGTGTGTTTAGACAAGTGGAGATGCCCCCCAAAAAAGCCTAAACCAACCGCTTAGACCTGACTGCTTATACTACAGTCAACTGAAGCATTCAGAATCACGACACACAGCAACATATACAACAACTCAAATTATTATCCTGAATGTGTGTGTATTAATATAACAGACTCTTGCGTGCTTACTGTACCATTTCTGTATAAAAGTCTTCACATTAATTGCAATCCAAAAGCTGGCACAACTTGCTAATGTTGCAATTTCACATGTTTCAGTAATTTATCTACATTTCTACATTTTGAATTAATCTCCAGTCAATAGTCATTGGTGCCAACAATGAAAATCTTAGGCTGTGAACAATGTGAAACATGTATTGTCCTCTGATGAGTCCACCTTCGCTGTCTTTCCCAAATTCGTGAGAGTTACGGTGTGGAAAAGCCCCAAAGAGCTTTAACACCCGCATGCCCAGAGAGAAGCGTGGGGGTGTATCAGTGATGGTTTGGGCTGCAATATCATGGCATTCCCTACTGTGCTTGATGGGCGCGTCACTGCCAATGACTACTGAACCATTCTGGAGGACCATGTGGTTCAAACATTGTACCCTGAAGGGGGTACCGTGTATCAGCATGATAATGCACCAATACACATAGCATGATGACATAACAGAATGATTTGATGAAAATGAAAGTGAAGTTGAACATCTCCCATGGCACAAATTTGAGCCACTATGAGGTATTCTGGAGGAGGAAGTCATAAACCTTTTCCTCCACCAGTATCGCATAGTGACCTGGCCACTGTTCTGGAGGCAGAATGGCTCAAAATCCCTCTGGCCACAGTGAAGGACTTGTACGTGTCATTGCCAAGACATATGGATGCTGCATAGGCCACAAAAGGAGGCCCTACACCATACAAATAAATGAGTATCGCCTATAAAACCAGGTGTCAGGTTTCAGTTTCATTTTCCAACCCCTGTATGTGTGTGCGTGACCTAATGCATCCGTCAACACAATATCCAAGATGATAGAAAAAATTTCCGCAGAAGTTTAAAAGAAAAAAAAAAAAAAAGATTCTTGTGTTTACCAAGATGGCGTGATGAGGAACAAAAACAGTCTGAAAGACTTGTAATTAAAAAAGTGTCCATATGTAGAACAGCAGTGATTATCTTGTTTGTCTGCTTGTAGTTTCAAGAACAAGACCAGACAAGCAGTTTAGCAGTCAATCTCTGATGCTTGTTTGAATTGAGAAGCAAAAACACAGTGATTTTAGAGACAGAGATTTAAAAATTGTTGACCCGGTTAACACCGTGGAGGGTATTAAAACTGAGAAGATTGAAATTGGGTTTATCTGACGTCAAGATATATTTGAATATCAGAAATACAAGCAATTCAGAGAACAAGTTTTCTTTCTGTGCTTGAGCCTGCATTCAGTGGTCCAAAAAAGTAGTTTGACAATGTCCAAATGTCAGAAAAATACTTTTTGGTGTCACTGCAATGCAATAATCTGTGTATACATGCAGTCATTCACCTCTGGAAACATGCATCTGCACTGCCATGTGAGTCTCCATAAACCACTTGCCTTTTTCCTGGCGTAACACCTTATTTTTGTCACTTTTCCACTTTAAGGTGGACAGCTGTTTTTCTTCTTCACCATTAGCAACAGTCAACAGTAAATGGTTACCTTCCAAAGCCCTTGATTTCACAGTCTTTGTGTGTCTGTGGAGTCATGCCACGAAAATAAAGCCCCTTTCTCTTTGCTCCGTACAGCATGACATATTCCCTTTGCTTCCAACCACGAGAAACACTTTGCTGCATATTTTCAACCTGTCACGGTAACGCACCTCTGACACAAATGACGTAAATTATAATCTTTCAGTTAAATGTAGCCATCCATCAAAAGACTTTACATACACAAGAGGCTTATGATTGTTGTTTGCATTTGAATTATTAGTACGTAGACTACATTGACACAGTCACTGGTAGAAAGTAAAGAAATATGAGAATGCTATTTAATTAAATCTGAATTAAAATAATTTATTGAATGAAAGTCCTACATTTATTTTACATTAAGCTGACACACTAACACGCTTTCAAACTGTTGTGCAACATTTGTGTCCAGTTTTTTTTCCCCCTTCTTTTTTCATAGTTTCATAAATCTATTGGTTGTCATTTTTACAGTTCACTGTACGTCAAATAAGTGGGACGATGATGCAGTAAATGGTCAAATGGTCTGTCTCTTAGGGCTATTGCATCTGAAATGGCAACTATATCTATAAGTCAGTCTAAAAAAAATGTGCTGAAGGTACTAAGAAAGTTGTTTCTCAGGTTTAAATTGTAATTGTTTGACAACACAAGCACATTGTTAATTTGACAATGAATATTTTGCATCAGGAAATTAAAGTATACTGCACATTTACATTCACATTACCAAGACAATTAAGCATATTTTACTCACCAAAACTGCAATGAGTTACTTAATCCATTACTTTTAAATAATAGTTCTGTTTTCTTGTAACGCAGTAAAAACGCTCTATTTTAATTAAATGTGCGGAAATTAAAAGCAGTTTAGCAAATGTTGCACTTTAGTACTAAATACTGCATAAACATGTTACATTAACAATAAATATATGCATATTATTCTCATTACAGTCATGAGAATATAACAATAATTCGTTTTGTGACATGTGAAGGCCAAGAATAGTAACCAGGGCTTGACATTACTTTTTTTGTTCACTGTCAGTTACAAAGTTACTAGTCAGTCAGCATTTTCACTGGCCACAATTTTAACATTGATACCATGGGGCGAAAACTATCATATAGATGTTTTTAATATCTCATAATTTGGCAGTAGGTATATTAGGCTGCGGTCACTTTAAGACCTGATGCACGGATCCATTATACTGTTATACATGCATTTTCCTTCTCAAATGTTTACATTCACTTAAAACATAACTGACTGTTTACATGAATACTCACCAAGACCGGGATTTTGATATTATACGGTGTTTATTTGACTGTTTAAGCACAATAAGCAGCATAAAAGAACTCAATTTAGAACCGAGAGGTGGCTTTATGTGCACGCACTGTGGGTGTAAGCACAAAATCTGCAGGAATGAGTAAAATTATGTGCAATGAGTGTAATCCCACGCCGAAATTCAAGCCCTGTAAAACCAACAATATTCATCAGGAGCAATAAATATTGAGTGCGTGAGGGGAGGCCGGTTTTTGTGTCAACTCGCTGTCGGAGAGCGAGCGAGAAAGTGCAGCTGCTATCATGTATCTATTTTGAGGAAAATGAGTATTTAAAGTGTTTCAGATATTTCAGTATCAATGTGCATCAAAAAATAATTTTTTCCAACACTACATTGCACTAATTTTATTATTTCAGATTCCTTTTTGAACATATTATACCCGCCAAAGTGGCTAGTACTCACCACTGCTGAAATTCACCTGAATTTGGCAGGTGTCAATGTCAAGCCCTGATTTTAACCCATACAGTTTGTTTTCTGCGTTTAACCCATCCAGTTAGTGCACACACATTAGGTGTAGTAACAAGTGAACACACACACACACACACACTGCAAACTGTGGAAGCCATTTTTGCTGTAGCACCCAGAGAGTGATTGGAGGTTATGCGCCTCGCTCAAGGGTACCTCAGTCATTTCCTGCAGGTATTGAGACTCGACCCCGCAACCTTCAGGTTACCAGTCTGACACCTTGTCCTAACCAGATGCAACACACGATAAAAGGTATCTTTTCCATGTGATTCGGAATTTTTGGGCCCAGCTAGCCACAAAGGCGACACACGATGATTCTATTTTAGAAAGGTTTTTTTTATTTTTCTGCGACGTCATAGCTGGAACAACAACAGAAAGTATGATAATGTACTCTCAGGTACTATTTAGTGCTTTATTCAATGTAAAGAGTCTAATGCGAGTTGCAATATCATTTTGTGTGTCTTTTATAGTCGTAACAGTTACTGATAGCAACAATGGACAATTTACCTCAGATCTTCAAAATAAATATCAAACCAGAATGTTCAAACTGTCAACTCATTATGAACAAAGTATGTATTTTCAATAAATGTTTACAAGGTGTAATATTCATGAATTTGATTTGATTATGCACTTATCCATTTCGTTGGGAGTGCCGGGAGCTTGCCGAGAGAGCCTGCCCACACGCTCTTCTCATTGGCTGTGATTTTCTATTGACTTTATCGTGTCTCATAGTCATTTCTGGTGTGGACAGACAAATTGTTTGTCACTGGAATCTTATCGCATCGCGTCTGGTTAGGACACGGTGTGACTCTCTAACCATTAGGCCACGACTGCCCTTTTTTTTTTCCTGTAATAAGAATTGAAGTGGAAAATTTGCTTTAGTGCGATAAAAATATCATCACAATGCAAAATAAATGATAAAAAACAAAAGAAATAAAATTAAAATATAATAGTCCTAAAAATAGACTTAATTTTCTTCAAGTAAAATATTATTTATTATTTTATAATAGTGATTTTGGAGTGAAATATGGGTCTATTTCTTTTTTCCTTCCCGAAAAACAAAATCACCTACCCACAAAAAGTAAGTTCTTAATCATGTTCAGTACATAGTATGAAAGTACAGGAATCTGGATGTAGCAGATGACAACTAGTCACTGTGTGGCTGTAAATCACCGTCAGTGTGAATGCCTCATTATGGGTTTGCACTCAGGCCGCCTCATCCACACGCAAGTTTATAAAGTTTGTGCTGAGCTCTTATCTGCATGCAACAGATGGTTAAGTCTGTTTGATCTACCTTAAATCCACCTGTAAAGTGAGTGATAAGGTGTGTTGGGGGGGGGTCTTACTGAGCATGAGGGCCCTTTCATTTGCCAAGATTTAGGTAAAAGCAAAGCATGTTGAATTTTTTGGTCACAAAAACATTAGGCTTTAGCACAAACTACTAAACTGCAAAAAAGGCATCCTATCTCTCTCTCCATCTGCCTCTCCCTCACTCCTTTTCCTCATTCTCCTTCACTTCATCAGATTCCCTTCGTTCACTCTCTCTCACTTTCGTCTACATAACAGGACATTTGCTCTCACTTACAGGCGGCAGTGCACTTCCTCTCAAGGGCAAGAGAGGTGTGAGAGAATGAAGCGCTCAGAATGAGAGAGAGAGAGGACCGATAGCATAGAGCATGCTGTTAGCACCCTGTGTCATGGTTTGTCTCCCCTTAGGCTTAATTTAGACTTCACACACATATTCAGATATTAGTAGCTCATAGACTAAAATAAGACACTTTTATTCTCCATAAGGCCTCGGGTGACAACACACAGGTACAGCTCTACTGATGACCACATGACTCCCTCTTATCTGAGTGGCGGTGGGGCATATGGGGCAGATATCGCACAGACGTCGCACAGACGTTGCGTGGACGTTGCTGAATGAGTTCCCTTGTCATGGTGTTGTTATACAGCGTGATAACAGCATGACAGTTCGCACACTCACTGTGTTTATTAATGAGGTCCTCTTCAACAGGCCCTTATGACCTGCTGACACACAGACATGCAGTCTCCAGAAATCTTCATGGGAGAATATTGTCATAAACTTATTATACTGATGGGTAACTTTCGAAGACGTCTGTTTTGTGTCCTCAGACCAATTTCATCCAAAAATACACTTACGTGAAGAAAACTTGTTTTAAAATCAGTATGAAACTGCATTTGGAATGCATTTCACCAGCATACTATGCTGTTTTCCAGAGTGACAAAGACTATATAGAATATAATACGATTTCTTTTTCCAAGTTTGCATACTTAAATTAATCTCTGCTTTGCAACATAATTTATCTCAATTACATTCAGTTTAGTTTGAATTAGTTTCACTTTCATGAACTTTCAGTTTGTTGATCATCAGTTTCCTGTTTCCTTTGTTCCTATATTTGTTCCTGTGTATTTAAGTTCCTTTTTGTGCTCACTTCAGTTGTCTGGGATTGTCATCGTTACACACCTGCTTCTTGCCTTTGGACTACTTGAGTTTGTTTTATAAGTAAAAACTGTGTTTTGGAAACTTTTCCATTTTTATCTTCATCATCTGTACCAAGGCGTTACAATATGGAAGTGAAGCGAGTAAATATTACTAAAATAAAACTTTGTTTTCTGTAACTTTCAGTTGCAAATCTAATGCATTGGCACTTAAAAGCCGTATTTTTAAATCAAATGTCAAACATTTAATTTTTTTTCCAGTGTATTCATGAGGGAAAAAAGTAGGGCAGAACCTGATTTTATCCATTAGGGATTGATCGGTTCATGAAAGGTAGACGCTTCCTCCAAAAACATCATTAGTCTTTTTTTTTTTTTTTTTAAAAGAAGGACCAATTATGTTAACATTAATAAGGCAACAGTTGCCTAGAATAATGCAAACATTGCTGTTTGCCTGTTGGTTAACATTATTTCACCTCAGACACAAGACCAGAAGTAATTTCAGAGTTATTACTATGTAACAGCTACAAGTTATTATTATGTTTTTATGTTGATTGATTACGACAACTCTTTTCTTTCTTTTTTTGGAATAACAAATTGTAAAGCAGGACAGCCTACAAAAATGTAATTTAATGTTGACAGATGAAATCTGAAAAAGGTTTTTGCATTTTCTAAGCTGAATAACGACTGCAGAAAGGATTTAAAAATCAGAGATGTGAATGCTACACTAAACAAACTATCCGAAATATTTAATAAGCAAACACATAAGAAGCTAAGGATATGTAAAATTTTATGAATGAATCTCAATTCTGTGGAAATTTGCTGAGCATGTTGGGAAGTTCACATATGCTGAATATTATAAAGAATAGCATCTTTCCTAAAACTTTGCATACTATAAAGCTCAAAGCTACATTTAGAGACAGAAGATGTGGCCCTCACGAACATATTTATTTCTAGTCACAACCCACTGTGATGATACGACATCAAGGAGCGTATGTCCTCTTCAGCTGTGTGTCGGTGCACAACTGGTTCAAGTGTGCGGGGTAATAGAGGGATGATCTGTATGATAAACACAGTTTGTAGGTGCTGGAAAATGCTTTGTACACATCCACGCATGCAAACACACACAAAGGCATCAGGAAGGAGTCAAATAACTCCCTCGATCAGATTCTCTCATCATATTCTGTGATTCTCTCCTCTCTAAAGAGGCCTTCAAATAGGCCCATCACAACTCCATAACCATCTAGCTCCCCGTCTTCACAAACACAATCAAACACACACACTTCTCAAAAATATCCTCATTCATAGTTTAGTCCACTCCTTATATGCACACCAAAGAAAAGGACACATATTGTCCAGAGTGGCACTGGTCCACCAACATTGATGTCTTCCCAATCAAAGCCATCCAACCAATAAATAAAACGTAAATAATAAATAATTAATACAGTAAAGGAATCAATTGTCAATTTACTAAGTCAATAAAAATGTAAATGCATCAATAGACATTTAAATCCGTTTATTTAACAAATGGTTCAAATGTGGTTAAATATAACACAAACACATTTTATATATTTTCAAATAAACAAATATATACGTAAAACTGTTTGGAAAATTAAAACAAATTATATTTAATACATTAATATATTTTTAAATTTAACTGCCTTTTTTTTAACTTGACGGAATTTTTTTTTTGTAAATGTTCTATAAAAACGCAATTTAAATGTTGCATTTACTGCAAAAATACATTTAACAATGTATTTATTCTCATGTTTAACTGCAATTTAAAACAAATGAACAAAGTTAAGCAATAATTCGCAATATTTATTCATGCTGCAATGCATGCTGGGAACCGCAGTCCTGCCTCCACATCACAATATCTATACAAGTTAACCTGGCTTCTCTAAGAGAGTTTTATTATGCAAACTCAAGTAAAGCACAGCAAGTGCGGTCGGGACATTAATTAGAGCATTGCTGTTAAAAAAAAAAGAAAAAAAAAACTATTATAAATTATAGAGTATGTTTATATTTACTGTGATGGAACTTAAAATAACCAACATTATTTATTTTTTTAAGTTAAACTTAATTTTAACATCCCCCCCCCCAGTGTATTCACTAGAGAAAAGTAGAGTAAAACCGGATTTTATCCATTATATGGATCGATTGGATTATAAAAAGTGGGCGCTCTTACCCTCCAGAAACACTGTCAGATTGGATTACCAACATGACTAGAACACTATGTCTTGGAACAGCGTTATCGTTTCATAAAAGGAAAGAAGTACACTTCATGATATTCATTACAATTTAGAGAATATACAGAGAATAGAAATATACCCTGTTTCACTAAGATCCACCCACTTTATTTCTGGCCTCGCTATAGTGATGCACACCAACCATATGCAGTCATACAGTAGGTTGTGTTGCTGGCCAGGTTGCTGGACAATGTGTATTCCCTCTCCTCCCTGTGTGTGTATGTGTGTGTTCTCTTGTGAGCAGATCCAGTGGGGGCTGAGCAGGGGGGCGGAGTCAGGACGACCATCAAAAGGTCCATCCACAGTGGAGCTCATTATTGCTTGTACTATTCTCACTCAATCTTTTAGGCCAAATCATTCCCGAAAACCTCCGTAACCATACTCAGCCACATACTCTCTCTCTCTCTCTCTCTCACACACACACACTTTTAAAAAAGACATGTCAGAAGTAAACAAAGCCTGCGTCTGAGCACTAATTAAATAGATGAGCTGTATTAACATAACCTGAATGCCCTGGCCAATTCCACCCCCCTGTATTCCATCCTAACACACACACACTGCAAACACACATACACACCCTTATTTTTTTTATTTTTTTTTTTTTGTTATGATCCGACCAGCAAGCGCCAATTGTTGGCCGGTGTAATTACCATTAGACCACGGCGGCTGGCTCTTTGATATGGTAATGCAGCTACAGCCCCCCCCCACCAACCGCCACCTCCCCCCCGACACACACACTCTCCTCTTGTCTGACAATCTACCGAACATGAATTTCAAACAGCCTCCTCAGCACCTGACAAACGGGGCTGAGCTCCGCCGATGACCCACAATGCACTAAGGCACAGGGGGCCACCGGAGGGAGGCAAACGGAGGACGACGCAGGAGGGCGACACGGATGACGTTTTTAGAACAAGGAGGAGGGGGATGAAGACATGTTCAAATGACAGGTTTGCAGCTTCTGGATTGGATGGGTCGTGTTGGAGCAATAGAAGGGTCAAAACTATGCTGTCAAATCCAGAACGTCTTCCCACCTCAGCTGATGGCGGTATTTTCAGCTAAATTGCACATCATTTAACATAAATTTTGGGCTGCTACGATCTTTGACTGGAAAGAAGGGTTGAATGTGTGACACTATGAATGCACATCGCCCTCGAAGATGATGTCACTGATATAAAATGACTGCCCACTTCATTAAAGGATGGAATGAGGATGAATCTATTTTATTCTATTTTATTTTATTATTTTAATCTATTCTAAAAAGTAGGGGTTAGTAAGATGATAAATGTTTTGAAATAAGTCTCTTGTGCTCACTCACCAAGGCTGCTTTTCTTTGATTGAAGATACAGTAAAAATAGTAAGATTATAAAAATACTATTAAAATTCATATCAACTTCTGTTTTCATACATTTAAAAATGTCATTTAATCCAGTGATGACAAAGCTGAATTTTCAGCATCATTACTCCAGTCTTCAGTGTCACACGATCCTTTAAAAAAAACATTCTAATATGCTCATTTTGGAGCTCAAGAAAATATTTCTTAATATTATCAATGCTAAAAACAGTTGTTCTGCTTAATATTTCTAGTAGATTCTTTCAGGATTCTTCAATGAATGGAAAGTTCAAAAGAACAGCATCCATTTGTAACAATGTGAAAGTCTTTACGGTCAACTTTTGATCAGTTTAATTCTTGTTGAATAAAACTATTAATTTGTGTATATATATATATATAAATAAAATATATAGATATATGTATACACACACATACATACATAGAAGCCACACCTTCAAGAAGCCACATGATTTGAGGTGTCAAATGTTTCATTACGTACTAAACTTTCATATGAAATGGTTTGTTCTAAAACTTTAATTCTGTGCAAAAGTTTGCACAAACTGTTAAATATGAGAGAATACTGATCTAATAAACTTTTTAGCTCTCGTTGCACAAAACAAACAGCCATGTAGGAGCGAATGGCTAGCCCTTACTCACAGATACACAAACAAACAGACACACACACAAACAAACACACGGCAGAGGGAGGCAGGGCAGATCAGAGGGGAGTCCAGATGGACGGAGAGAGCCTCAGTGTCCCCACACCCTCACGTGTCATATGTTGTCCCATCTGTACCGTCACGGCACGGCCCCCCAACCCCAGAGACGCACACTCGCACACATTCGCGTATACACATTCATGAATTCCATTTCTCTCACCCTATGTCTCCTGGGTATGATACAAACTAACTTCCCGCACCCATTGTGTTCACATGTGACGATTAGAATCCCGGATGCAGGACGCGTATACATCTCTCTAGCGTTTGTGCGCACGGTTTGATCTGGCTGTTAGGGACCTTTAGCGAGGATATCACCTCTGCCCTTCACTTCCAGCTCTCGGCCTATTTAACACTCCACTGGAGCTCTCCACACCACAGCGCTCTATTAAATATGCTCTTTGATACGGGAACAGTCTCTGCAAATGTACGGCGCACTACTTAGAGGTTAATTCCTTTTCAGCTATTCAATTGTTGATGAGAGCTCTCAATATGTTCGGTTTCAGAGCACGGACGCAAAAGTGAAGAGTGTCATCGACCAACACAACTAAAACAACTAAATTAAAACAAACGTTCCCTAGACACAAAACACCCATGTAATTATCAATTATATGCCTAAGAAAAAGAGACCTGGATGGGGTTTTTTTTTCTTTGAGGTACTGTGCACAGTTAGGGTGCGTTCACACTTGTCATGTTTGGTTCGATTAAAACAAACCCTAGTGCGATTGCTCAGTTAGTGTTGAACATATGTGAACACTGCCATCCGAACCCTGGTGCGCACCTAACAAGTGGACCTGGACCGAGACCGCTAAAAAGATGGGTCTCGGTCTGCTTCCAAACAAACTCTGGTATGGTTTGATTGATATATGAGCGCAACACGGACCAAAGACATGTAAACGAACCAAAAACAGGACGTGATGTCACAAGATGCGGTGTATCCAAAATGAGTCGAGGGCAAACGTGGAGCAACGAGGAGGTAAAGTGCCTTATCAATATTTGTTTCTGCATACAACGGAGGAAATCCTGCTGCTGTTTTGAAGGTTTTGAACATTTTATGAGCTCTTCGTGAGTTCTTAGCTGGTAAAAATAAAGCATATGTAAAATGATCGCGTTTAATCTAGCACACAGCATTGTTTTGAATGTTTGGTAAGCAAGCGTCGTCGTGAAATATACGTCATAAAGGCCGACCAATCAGGTTGTGACTGTTTCTCTATGCCTTTGGTTCGGTAACTGAAGGTTCGCTGTTAAATATGCCAGTGTGAATGCTAAGCGGACCAGGACTATATGTTTTGTTTTTGTTTTTTGGTCTGGACCAAACGAAACAAACCAACCGAACTGCAAGTGTGAACGCACCCTTACTCTAAGATGTCTGTTTGAGGTTTTCTATATGTTAGTTTTAACAGAGTCTTTCCTTTCTGGGAAAAAGCTTACTATTGAAGACTCATTATGCATTACAAACTTTTGCCCAATTGGATGCTCTCTTAATAAAAACAAACAAACAAACAAACAAAAAAAACATATTCCTAACCATAAGTTTGCTATTTCAAATGTTTCTTTTTAACTTTCTATTTATTAAAAGAATCCTAAAAAAAGGGTCATATTTACAATCATTTTTAGCAGCACAACTGTTTTCAACACTGATAATAATTACAAAGTGTTTCTTACGCACCAATCAGCACATTAAAAATATTTCTGAAAAATCATGTGACACTGAAGACTGGAGTAATGATGCAGAAAATTCAGTCTAACCATTACAGTGAATTATAAATTATATATTAAAAACTAATAAAATGGCAAAGTTTTTTTTTTTTAAATTAATAGTATTTCATAATATTACCGTTTTTACTTTTTTTATCAAATAAATGCAGCCTTGTGAGCATAAGAGGCTTCTTTAAAAAAAAAAAATCAGTAACAATACGGTTTATTATAGTTAACATTAGTTAACATGAACTAATGAACTGCCCTTCTACAGCATTTATTAATCTTTGTTAATGTTAATTTCAACATTAATACATTATTAAAATCAAGAGTTGTACTTGTTAACAGTTATTGCACTGTGACATGAACTAACATGAACAAACAATCAATGTATTTTTATTAACAATGTTAACAAAGATGAACAAATACAGTAGCAAATGTTTTGCTCACTGTTTGTTCATGTTAGTTAATAAATTAACTAATGTTTATCTAATGAACCTTATTGTAAAGTGTTACCAAAAAAAATCTAACTGACCCCAAATGCTCTCTAATGTTCTCTATGAATGAGAACTTGAACCATCTTTCTATTAGATTGAAGTTAGCTTTAGAAACGCATTACATTTAAAAATATTTAATAATTACGTCTAATAAAACATAAGCAGACACAACTCCAGCTTTTCACCATGTATGCCTCAACTACAAGTTAATAAATGTTTAATAGCTCAGCCATAAGCGACGTTTAAAAAAAAAAAAAGAAAGAAAAAAGGCATGGCACTAACACAAGTTCTGGTTGCTTTGCTGAGAACACAAGACCTGCAAGATGAAAGAGAAACAGATTCCGGGGGAGAATTCCAGGAGGCACTCAGGAGTTTATTTCTAAATGATCAGCAAGCATGTAACAATACCTCCCACTAATGGAGGTGTTTTGTTGGTTTTAATCCACCTAATTGGCCGGGGTTCAACAACACCGGCGAAAAGCCGAGAATAATGCTACTACCTGTTCTCCTCCTCTCCTTCTGTTCATCTCAAGGAGAAGAAAACCCAAAGGACCAAACATTACTTTAACCCACAGGAGGAGAAGAATCCCAGAGGGGGCAAAAGAATGAGAGAGGGGGGGAGGGGGTTCTCTCTCACCTGAGATGAATAGAGCAGGTGATGTTTATGTATGATTCTCATTATTTAAAGCTCTTGCATTGAAGCAGATCACATGATCTGTCGGATTTGCAGAGGGAAGCACTTGAAAACAAATCGATCTGTGGAATGAGGCAGGGTCCTGGAAGATTGATCTTTAAGGGACGGTTCACCGCAAAATTAATATTCTTTATTTCATGTCATTCCAAACCTGTAGGACTTTCTTTGTTCTGTGTGCAACACAAAAAAGATATTTTGAATTGAGTCCATGCTGCTCTTTTTTTTTTACATACAAGTGCAATACATGGGAACTGATGCTTTTAAGCTCTGAATAAGATGTAAAAACATTATTATTATTCTAAATTATTAACCATATCAACATATTAGAATGAAACTGTGTACATATATTCCACGGTCGCATTGCTCTCCAAAACATTTGATGAGCATTAAAAACAGGTTATGCCACATTAAATGTTGTAGTTACATTATTCATAACCATTACTGAGGAAATAAAAGAAGGCTTGTTATCGCTGTATGACTGAGCATTGATTTAGTGTATTTGGATACTAGATCGCTGGAGAGGCTCAGGTCATTGAAAAATCTCTCGCTTGGACTATTCCACCATTTCTCCAGAGGCCTCTCTCGTCCTCTTCTGCCCTGTTCTAACACTCAGCGAACTGAAGCAATTACAAGCCCTGACGGCAAGCCCACATCATATGGAATTGGATTGTATGTAGACGAGCTTTTGGTTGTTTATATGGAAATGCGATTGCTGCGTTGATTAGGGAGCTCCGTCCCTGCCCACGCCCTTCATCGCAGCACCTCGCAGGGGACGCCGCAACCTACAAGACACACAAACGCATCGATGTAATTCACTCAAGAGCCTCATTTTTCATAATGAGTGCGTCTTTATGTGGCCTCTGCTGTTTTCACACACTGTGAGCAGTAATGACTGCGTATACATTCACGGGCGCGTTTGCCGCAATTAGCCCGACGGCCGCTCGGGTGAGGGAGTTCAGGTACTGAAGAGAGCCGGAGTGGGGCAGGTCTACTGGGAGGGAGACGCAGGGAATACAGTGGCACTGGGCATATTGAGAGATACACTCAGGAGGGAATTTGGGAGAAGAGTGTGGGACAATCTGTCGCCTGATGACAGATGATGTGTTTCACTGAATAGTGCACTCAGAGAGAAGGATGTTATTTAAAAATATATACTGATATACTGACTAGTTGACTAGTTGTGGTCTACATGACTCCAGTTGTGCTATATGGTGACAACAAAAACAACAAAAAAAATAAATAAATAAAGGGAAACACTTTATATTAGTTAATGCATTGTTCCTGAACTAACACTGAACAACTTTTCAACAATTTATTAACAATTCGATTAATTTCTACATATATAATTGTATAAATGTATATTAATAATATTTAATATTACACTAAAATGCTGGGTTAAAATCATCCTGGGTAGTTTTATTTAATTTTATATAACAGTTTTATATAACTCAGCTATTGGTTAAAAATCACTATAAGGCTTGCTTAAAATGAGCCTAAAATAGGTTGGAAATTAAAAATCAGACAATTACTAGAGGCAACAAAAATAATCAAAAAGGTGAAAATTTATTAATAAACAATTTAATAAATGTTTATTTGTACATTTTTATTAAACTAATTAATAAATGTTACATTTCCAACATACTTTGGGTTCATTTTAAGCAAGCAATAAAGTAATTTTTAAACAATAAAACTACACAGGTTGGGCAAACATTTAAGCTATAGGTTAAAACAACCCAATTGCTGAGTTAGTCCATTTTCAACCCAACTTGGGTTGTTTTTAACCTAGCATTTTTAGAGCAAACGTGAATTAACAATGAACACCTGCATTATCGGTTAACATTAACCTAATTTAATAAATGCTGTAAAAGTTTATTGTTAGTTCATGACACCTCCAGTAATACATTAATAAAAAATTGAACCTTATTGTAGTGTAACTACAGAAACATTCCTGTCCACAAACTGCACCACAACAAATCTGAGATTAGTTCTGCATAATAACTTGAAGGGACCAGTTATATTTGAAAGTTATGTTTGAATTGACCCGAAAATGGTCCATGTTGCTTGGGTTGTTAATTTGCACTGCTCACACACAGTAGAAGTCAAAATTCTTGTGAACAAGCTGGGGGGTGGGGGGTATATTTCTTTTAATATTTAATTAACATTAAAATATTTTAATATTTTTCACTTTCATATTTTTGTGGAAAAGGCACCACCATTCTCTGCAAGTCTCTGAAAAGGGGCAACATGCTGTGACATTAGTTTAACACTATTTCTTTCTTAATCCAAATCAAAACTCTGAGCGAGTTAAGAACGTAACAGCGTAAAGTACTGATGCAGTGTAGACTAATGAAAAATAACATCCCTAATGCTCACAAAGGCTGCTTTTATTATTTTAATAGATTTCAAAATGTAACTATCACAACTGGACAGTATAAGACTTTTGTATGAATCTTGCAGAGTAGACATGCTAGCTTTTATCTGCATCCACTGATGCTGTATTTTGAATGGCTTACATAAGTTATACACTCTTCTAGAGAACCAGAAAAAGTGATCATAATATCCAATAATATCCAGCATCATCTCTCCAGTTGGAGAAAGCCACAGCCAAAACCCCAGCTCCGTTCCTCGTGTGCTCTTTACAATGCCAAGCACAATTGGCTTCCATTTCGCTGTGTGTATTTACATTGGAAACTACGGCAGAGTAAACAGGTGCTTTGTTAGAAAGCACCAGAGGCCTGACATGCTGTACACACACAGTTGTACTTCTCCGCTCAAACACGGGTTCAGCCACATCCTCCATCATGCCTGTATCTGTTTACAGAGCAAGACAAGGTCCTGCAGGGAAACCGAGGAGTCCCAGTGTTTGGAGTGCGTGCAGGTGTCTTGTAAGAGTTAACAGGATACACACGTACACAAACAGATGCATACGGTGCATTCTTCAGACGGTGACTTTCGCTTTACGGATAAACACATGCATGCATTCAGCTGTGTTTTCCAAGAGGACGTTGCATCATGAGTGGAGGTCAAAGAGGTCACAACATCTAAAACAACTTTACAGCCCTACAACTTCCCTCTGCACTACATGATTTCCTGTCTGTGTGGGCTAAACACAGGCGGAACTTCCTTTAGATGTGTACTGAGAGGAAGACAGGTCAGAGGTCACACAAGCATACTTTTCCGTGCCCCACACACAGCTTGTGATCCAAATGCTTGAACACATTTGAACAATATTTTACTGTTTTGTGTACTGCACAAAAGGAAGTCACAGAAACAAACCTTTATGAAGAGGCTGGTGACCTTTCAGTTCAGCCAGGACGTTATTCAATGCACAAATGTGTTACCTAAACAATACAGGTTCAAAGTGGTTTGGGGTCTTTTCAAGAGAGATGAGAACAAATGTCCCATGTAAAAATACCACAACGTTCAGAACTCAAACTCAAATTTTTGTTTGCTTTCTATTATTAACAGAGTAGAAATATATGGCTGCACATGTTTACATTTCACTGACGGCCATTCATGATAAAGTAATAAAATAGAAGTAGGTTAAATACTATTACTCCTAAAAATAAAATGATTTAACGATAATACACCAAACCTTGAAGTGTTCCTGGATGTGTGGCACCTACCCATCTGCTCATCCTTTTGACGGTTCTCAGTGAGTGCATTTACACTCTCGTTCTTGACCCGATTATGCTTAATAAACTGTCAATGCATAAAGTCATGTAAACACATTAACCCGTTTTCCTTTATCACAATAAGGTCATAAACGACTTAAGCATAAACCGATCGACACAGCTAGATTTTTACCCTGGCATGTAAACACGTTAATCTGCGTTATGTGGGCTTACTGAAGTACGCATGTGTGAAACGTGAGAGGAAAGCACCCTTACTCCAGATTTAAGCACAGTATTTCCATGAAATATACTGCAAACTCTGACTCTTTCTTGACCCTTGTAAAATGTGTTCTCATCTTATACAGCCAAAGTAAAAGTAAAGAGTTCACATGCAAAAGTCACTAAACGCCACCTCCGTCAAAAATTAGATGAGCGAATGCTCTCCGCACACAGTATACGTTCCTCAACGTTCACTTCAAATACCTCTAAATCCCAGTGTCAGCCCATTCAGAAATACAGGTTCGTTGGCAGAACTCGCTAAACGCCACTTAGCAAAAGCCTTATCCAGAAGAACCAATCAGAAGATGCAAATGTCTGTCTGTCTCTGCCTGCCTGTCTGTCTCTCTCTCTCTGTCTGTCTGTCTGTGTGTCTCTCTCTCTCTGTCCGTGTCTATCTGTCTGTGTGTCTCTCTCTCCGTCTGTCTCGGTCTGTCTGTCTGTGCCTCTCTTTCTCCATCGGTCTCTGTCTGTCTGTACCTCTCTCTCCGTGTCTGTCTGTACCACTCTCTCTGTGTCTGTCTCTCTGTGTCTCTATCTCTGTCTGTGCCTCTGTCTGTCTGTGTCTCTGTCTCTGTCTGTGTCTCTATGTCTGTCTGTGTCTGTCTCTGCCTCTGTCTGTCTCTGCCTCTGTCTCTGCGTGTCTCTGTCTGTCTCTCTGTTTGTCTCTGTCTGTCTCTCTGTGTCTGTTTGTCTCTCTGTGTCTGTTTGTCTCTGTCTGTCTCGGTCTCTCTGTGTCTCTGTCTGTCTGTGTCTGTGTCTCTGTCTGTGTCTATCTATGTCTCTGTCTCTGTCTATCTCTCCGTCTCTGTGTCCCTGTCTCTGTCTGTCTCTCTGTGTCCCTGTCCCGGCCTGTCTCTGTGTCCCTGTCTCTGTCTGTCTCTGTCCATCTGTCTGCCTCTCCGTCTCTGTGTCCCTGTCTCTGCCTCTCTGTGTCTCTGTCTGTCTCTGTGTCTCTGTCTGTCTCTCTGTGTCTCTGTCTCTGTCTGTCTCTATGTCCCTGTCTCTGTCCATCTGTCTCTCTATCTCTCTGTCCATCTGTCTGCCTCTCCATCTCTGTGTCCCTGTCTCTGTCTCTCTGTGTCTCTGTCTGTCTCTCTGCGTCTCTGTCTATCTATGTCTCTGTCTCACTGTGTCCCTGTCTCTGTCTGTCTCTCCGTCTCTGTGTCCCTGTCTCGGTCTATCTCTGTGTCCCTGTCCCTGCCTGTCTCTGTCCATCTGTCTCTCTCTCTGTCCATCTGTCTGTCTCTATGTCCCTGTCTCTGTCCATCTGTCTCTCTATCTCTCTGTCCATCTGTCTGCCTCTCCATCTCTGTGTCCCTGTCTCTGTCTCTCTGTGTCTCTGTCTGTCTCTCTGCGTCTCTGTCTATCTATGTCTCTGTCTCACTGTGTCCCTGTCTCTGTCTGTCTCTCCGTCTCTGTGTCCCTGTCTCGGTCTATCTCTGTGTCCCTGTCCCTGCCTGTCTCTGTCCATCTGTCTCTCTCTCTGTCCATCTGTCTGTCTCTCCGTCTCTGTGTCCCTGTCTCTGTCTGTCTCTCTGTGTCCCTGTCCCTGTCTGTCTCTGTCCATCTGTCTCTCTATCTCTCTGTCCATCTGTCTGTCTCTCTCTGCCTCTCTGTCTTTCTGTGTCTGGAAAAAAATATGGTATGGGAGGAAAAATTATATGTTGATAATTTTGCGTTCTCTTGAAAATGATTTGCTTTTCCTCAAGAAACTTGGTGTTGCAGTTTCTCAGGAGGATGTTTTCGAAGCAACAAAAACTTTTCAAGCATAATAAGAAGACCTCAAGAAAAAAATAAAAACGGATAATAAAATTTATGATATGACCCATTTAAAGACAGACTAACACACATTCTTGTCATTCTCCGAGCCTCGAGCTTGGCTATCTTTCCTGGACAGTGTCAACAGCAAACCCATATGTCATTTAATATGAAGGTCTGCGAAGCATGCACTTGAGTGTATCTGACAGAAAAAAAACAAAAAAACAATCTGATTTTAGGAGTGTGGCTGTTTCCAGTTGACTGCATCAGCAGCTGAGTAGCTCTGCAGTGACCCGTATGTGTGTATTTGTGTATGTGTGTGTGTGTGTGTGTGTGTGTGTGTGTGTGGACAGGGTACAGGCTGCCCTCAGAGAAACGGTCATGGGGCAACTCTCAGCTGCCCTGCATTGTTGCTGCAAATACACAAAGCACACAGCCTGGCCCTCCAGCTGGCCCCGTGCCCCCTCCCTGTGGCCCTGTCCTCTCTCACTCTATCTCATTCTTTCTGTCTTTCTGCTTCTCTTGCTCTCTGTTTGTTCTGATAACTTTGACCCTGCTTCTCTGTATCATCACTCCACCTCCTCCCACTGAAAAAAACACTAACCAGTTCAGCTTTTTCTCTTTGGGAACATACAAAAAAAAAGTTTTAAAAGTGAAAACCGCATAGAAATGGAAAATAAGTCACTTAAAGAATTCCGATAAGTGACTTTTTGACTTCTTGCAACCGTAAACTAAAAATGGATGCCAAAAGTTTAACCTGATTGTTAATATTATTAGGCAAAATAGCTAATACCAATCAGTGATGCATTATTGTCCGGCATCTACATGGCCTTTTGCTTTCTCTCCCAAATGTGAAGGTCCAAACTGGCCACTTAGTTCTTTCTTAGGGCACTACAATTGGCTGATGGCTTTTCTACCAGCCTGGGATGGGGGACTTCATTGGCTGACTGTAATAGTGTAGCCATGGAAACTACTAGCCCATGATAACCATGATTAGAGGTGTCATGATGACAACAATACGGCACAGAGCAATAATGTGTCTTTGATGAGCACATCGCTGCCATTGTGAAGCAGTAATTGATTTGTTTACCAATACGACAGACTTTGCTTGTGTCGGCCAACAACAATGGGGTGTCCTTGCACAAAAACTGGCAAAGAAAAAGGGTAAAAATAGGAACTGACCTACAAAGGATGTGAAAGAGATGAGTGCTGCTCGTCTTCAGACCACAAACTCATTGGTGAGCAGCTGAACCCTGGGGATGAAAAATAGGAAAGGAGAGAGGTGAATTAAGAAAGAGAAAAGGAGGGAGGCATTAAGATAACAGTTAAATCCAGTATATCTTTTTCTTCTGAGAATTTAAGAATTGCCAAAACTGCTCTTTTCCATAAAATGAAAGTGGATGGTGACCACAGATGTCAAGGAGAATTTATATGAAATAGTGTCTTAAATTTCAGTCTGTTCTGCACACAATTTTATCAGGTTACCCGATACTACTTACAATAAAAGTCATATTGACCATTTTTACAAAGTTTTATGGTATTTTTGTATTTAGGAGCTTAACAGACTATTTTCCATTCACTCCCTTTTTATGTAAAGCAGCATGAACATTCTTCAAACAATCTTATTTTGTGCTATACAGAAGAAAGTCAGTTATTCAAGTGAAAGAAAAAATAGGAAATGATGACAATTTACTTTTACGTGAACTATCCCTTTAAATTTTCAAAAATATTGAACAGATGTCCAAAAACCGAATCAAACAGATCCACAGAGACCCTTTCAACAGGTGGGAAAGGGAAGACTACAGTATGCGCGTACACTCATACACACACACACGCGTATGTGAAAGCATGTGCATGTGTTCACCTGCATGTTAAGAGCTCTGTTCTAATCTTTATGGTAATAAACTCTGGCGGCTACTTGGCTGCCGGCGCTGCAGATCAGGCTTTAATAGAAAGTAAATGTGTTTGCTGAAAAAGGGGAAGAGTCACTTGAAATGGGAGTAATGTATTCCTTATTGAGTTGAGTGCGTTTGTGTGTGTGTGTGTTGCCACCGGGGTCAAGTGAAGCTGGGTGATGCTTATGAGTCTCTCAACTAGTAGCAATCACGCAAAGCCACAACTTTTAACCTGACGCACAATTTGTCATTCAGATGAATATTTATGGTTAATTAATGGTGTTTGCTAAGGCAATCATCACCAATACAATTGTTCATATAAAGCAAAGGATATTTTTTTCTTCTTTTCAAAAAAGAATGATACCGCAAATTGTTTTTTGAGGACAGGTGTGCTATTACCTTTGATCAGACCTGACAACCACCCAAAACACCCTACCATTATGGTGTCGAGTTTTGCACGGTCAAATATTTTCAAATTTCTGCGAATGAATTCCAGTTAATTTAATAGGAATCCACATGATCAGGGGAGGGCAGAAGATTTCCCCATGAAGATTTTGCAACGGGTTCCAGTTGGTCACGCTGATTTGCCGCATTGACCAAAAGAAAGCTGCTTTTATAAGTGACTTCTGTGTGAGCAGTTATTCATAAATCATTACACTATTGACAGTAGACAATGGACCTTTTTTGCCTATGGTGGTACAGTGGTGTGTGTGTGTGTGTGTGTGTGTGTGTGTGTGTGTGTGTGTGTGTGAGTGAGTGAGTGAGTGAGTGTGTATTTACTATTTTTCCTTTGTAATCAGTGTTTGCACTTAAAATGAATAGTAATTCATTTTAAATGACCCTGCATTGTGGCAAATCATGATTGAATATTTATTTATTTATTTATTTTTTAAAAAAGGTACAAATATTCATCTCCGAGTTAATACAATGTTATAAAACTGCATGCATAAGTTAAATTTTGGAATGTCAAATAGCCATATACTTAGTATACTTGAAAATGATTGAAAATACCATATTCACATTAGTAAGCAATAAAGTAAGTAAAGTTTATTTATATAGCACCTTTCACAGCCAATGAAATCACCACAAAATGCTTTATAACAAAAATAACATCAAAACAAATGAAATAATATACATTACTAAACAAATATCAACACAAATTTAAAAACAGGCAAACCATATTGTTAATTAAAAGCTTGTCCAAAACAATGTCTTTAGATGTTTTTTTTTAAAATATTCCACAGAACCCATAGTTCTCAAAGTTAAAGGAAGAGAGTTCCAGAGCCTTGGAGCCACTACATAAAAAGGAACGATCACCTAAGACATTAAGACATGTTCTGGGAATAGCTAAAAGGTCCTAACCTGAAGACCTCAGAGACCGACCAGGGGAGTGTGCATGCAATAGATCCTGGATGTAAGAGGGTGCATCCATGCAAGGCCCTGTAAGTAGTAACAAAAATTTTGTAATGCTCTCTAAAACTAATAGGAAGCCAACAAAGAATTAGAATTAACTAAGAATTAACCTGTCAAACGTCCAAAAAAATAAATAAACCGTAATACCAATAAGTTTTCAAGGTTCTGCTAGTCATGTTACACCCAGTCACAGTCTCTCCGCCTTTATCTCGCCGTCATAAACTTCACTCAGACACACAAACATCATCAAGCATGTGCACATAAGACGCTTTCTTTTACGCACACTCATGATTCACACAAAGCAAATGTACACTAGACAAAGTGCACAAAGTCTTAACCAGCAAACTAGGCTCCATTCAGTCCTGTTTAAAAAGGTCACCACTTTCTCTGGCTAAGCGCCCTGTGTCTATTGATAATTTTATGCATAAACAAATGGCAAATTTGTGCCACATAAATATGTATTAGCAATTAATAATGTCCCGCGTCTGTGGCGATGCCAGGTGCATGCGAAATCAGCACGGGCACTCTGCAGAGCTGGTGCTTTTGTTTTCCTCCAGCTCTCTCAGGGTTGCCACAATAGGCACACAATAGATGCACAATGGGCACCCGTAACAGGGCACCGTGCCCCTGAGACAACGCCAGGCTCCCTGAATGAGCCACCATCACCTGGGCAGAGCCAAAACAATGCGGACATCACCAGACAGCTATGGGGGTATTATTGAATTAGCAGCCGCATTGTGATTAAGGGTTTAGAGGGGCATTTAGTGGTTTTGCTTTTTAAATAATGATGATTTTGATGACTGAGGCAGCCAGGGATATGCCGGATGCACGCATGTGTGCGTTTGACGGAGAGATTGAATTTAAAAATACACGCCCGCGCGCACACGCGCACACACCTGTTCATCAGCAGAAACACCTGGAAGCTGTCTGTTCATGTTCCATTTTTACCTTGGTGTCACAGAGATCTCTATGTCAGTGTGAGCGGTAACTTGCACGCACAGATATGGCAACACAAATAAACATATCTGTCCTGATTTTTCAGGACGTAATGCCATTATTGTCTCACGCAGACAGAGATGAGGGACAGACAGACGGACAGAAAGCGCAGCTCCTCTATTCCTCTGCCCCTCTAGTGTTTAATAGGATCAGATAAACACAATGGCTCTAATAAAGTGCCCGGCTAACATCATACTGAGATTGAGAGAGAGAGAGATAGAGAGAGAGAGCGCGAGAGAATTAAAGGGTAGAATGGGGGATTGTGAAAGCATTTGTATCAGACATAGCGGATGACAGGGGGGCTTATTTAGGGAAAGAAGAGGATTACCAGCCGCCAGCCTGCGGTTGTGCTCCTCTTCGACTTTCTATAATCACTGTGATCATAAGACCAGCACAATTCAGCTTCGCTAATAATGCACACACACATCTGCCTATTCATTTCAGCTCTAATGCAATAATAGCCCTGAAACATCTGGTAATGAAACTCGCTGGAATCAAGATGGGCGGATTTGCCGACATCTGTCCCTCTGCTGGATCCAACCTGCTCTGGTTCTTCAGGCTTCAAGGCAACATAAAATGAAAATTGACCCTATTTACCGTTTTAACACACATTACTTGTCTTATTGTGCACAATTAATCAGTGCATGTTATTCTGAAGAAAACTAAGTTTTGTTATTCTTTTGTCTTCAGATGTCATAACATCCTCTCACTGTGAAACAACGTTCTTTTTCCGATGACATCACCTAGGCCACACAGGCTATTGGATAACGTTAAAAGTCAACATAAAACCCATTTTACTTCTGTAATCGGACCATTTCTGAGGAAAACAGGATATTCAACTAGAAGAAAAAAAAATGTGGGGCAGAAATGCAACCATTAGGAGATAATTAGATTTCAAAAAGTTGCCATTACAAACCAGGAGCCAGATTCATGCATGCCAACAAACACACAATGGCGACCAAAAGCCAGACGGCTGGAGTGCCCCAGACCTTCAGGGTTCAATTACCTGAGTACCTCCACCCCCTTCCCCTAGAGTCCTTTACCCGGTCTGAGGCCGCGAGGGCGACTTCCTGTCCCACTCCTCGGGGTTCATAGGAGGGGAAGAAGGAATGACACGGTGCCCATGAAAGAGCCATTGTTCATCGAGGTGGTCCCGGTACTGTGTGAGGGGAGGTGGCTAATCACAAGGCGGGCCACAATGCAGGGGTAAATATTTATCTGCTGGGATGTAAACGACGGATCATGTAATTTAGCAACAGGCCGTTCCTTCCTGCATGGTGATGATGTTTAGTCTTGGGTAGGAGATTGCAAGGGGTGTTAGTTAGTCTGATCAGAACCTTCCTATCTCAGACACAGCAGTGGTTGATTATCACTGATGCATCTTCACACTAAAACTGACACTCTAAGTGTTTAGGCGACTAAAGTTAAGTTTTTTTCAACTATACATATTTTGAGGATGTTTTTCACAAATTTTTCACTATAGATGTTTTAAAAAACTGGTAAGAACATCCTGTGGTACAACTTAGTGGATAATGTGTCTTGTGGTGGTGTTCAATTCATACTGCCATTTCTGGGCGTTTAGAAATTTTAGCGTCAAAAATTGCAAAATAACCATAGAGTGTAAAAAACATTACAGTTTTTGTTAACTAAGTTACTCTGTGATAAACTGTAAATTGCTTATCATCGCATTATATGTAATTTTACTGTAAAATACTGTCATTTATGGCTTTTGCAAGTAAAAACTACAAATTACCATTTAATTCACAGTGAAAAACAGTAATAAGTCATAGCCAAAAGTCCCTGTCTGACATTTATAGTTTATATACAGTGCACAGTAAAGGAGTACAGCCACTCTGAACAAATATTGAATTTTCTTAATGATCACTAATACAATTCATGGAAAGATGGCGAATTTGAAAAGTATTAAACAGAGAAATATAAGTCATTAATATCAATAAAATAAGCAAATTAGCCAATTTGGTTTAAATTAAAGACTGCAGATACGAGTACACCCTGGATTTAATTCAACAAATGTATAACATTCTTGTGCCTAGTATGTCCTCCATAATTTTAAGTATAGCTCTGACCCTTCTTGCCATCGAGTGTACAAGTTCATGAAAAATTGTCACATCAGTCCCGTTTAACTCCTGGATGAGGACCTCCTTAAATGCCCTGATGTTTAATGTGGAGTGTTGTTCTACTCATCTCTACAGAATCCCCCACAGGTGCTCAAGAGCGTTAAGAATGAATGTTGGAAAAAATGCCAAACAACGAGGGAATGGGTAAATGGTAGCATCATCTGTTTCAAGTTTTTGTATTACATCACACTGTGGTGTGTGAATTCATGACAGCATTGATAAAGCACAACTCCTTCAGCTTTACTACCACTGAACTTCACTGTGGGATCCAGATGCTTCTCACTGTACTCCTCCTCTGGCAACACCATAACATTTTGGATGCAGTTAGATCCAAATCGATTGACTTGGTCTCATGAGACCAGAGTATGGATTCCCAGAAGTCTATATTTTGTAAATATGGGCCTTGGAAAAGGCTAATTGACTTTATTCTGCTTTGGTTACAGTAGTACTTCTGCAGGCTGAATCTTACTCTGTGAGATAAACAGTCACTCTTTTCATAGCTTTTGCGAAACACTCACTTGGTATTTCTCCTGCTCTTTGTCTAGCAAAAAAAAAAGATACAAAAAAAATACAAAAACCCTTATTAAATGAAAGCTTAAAATGAAGGCCTGATTATTTCACAAGCCTTGTCATAAGTGCATTGTTTTGAATTGTGTTACTTTTGCTATATTTTCACACTTTAAACAATGATTTGGTAATCCTCTTGTACCACTGTCCTCTTTTGTGCTAAGAAATAAGTCTCCTGACAGTTCTCTTCCAAGTGCTTCCATTGTTGTCAGCATTAAGTCTGAAAATGATTCAGTGGGCTATATAACACTTTTAATTGTCAAGAAATGATTTCTCTTCCGTTTTGGTTCAACATATTTTCCTGTTGCATTAAACTTACACCAGAAAAAAAAATTATTTAGTTTTATTTAGTAACTCATTGCACTGCAACAAAGGCAAAAAAAGAAAAAAATCTTACAAAACACTTGCCACACACTCGTTGCCTTCCTCTTGCTGTGTTTGTGCTCGAATCATTCGCAACTTGAGGTCAACAGTACAGTCCGAGCGATGCAAGTAATGACCAGTAGGCCAGGGACACATCCACCCAAGACCACAATTTCTCCTCAAAGATGCACTGATTCTTCTAGATTTTGGATTTGACCATGCATGCAAACTTCACCGCAGTGATGTCAGAGTGTTGCTATCTGGTATTCTGTGTGATTGCTTACTGGTCTGAGCTAAAAATAAGGGTTCTCTTAAAAATAAACCTTTATTGGGATCAATGGTTCCATGAAGAACTTTTAACATCAATGGAACCTTTCCGTTGTACAAAAGGTTCTTTATAATGGAAAAGGTTTCACAAATCACAAAAAGGTTATTTAGGGAACCCAAAATAGTTCTACTGCAACGCTATGAAAAATCCCTTTTAGAAATCTTTATTTGTGAGAATATAGCTCAGATCCCTCCTTCAATGGAATTTGATGGGATATTTTTTGCAGATTGCATCGTCCAGTAGGGAACAATTGCTTTGACTTTGAAAGGTAGTAGTAGCACAATCGGCGCAGGAAGACTTGCACCCTGTCTTCACATGGATGAGAGCTGTCGTTTCAGATGTCATAAGGCTCAATCACAGGGTGAAAGATCTCTAACACTTAAAAATGGCGCCTGTGCGACAAGCTCAATTAAATCGAAAGCCACGACCGTCCTCATGTCTGCAATCATCTTTCAGTCAAGATCTTCATTCTGTATACATATTTCAATTCCTCACCCTGTTGAAAGTTTCTCCTCTTACTGTACATATTCTCTCTCTATGAAGCTCACCTTCACGTCTTCTATTTCTCTTCTCTTCTGACTTTAATTTTCTCACTCTTGCCTCTTCCTCACCTCTACTTCTCCTTCCTTTCTCTGTTCCTATATCTTTTCACCATCTCCATTCTTCCTCCTTTTCTGTAACTAAAAAGAAATGTGGTTCTATCCATTCTCTTGCTTGTTTGTTCCCCTCTTCTGCCTGTCTAATGTGTATGCGAGTACATCTCTCATGTTTAGGACTTTACGCGAGTTAACAGCCTTTTAAAACACTGTGTAGCCAGGATGCAGGATACTTCATTTTACCCCCATCTCTCTCTCTCGGTTTGTCTAGCAATTTTAAATGAGAACAAACAATAGACTTAATACACAGCACTGTTCAAAAGTTTGGGGTTGGATGATTCTCATGATTTTGAAGACTCTTATTTTTTACATAAAAAATAAAAAGGCCCGTTTACACCTGGTATTAAGATGCGTTCACAAGTGGACGATGCCAAATACAGGTGTAAACGTGGTCTAAAATGTTTTGAGCTGGTCCACTTTCGACCACTTCCAGAGGTATGTCGAAAACAAATTTGACTGGACAGCTTTCATAGACGCTCATATGGTCAAATGTGTTCGAACAGCCACAAAAGATAGCATATTCATAAAATAGCAAATGATTTGCATATTCATTGATCTGCGTATACTAAAGAGTGTAGAGTTACATTCAAGCCATTTTAAGGCATGAAGCATTTTTTTTCACAGGAAAAAAAACAATTAAATGTGTCATTTTGGTGTTGGAGTTTTAAAGGATAAAATTATTGACTACAGGAGAACTTTAACACCAGATGTAAACAAGGCCAAAGAGTCAAATAAAAGTTTTGTAAATGTAATGAGAAGATCAGAAACTTGTGAATACAGCGATGGCAAACACAAACACGACTGGAATGTGGTGTTCAGATTTCTTCAGAAAGCTTTACAATGCTGCTTATTGTGCTGAATTTAAGTAGCAGATGTTGTTATTGATGTCATAATGAGATAAAAGCTTCCAAATGACTCTCTCTAAGGAATAAAAAAAAGCTGAATATAATTGGAATCGACATAAAAACGTAAGACATTCCTGACCTTACAAAACCAGAGGGTGAAAGTACATTTCTGCCCCATATTCGAAAACATGCATACAGGGAAATTGAGGTCTGTGTGCTGAAGTGGCCTTTATAAAGGGTCAGGTCATAAAAATTGTCCAAATATCCAATAATATTAAAAAAACTAACATTACCCTAAATTTAACCCCCATATATACACATACATACACACACACACAAGTCCACACCAGCATATGTATGTATGTGCGCTTGTGTGAAAGTAAGCGAGAGACAACTGTAAGACTTTGACCTTAAACAGTGTTAAGCAAGACCTACAACCAGGTGTGGAGGAAACAAGTGTGTGTATGTGTACGTTTGAGTTTTACTGTGGCTCCTGGACAGAAATCGGGCACAATGGCCCACTCAGAAATAGCCAGTTGATATGTTGTTTGTGGTCATGACCTGCGGTGGGTCCTTTTACCTGCTGGGATCTCCTCCCACCCTGTCTGAGTCCCTCTATAGAGGCTGCGGCTCTTCGGTCCCTGGTAGAGAAAAGAACAGACAGACAGAGACTCTGATCAATACCAGTGCCTCCTCTTTGTGGCTGAAATCAAAACCTTTTGAGGTGAATATTTCTCTTTTTGAAAGACGCAGTGACGTCAATAGATTCAGGTAACTGACTCGCGATGTGGAGGAGAATGCTTCAGAGAATGAAAGCGAGAGGTTTTCATGCACTTCTTTGGTCTGGTTTATGGATTTCTTTTCTTTTAACTCTGTGACACGCAAAAGAGTCCAAAATGCTATTTAGACCAATTCAAATCTACTCATAACACAGCCAGCAAAGTACAAGGAATGATCACTTCTTAGTTTTATGAGCAGTGGGCCAGCGAGAAAGCCCTGCATTGTGAAAAATACAGTCTGATGTACACTACCTTTCAAAAGTTTGGGGTCAGTATTTTTTTTTTTTTTTAAAGAAATTAACACTTATATTCAGCAAGGATATATTAAATATATCAAAAAAAGGACAGTAAAGAGATTTATAATGTTACAAATAAATATTTCAAATAATTTTCTATTCATCAAAAGAATTCTGAAACAAAACATATCAATATCTCCACACAGAAAAAAAAAAAATGACAAAAGTTTCAACATTGATAATAATAATAAGAAATGTTTTTTAATGAGCAAATCATCCTATTAGAAAGATTTCAGAAGGATCATGTGACACTGGAGTAATGATGCTGAAAACTCAGCTTTGCAATCATAGGAATAAATTACATTTTATAATATAAAATAGCTATTGTAAATATATTTAATGATATTACTATTTTATTGAATTGTTAAATCAAAAAGCAGCATTGGTGAGTATAAGACATGCAATTCAAACATCTTACAGATTCGACTTTTGAATGGTAGTATCATTTTTGGAATAAAAATAAATTAAGCAAATTACAGGCAGGCAAGGATAGAATTTAAAAAGAAAATAGAATTTTGCCATATGTATTTAAATATGCTACAGTAAATTATTATCAAATTTGTCGTAATAACACATATGGCTTTATAGATGATGGGCTTCCCAATTTTGTAAAAAACTCAGATCACCACAATTTCTTTGTGGGCCTGCTTATAGCACATTAATTAGAGAGTCAATCCCATTGGAGCAACCTGAAAAAAGCCTCTTGACAGAAGGGCAAGATGATCATGTTCAAATCTTCGGCCTTTCAGCTACATGAACACTAGGCCACACCACCCCCGAAACTCCCTCAACTCTCCATGTTGAATCTCAACCTCTGCTTTATTTGATCTAGGCTGTGTGCAGGTGTCTCTCGTGTTTACCACTGGAGAATAAGGCAGGTTAGACAAGAACAAACATTTCAGCAGTGCCGGATCCCACCGACCCCTCCTCTCCCGAAGACTCATTTTAATTCCATCTCAGCATGGTAACAAACACTCGTTAAAGCAGATTAATTCCACAAGAGGATTACGCTCCATATTAGATAATGAAAGAGAGAGAGCGAGGGAAAGAAAGAGAAAATAATCACGTAAAGGGATAGATGGTGTGCATTTGATCCTGGGGAACAGAGAGCTAATCCAGGTGTAACACATGTAGAGGAGTGTGTGAGAGAGAAAGCGTACAGTGGTATTAGGAACAGCTGGCGTCGGTTTAGCCTCTTTGTCTTCATTGACATTGGGAGGACGACGACAACAACAACACTGACCCATAAAATGGGAAGTCTGATGACAGTTGCTGCTATTGACACACTGCTTTTAGATGTGCGTGTATGAGAGGCTGTGACTCACAGCTTGCACGGTGTTGCACTGTTAATGTGGTGGCGGCTCTGGCACATCTGGGCTATTTTCTCCAGTATGTGTCTGAAGATAGTGTGAAAAATCTCAGGGAGGAAAAGTGAGTGCAGGCCCCTGTGAGATCAGTTCATCAGGTTAGAGGGCCATTTTTCAAATGCCAGTGGCTTATCTCGACTGTCACAGGCTAAACGTGTCTGATTGTGACATTACAAGAACAAGTGTAAGTCTCCCGAGTTCAGCTTCGCAGTCAGTTCGGTCCCCGCACTCCCAACGTTGTGATGTGTTGTACAAACCTCGGCCGTTTCAAAAGGGGGAAAGTCCATCTCTAAATCAATTACAACAGTAAGCTGAAAGCTAAGAGTGAAAGAATGCAAAGACTGAGTTTGTACATGTAATCATGAGCCAGTTCAATAAGATGGCTTAATTTCAGGCATATTTACAGTGCAGATAACCATAAAAAAAAAATCAGCTATAAAACAGTATATAATAGATTCGAGCAAGAAAACCTGTTGAACTCGGTTGAAGTCCACTATATGGAGAAAAATCCTGAAAAGTTTTCCTCAATTTCTTTTTGACTGATGAAAGACAAACATCTCGGATGAGGGGTGAGTAAGTTATCAGGAAATTTTAATCCTGAAGTGAACTAATCCTTTAAAAAGGGCACACAAATACATAATACAAAGTCTAAGAAGTTCCTTTCCTCAGGAATAGGCCGCCACGCCTCTTTAAATCCCACCCACCTCGGCAGAAAAACATACAAAAGCACAAGTAATCAGATAAAGACCTCCTGCCTCTTGTCAAACCCTATCCCTGGATGAGTAAGGGAATGCACAAGCCAGGCACAAATAATCAAATCAAGAAGAAGGCCTATCCGGCACAAATGGAAAGTTTCCTGTCACACAAAGTTAGCTTTCCATCGTGTCTGTCAGATTTCACGGCTTGAGAGAGAGGCTCCGGGACTAAATCCCTGATTCACTTATAGAAAACACAATCAGGATGTACAGTTTCCCCTGTATTATGGTATAAAAGTCATTCATTCTGTATCACCTCAGATCATCATTCATAAACTAAATGTTGGAAAAACAAAAGGAAAAAGACTAAAATGTCATCTTAGTTTGTTTTGTGCAGAAGCTCATTACCAGATTTTTCCAGACAGACTTCATCATCTCACTTCCAATAGCATTAAAGGGATAGTGAGTGTTGGTCACAATGTACGGTGGTGATGTTTTTTCCAAAAGCCGTATGACTTGCTTCTAGTGTAGGACACAAAATAAGTTACATAAGCCATTTTTTTTTTTTTTTAAACATACAATGAAAGTGAATGTTGACTAAGGTTTTCAAGCAAGATTTTCAGGAAATAATGAAGATTTCAGTCTGCTCCTCACATAAAGCTATAATACAGCGTCAGAAGATTTGGAATATGGTTCACAAGTATGGACTTTGATGCTTTTATGGTGTTATTTTTGGTGCTCGACAGTTCTGGCCAAGATCCGCTTTCATTTCATTGTAAGGAAAAAGCAACGTGAAGGTTCTTCAAAAATTCTCTTTTTTGTGTTTGACAGAAGAAAGTCACATAGGTGTGGGACAATGTGCATGCAAGTAAATGACAGATTTTTAATTTTTGAGTGAACTGTACCTTTAAACACAGTCATTTGCACAGCAGACTGCGCTAACGGTCGACATATGTAACCAAATCCAGACAAATGTTCATTCCACATTGCACAAACTCTAGAAGAAAGATACGCTGTCAAGACACAGAGAGAGAGAGAGAGATTCTGAGCATGCTGAGAAAATGTAGCGGTAACTAATTGTTATCATTACGCATGTTTGAAAAGTGTTTTCAAACAAGTAATCAAAGTCTGCCACTGTAATTAGCAGACACAGCAGTGAGTGTGTTTCCCTCCACTGTTCTTTTCAAACTGAAAGGCATTAGATATATCAGATCCTTTTCCCCAATGGAACAAAAACCTGTACACCGCGTGCATTGTGAGGGAGAGACAGCTTGACTGAAAACAAACTGACACAAACCATTTGAAGCAGAAAAGAAACACAACAACCTGTCAAGAGCAAAATGCCTCTAATTTTTCTGTCATCTGCCAGCAGTTTAACAAGAGAGGAGCGTTTCTACCCCCTCAATTTTCCCCCTGGCCATTTACACACACTGAGAACCAAACAAGAGGATGGGAGGGGAAGAAATCTGCTCATTTTCTTTCTCTCCCTCTCTCTTTCTTTCTTTCCTCTCCCCTATATTTTTCACTTTCCTCCTATTCATCTCATCCTTTTCACTCTTAACATTTTTTTTCCATCAGCTCACCACGACGCTGTCATTGGGAGCGCCTGGAGTTTGTGTGTGTTGAATTATCCCAGTGACTTGAATCTTTTGATTCCGTTCATGAGAAAGATCCACTCAGATTCTTTCACAGATTCATTTCTGTAGGTTAAAGTAGGTGGCAACAAACGAAACATTCACCGAATCATTTTCTTAACATGTTCAAATAAATGTTCAAAAATATTTAGGCCTAAACTTATTTCAGATATATATATATATATATATATATATATATATATATATATATATATATATATATATATATATATATATATATATATGCACAAATAAATATATAATATATAATATATAATAAATATGATAAATATAAATATTTATTAATAAATATATATATTTAATATATATACAAAATATATAATAAATATATATAAAAAGTTAAATAAAAGTTTTTCTTTTTGTTTTTTTACACAATACTGTCAAACGTTTTACAAAGGAGTGACTTCAGAACCAAAAATGAGTCAGCGCATAATACACTGATTTGTCAGGAGGGTTGCCGTGATCTCGAGGGTGTAGAGGTCTACTTGTGAGGCAGGTTAGACATAGAGCCCTGTGTTTACGTTCCAGGGGAACAGAAACAGTAATGTGGAGGTCTTCTGACTGCACCAGAGACAATGTTTATGTTAAAGGCTGTTGCTCGTCTTTCTAAAGCACATTACACTGACTGCTGCTGTCAGCTTGTGTTACTTTGCCTCTTTAGCGGCGCAGGCAATTGGCTCCGACAGCCAAGCAGTGCGGATGAAATATTTAACTCCGCACCGTTAAAGGCACAACTCCGCCTTTGTCCTGAGAACTAGACGTTTGTAACATTAGTATTGTGGTGACAATGAGACCTTATGCTGAGGAGATGATGGTGAGCAAAAGGTCTGCGTGTGTCCAGCCACAGACTTGAAGTAATGGTTAGTTAAAGTGAAAATTCGGTCATCATTCATTGTCATTGTTGTTCTGAAACTGTGACTTTTCTGTAACACAAAAGTAGATATTTAGCATTATGTTTACACTGTTCTTTTTAATTCAACAAAATTAGTGCCCAGATGCTGTCAGTCTCCAAAAAACGTCAAAAAAAGCACCATGAAACTGGGTCATATACTACTATACTGCAAATAGCTATCAAATTTTGCTCAAGCTTCTGAAAAAAAGCAAAAAGCCCATGGTAACTACACGCTTTTGTTATATGGAAAGTTGCAAGAGCATCTAATTTTATTTGCTGTCAAAGACGAGTTTGAAATGACATGGATATTAACCCGCAGATTTTTCTCATTTTTAAACACCTGTGATGGCCAATGCGGTCTGTTTTTCACTAGTCTGTAGAAATCAAACAAGAACACTTCCTGAACCTTATAGGCCGTGTGTCCACCAAAGCATTTATAGAGTTGAAAATTCCAGCGCTCTTCTGAAAACGGCTTGTTGCGGGTGCTTGAGAGAGCTTTGGCATGGATAGGTGGGTGGGTGGATGGATGGATGGATGGATGAATGAACGATCGAATGGATGGATGGAGTGGTGGGTGGGTGTGGATGGATGGATGATAGTTGTATTTTGAACATTTTAAACAATGTATGCCATTTTAAATTCTGCACCATTTTTAGATTACCTGAGTATGTAAAATTTGAGTTTAAGACACTGATCATGTAAACTCCTAAAATTAAAGAGATTTCCGTTTTATAAATTTGAGAGAGCGAGCGAGAGAGAGAGAGAGAGAGAGAGAGAGAGAGCGAGCGAGAGAGAGAGAGAGAGAGAGAGCGAGCGAGCGAGCGCGAGCGAAAATGGAAGAGTTATAGCAATACAGAAGGCATAATATGCAATGTGTGCACATACGCATGTGTGTGTTTCATCCAAAGCTTCTGGTACTGCTCATGAGCAGCATGAAAACACACTCAACACCTTATATAGGGCAGATTCACCTGCTGCTCCTATAACTCGTTGGCAGGATTACAGCAAATCATAAATTAGAGGAGAAATTTCAGTGATCCAGGAAAACAGGAGTCTAAGTCAGACTGCTCTGATTCTGTCACTACAGCACACAGGTTAGCAAGAACAACAGAGGGGTGCTCAGCCAAAGTGCTCACACCAGCTTCATCTGTCAGCAATATAATACCGACTGGCTACGGTCCCTTCTCGCTAATAAATAGCACACAAATGCAACACACACACATACACACCCTGAAAAACTAATGTGGATGACAATGCTGGTTACCCTTAATGAGGTTACCCTTAATGAGTAATTGATTTCTCATTAATGAGTCATCAACAGTCGTGGGTTGTGGGTTTTTTTTGGCCTTATTTCTGTCATACAGTTGTGTATTTGGGCTTGTTAGCGGTTGGCATCCATAGGACAAAATGTATTACTGCTTTATCGTTAGTGTGTGACATTTCTCTGGCTGTGTCTGAAATCGCCCCCTATACCCTTAAATAGGGCACTATTGAAGGGGACAGCCATTTGTAGTGGTGTCTGAAACCATAGTGGATGTTATTGAGTGCACTCATTCAATCCCACAATGCACTGCAATAGTGATTGTACAACCGATGTACACTCAAAAGCTAGAGAACACCCATAATGCTCTGTGAGGATCACACCGAATGAATTCCTGTCTCTCGCCAGAAGGCGGCGCCCGCAGCTGAGTCATCCATTCATTAATTTTCCAAACCGCTGGTTGAATGCGAGTATAGCGTAATATCATACAGGTATGATCGCCTGAACAAGGTGGACTCGCCCCGCTTGAAAATGATGTGGAGTATGATTAAGTAATTACGTATTTTGCGAAAAAAGCAGCAATGTTTGATTTGTTTGTTTTTGTTGGTTTCGCCTCTCAAAATTAAGAGAGAGCCAAAGACAAAGTGAAATGCCTAACTGAAAGTTGGTTGGGCAAACATTTCAGAACAATGTCTTTACATTTGTTATGAGTTGAGGACATTGAAAAGCACCATTTTAATTCAGTGCATGTCGTGATGAGATGGTCCTTTAATAACATGCCAGGAAAGCAGGACTTTGAACTAAAAATGGCTCAAGGACTATAAATGATCAATGTTTTTGGCCCAACATAATTGATAACTGGAACAAAATCACTTTCAAAATGGTGCCATATGCAGACTGCATGATGTGCATATGCCCCACCACCCAAAACCAAGGGTCGCTTATTTTGGGCATGTATTTTCAGTCAGGGTAGCTTAGTTCTCTAGTGAAACTTTGCAACACTGGTAATCAATACATAATTGACCCTTCGCAAACAGTTTGATTGACAGGTGATCTGACCAATCATAACCCCGAATCCGCCATTTTGTCCGACAAAGTAGTCAGGGGAGTTAGTAGATTAACGTTGGTGAACTTGAAAAACTGTGTCTCACGTGTTTACGCACTTGAAACAACATTCCCTCTGATGTTCATTCATGTTTATTTGATGCTATAAATGAACTAGTAAGAAGAGATGATCGGTTCACGAGTCGCTTGAAGGAGCTACAGCGATCTGTCACGACACATTAAAGAGCCACTATACGCTATTTATTGTTTAAACTTCTTTAAAAAATTACGATATTTTGAATATGAAACCATTTCATATCAACCTTCTCTGTCTTGTCTGTCGACGCGTTGTCAGTGTCCTCTTTGCTCCGCGATGTATTTCTCACTTTGTGAGGAACATGATGTGTGGCGTGAGAGTGCATGGCTTGTCGGACATAGGAAGTAACTAAAGGGGGAGGGTCTTTGCGAGGGGTCAATTAATAGATGGGCAACGTGTTACATGTTGATTCTGTATGGTTAATAGACAATGTTTACTCTATTTACTATTTGCAAACAGCATCAGTGGCCCAAAACACTGTTATGATCTGCTCCGAGTTAATAATACTGTACGGAGCATAATACTGGGGTCAGTGCTTGGCTGTATGCATTTGTGTGCACGTGTATCTCTATTGATGGGTCAGCTGTGCTCCTGTGACAGCTTCCATCCTGTCTCCTTAACCTTCCTGGACCAGCTCGGTGGCAGCTCTGAGGTTTAATCAATGCAATGGAAGTGACATTTAGGGCCAAATCAAATTAGGTGGAAATGGAGGCAAACGGCAGGACTGCATTAAGTGCCGCCTGTATTAACACACAGGTCAGACACACAGGGTCTATCGGCACACGTTGGCTGCCCGCCCATTTACGACACCCTGTACTGGAGAATATGCATCACGATTAGACACTCACTGACCCGGGACGCATATGGCACAATGACTAGAGCTAAATATACAGGAGAGATGGCAAAAAAAAACACATGCACAGGCTATACACAGTATTGTTTCCAATCCAATGAAAATTTACATTTTAAAATATTCTCAATACTTTTAAAAGTATTTTAATGTCAAGCATTTAATAAATACCTTTAATATAAAATTAAATTTTAGATAATTTAAAAATATTAAACATTGAAATACATTTTAAGTCACTTTAAAGATATTAATCAGAAGAAAACAGACATTGATCCATAGCTATGTATTATTTAACACTTTGTGGAGTTGAATATCCAACAAAACTACATTGTGACATACATGGTTACTATATAAAAGTGTTTATAAATTCTGCTCATACCGTCCAACTTAGTGTAAGTATAACCGTATTTATACTGTAAAACAGGACTGTCAACCATATTCTGTGTCTACCTGTGACTGAACATCCTGTAAAACATTAGGAAGAAAGCAAAGGTGACTTTAAACAAGCACTGAGGAATTGCAGGATCGAGCATGTGCTCTCTTTCTCTCTCAGACACACACACACACACACACACAGAGAGAGAGAAAGAGAGAGAGAGAGAGAGAGAATGAGAGATGTTCTCTTTTTCACACTGTTTTTCTTTGTGTCTCACTTCAAAATCCACATGCAGGGCCAAAATACATGAAATATTCATAAAGCGTATAAAAGAGTGCTATCAAACATTCTGATTGTTCAGTGTCTCTGTCTCATGGGCATAAAAAAAGATCACTGGGTCAGGTCAGACTCGTAAAATAAATCACGTATGACGGGAAGAAAGCAGCCTGTAAACGTCTGACTCCGTCTCAATTTGCCTGATTGAAAACGGCCTGTCAGACCAAATACCGACATGCCAAATGGGATTGAAAAAAAAAACCATGGAGGTTTCTGGTGGGCTACAAGAGAAAACGAAAACGAAGTTGCATGAACAGAAACAGAAGTAGTCTGAAAGTCCGGCTCAAGGGTACCAGACCCTCAGGCCCAAACTCGCGCTTAGGATAGAGTGTCTCACTTTGAGGGAATGCATGTCAAACTTCCTTCAGTGTCTCTCACTGCTAAAGAAATCCCACTGCATCCAATTGCAGAGAGACGGGAGTGTAGTGAGCGAAAGAGTGGGGATGTAGGCAAACAACGCTCCTGCAGAGATACATATGTCTGCATCCTAAGGTAACAAGTAGAACTGCTTGTCCGACTCCGTACTGACAGCTGTCAGTGTAACCGGTCTCAGATTCTCGTTACATACACGCACGGCATGTCAATTAGAAGTCAGTTTGACCTGAGCAAGACTGATTAGATGCCTTATGTTTGCACCCTGAATGTCAGTTTGATCTAAACCTACTTCTGAAGAGATAACAACACATGCTTCTCTCACCTAAGCAAACAACAGCCATCAAGTACAATATCCAGTTTGTACTAGTGCTCAACCGTTGTAGGTTTTTTCAGTTTGACGATGTACAAGAGAACACGGTGGCTGATTGCTGATATACAGTGCATGTATGAGGCGTATTAAAACAATCTCGCCACCTTAACCACGTGCCCACCAAATTGATGTCAGCAAACCTAAATGCTCAAAATGATTTATGGGCAGAGAGACACATATCCTTCATTTCATTGATATTTTGTAACAAAACAAAAAACACAATTTTGGGTTTTTTTTACTCAGAATTCAGCCAGAAAATAACAGAAAAAAAATGTGTTAACATATTTATAGTTGTAAATTTTCATTTGATAAACATTTTCTGTTTATTGTTATGGTAACACTTCACAATAAGGTTCATTAGTTAACATGAACTAATAATGAACTGCGCTTACACAGCACTTGCTAATCTTTGTTATTGTTCATTTCAACATTTACTAATACATTATTAAAATCTTAACATTAATTAATCCACTGTGAACTAACATGAACACATGAACAACGTGATGTATTTTCATTAACAAACGTTAACGAAGATTAGCAAATACAGTAACGTATGTATTGCTCATGGTTAGTTCATGTTAGTTAACATCATTAACTGATGTTTAACTAATGAACCTTATTGTAAAGTGTTACCATTGTTATTTTCTGTAGAATAAACAGACAATGTTTATTATCTGTTAAAAAAAGTTCAGTTATTTTCACTTTTCTTGTTTGTATTTGTCGTATTCCAGACAGATTATGAGAGAAGTTTGAAGTGGAAGTTTTTTTTACACAAGATGGTAGACAACACCATGTTTTTCAGGTGGCGACAATCTCAAAATGGTAGAATATCACTAGTTCATACTTTCATTGAACACTCGACTCAATCCAATACAATAAACATCCCAGTTGGTGATGAGGCCATGTTTAACACAGAGAAGATCCCTCGAGCACAACCGGGGCAATTTAATTCACAGAGGGCTGAGTTCAATGACCACAATGTCAGAAATAAATTCACTTTCTCAAGCAAAGAGCTCTTTTGTTCCACTCGAACAGTACAGAGGGCACCAGAGAAAATGCGTAAGATAAAGACTCTCTCATAATAGATAAGGTTCCTTTGACAGAAGCCTCAGAGAAGCAGATTCGCCCTTGGCCCAAACGCCCTTTATTGAAAGCCTGTATTATGTCTGCATGAAGTCTCTTAAGGACAGAAGAGCAGGACTATAAGGAGCAGCAGGCCCCACAGGCACCACCTGAGGATGAGGTCACATCCACATTTACCCACAATCCCCAGCTGCAGGACACCGGGTGAGAGCGCAACGAGCAGTGGCCTTTCTGAAAACGACAGAATGCGGGTGCGTTTGGTGGGGGCACCGGGAACAATACAACAAAGGAGAGAGAAAGAAAAAGGAAAAAGAGAAAAGGTATGAGCAGACAAAAGTAAGAGCATTCATTAAAAGCCATCAGATTGTCTTCCTGTCCTATCAGCCAGCATCAAAACCATCCGCAATCTAGAGGGGAACTACAAAGTGGATCCCGGGGCCTACAGAAGTGAGGTTTTGATCAGACTAATTAAAAGCCATTTTGTTTTAAACAAACAGACACAACTCTAATTGGCTCTTTTCCATAAGAAAGGGAAGATGTTGAAAGTGAGAGAACGCACAGGGAAGATCAGAGGGACGCTCTCAGGCAGAAGGGCTCACACACACACACACACACACACACACACACACACACACACACACACAAGCTTGATGAAACCACAGAGACAAAGAACAGGCACAAACACACACACGTACGTATTGGCAAGTATTATATCTGTAAGAGCTAAAAGAATGTATGATCAAACTTTATGGAACAGCACATTATGTGCTCCATAAGCTACAGAGAATTCCCTTACAGTGCAAGACAAAGCCGATCACATAAATTCCAAGGGGGTTCACATTTGCAATATATCACAGAACATTTGTTAATATATTTTAATCATATAATGATATTTTTCAGGGTACAAAGTAATTTTTAAATACATTAATAAAAATATAATAAATTATATAATAACAAAAACATAAAATATTATTTACACCACATTACATTTACAGTCTGAACTTTCCATTGGAAAAGTCAAAATATTTAATATATTAAAGGCACTTATACTGACCTTGAAGAATTTATACACACACATATACATATATACACACACACACACACACACACACACTAAAAGTAACATATCATTGACTCTTGCTATTGTTTTTGGATGCATTGGGTTCATAGAGCAAAACCGTATCCAAGCATTGTGCAAAGTGGGAATAGCGAGCGCTTTTGCACACTTGGAGGACTTTCAGGGTAAACTGTAGGTCATCCTGTTACACTGACCTAAGACCAGTGTAACACATCCGAATCCTGATAGAATCATTTAACATCAATGGCAGCGATGGTCTCAGATCAGTGGTCACGAGACACTCGCTATCAGATCTGAACCAGAGCTCAACCGCTGCAACCGGCCAATGAGTATAGATCCGAAACACTCTCTTGGGACCTGAACGATGGCATACACAGTCAGAGAAACACACACACACAGAGCAAAATAAACAGAACAGCCCCCACTGGCATGTGAAAAATAAGCAAGGTTTCACAAAATACCAAAGTAGGTCATTGATTTATTGAGAGCAAAAATCCATAGTATTTTCCCCCTTTCCTCTGGTCTCCAATCTTCCCATAAAGTAGAAAGACAGGATCATAAAAGCTAGGAAAAAAAAGTCACTCGCACGCAAAGAGATGACATTACATTAGCCTCAGCTTCTCATATCCATGTAACAATGTTCAGTTATCTATATGATAATGGAAGACGTCCGAAACCAAACAATATGAAGACACACACAATCATGTGAACATAAAAGCCCAAAGCCTTGAGACTAAATCATGTGCGCTGCAATCTGCTCAATAGACGCCTCACGACTTTGTTTGTTTGCTTGTTCTGGGGTGGAAGACAATAAATGCCTCTCAACAAAGACAGCTGTTCTCCTTTGTGTGCTGGCTGAGACATCAGTTCATGGATTGTGAGATTCAGTCACATTGATATGTATACGGCCACATTGGAAGGACAATAACAGCCTCAATACAGTAAAAACAAAGTATGCACTGAAGATACAGATCTATATTTACCTACGGTCTCTATATGCAAATGGTTGTGTGAAATCAACCTGGCATGTTGTTCTCTTGTCGTCACTGGAATTCAAAATCAACAATGGTGTTCTGGAATATGCGTTTTCATAAGAGAGAGAAAATCCAATTTTCATGCCACAAACACCTAATTGGAGTGGATTATTTGTGCCCTATTTGGCAGCGAGACAATAAATATGATGAATTCTTTGCTTTTAAAGTCTACATGTATCTTTGTCAAAAGTGTTAGGCCTGAGGCTTTTTAAGGTAGAAGTGTGGGAGGCAAATGCACATTTCAAGACAAGAGACCATGGATAAAAGACTAAAATTAAGACAACACAAAAAAGGATAAACAACAGGAGATGAAGATGAAGAGGTGGTAGACAAAGAAAGGCAGTGATGCAATATCAAACTTTTTTGTAAAACGTTTGCTGAAACATTTGTTTGAAGTCATGATATTTGCAACAAGGGCAAAACCTTGTTTTATTCATTGAGACAGTTGCCATTAAATAAATACTAGGATAGAGCAAAGGGTTGAGAGACTGCTGATGTCACAAAAGGAACGACTGAGAGAAAGTTATTTCATTCATGAGAGATAAACGTACAGAGATGCACAATAGTGTTCAGTCACAACATTAAACCCACTGACAGGTGAATAACATTGATTATATTACTACAATGGCAGCAGCCATGGGATGTGATATATTAGGCAGGAAGTGATCAGTAAGTTCTTGAATTTCATGTGCTGGAAGCAGGAAAAAAAAATGGGCAAATGAAGAAATCCTAGTGACTTTGACAAGAGCCAAATAGTGGCTAGACAACTGGGTCAAAGTGTCTTCAAAACCACACATCTTGTAGGGTGTTCCTAGTGAGCAGTAGTGTTGTCAAAAGTACAGACTTCGATATCAAGTCGGTACTGAAATTTAAAAAATGTGACACTTTGAGTGCTGATTCGTAAACACCTTTGATTGGCCACTGTGTTTGTGCGCTCATCAGATATGATTGGCTACAATGATCAATGCTTTAAAAACGTTGTAAATAAACATCTTCATCGAGCGCTTACACAGATACACACGTTTAAAAGGAGCGTTTAAAAGCAGGCGTCTATCAACACGTGAACACAATGGCCAATCAGAGGTGTTTACGAATCCACTCAACAGCACTTAAAGAATCACGTTTTTAAAATTTCAGTAGCTTTTGACAACACTAGTATGCTGTGGTTAGTACGTACCAAAAGTGGTGTGATGAGGAAGTGGTGAACCAGCAAAGCCTGTGAAGGGAAAGCAAGCCTGTCTGGTCAGAGCATGCAGAAGAGTTATTGTAGCTCAAACTGCTGAAAAACTTAATGCTGCCAATGATAGAAAGGTGTCAGACAACATAGTGCTTTGCAGTTTATTGTGTCTGGGGCTTCCTAGCATCAGACCGGTCAGTGTACCAATGATGACCCCCATCCATCTCTGAAAGCACCTACAATGGGCACGTGAGAATCAGAACTGGACAATGAAGAAATGGAAGATAGATGCCTGGTCCGGTATGATGAATCGCAATTTCTTTTAGATCAGGTGGAAGCTAGTGCATCATTTATCTGGGGAAATGATGTGAATAGGATGCACTATGGGAAAAGGGCCTGTAACTATTGTCTTAAAGCGGATGTCCCATTTCATGCACTCTGATGTACTTACACTGTTAAAGAGTTGGATTCTCAAGATAAACATGGCCAAAGTTTCAAAAAATTGACATATTTCTGTGACAAATACACACCTTCATGGTTCGTATAAGTTTCGGGAAAAAAAATAAATTTTTGTATGATGTTATAAATGCCGGAATTCCTCATATGGGCACATTTCCGGGAGAATCACACATTCAGGCCACATCAACCAGAGCAAAAGCACGCCCATCAATGTGCTTTGTTCAGGTTATGGAAATCGTTGGCAGCCCTGCACAGGACTGGCTCGAGAAAGATTAGACCACGAAATCCACAATGCCACCAAAGAAGTGTGTTTTTGGTTGTGAGGGAAAGATGAACTTCTTCAGCTTCCCAAAGAACCCAGCTTTAAGGGGACAGAGGATGCAGTTTGTTTTTCCCGGGCAGCTATGGAGTTGTGCAAGTGTGTTTGTTTGTTCAAGGCATTTCAGTGACGAATGTTTTATAAACGAGGCCCAGTTCGATACTGGATTTGCAGATTGTTTGAAACCGAAAGATGGAGCGGTCCCAGCGATAAAAGATCCTGGCCATGAGTCGGAACAGCAGGGAGTAAGTAAAACTGCATAAAATGTCTGTGACTCTTTAGCTCCGCCCACAGCATGCCTCCAGGAGCTCGACTGTTTTTGGAAAAGTGTGATTCAGCTCTATCTGTCTTTTATAAATCTGATAAAACTAAAGACTCTTTAGAGATATGAAGGATGCAATACCGCTCTATTGGTACTCAAGATTAACATGAGATTGGCAGAAACAGTGATTTATCCCCTTTAACATATCGGCTACATTTTTAATAAATACATCCCTACAAAACTTTCATAGATGAATCGTGCACAATAAGACCAGGAACGTGTGTTACAAAAGTAAATCATGCCGATTTTCCATTTAATGCATATATCCACACAGAGCCGAAGAGAAGGTCGGAGTGCAGGGTCAGACAGATCACAAAGCGTCTTCAACAGACAGGGGACACAGAACCTCCCTCGCCATGATCACAGTGGAGGACGTCACCAGCACTAGGGATCTAATCAGCAACTTTCTCGACCGCACTAACCAAACAGAACCATACCGTTCCTCACTGTATCTTCATTCCTCTCCGCCCTGTCCGTGGCTTCCTTTCAGACTAGATTCAGGTCAACAGCAACAAACACAGAGAGTGTCCTTTCATCAGGCATTGTTTGGCTTGTGTCTTTCACACTAGGGAAACACAATCAGCGGGTAAGAAGAAAGACAAGGGAGACAGAGAGAGAGACCACAAAGGGAGCTGATTTTTCTCTTGGCTCATACAATGTATTATTAATCCAATTTTCACATGGGCCCTTAAATTTGGCTCAACAGGGGAGGGGGGAAAAAAAACTGGATTGAGCAAATTAATGAGGTAAACGTAATGATCTGAGATGATCAAAGGCAATCGGTGTTGAGCAAGTACAGGCCACCAATTAAGAAAATAAGCCCAGGAACGGACTTAAATATGCACCACGGCAAACGATGAAAGACAGGGTCGGCGGGAACGTACTAATTTCCCTAAACGAAATAGTTGAGTTATGCGGCGAGATGACTCAGAGTGTGGTGGTTAAGGACAGAGATTAGAGGAGGAACACAGAAACCTTGAAATCCCACAAGACCATGAGAACAATTGGTTTTGAAAAAAGGAACAATGAGATGAGCTGCTATTCAGCAAACTCTTTTGAGCAAAGGCTGGAGTGTCGCACATCAGACACCACAAAACCGAGGTGAAATAAATGAAGTAACAGATCAATTAATTCAACAAAGTCTTGGTGAAATTTTTAAAATGTTCCTGGCCTTTGTGATAAAGAGCATCAACTCTTGACGTACATACAGGAACACTTGTATTCAAACAACAAATTCTCGTCATTATTATTCAGCACGATAAAAGCATGTCCTCTCATTTATCCTTGATTGATCAAAGTGTCAAGGCAACCCAGCCACAGATCCACTTTCAACGGCGGACCTTTTCAAGTGTTTCTGCATGATAGAGGGACACTGTCAACCAAGACTGTCCATCGCAAACATTTTAAGAGAAGCTTTCATCCTCCGACACATACTGATTCACAGGGAGTTTACTTATGATGACCAATCAGGTGACAAAAAGTCTCGCGTAGCCCGATTAAAGATTAATTCACCCAAAAATTAAAATTGTCTCATTACTCACTCACTCAAGTTGTTCCAAACCTGTATGAGTTTCTTTCTTCTGCTGAACACAAAAGAAGATTTTTTTTAAAGAATGTTGGTAACCAGACAGTTGATGGCACCCATTGACTTTCATAGAAAAAAATAAATAAATAAAAACACCACCATCAACTGTCTTTCTTCAACAGAAAGACAGGTTTGGAATAACATGAGAATGAGCCAGATGGATCTAAACTGCAACTGATCCAGAATGCTGCAGCAAAAGTGGCCTTTAACAAGACGAAGAGAGTGCACGGCACACCTCTACTTATAAAATTGTACTGTCACAAATGCCGCTCGCATAAAATTCAAGGCACTGATGTTTGCCTGTAGAACAACTGGTTACTGGTTCTGCACCCCTATATCTAAACTACTACTTCAGACCTATGTGCCCCCCAAAAGCTTGCATTCTGCAAGTGAACAGCACCTTGTGGTGCCATCCCAAAGAGGCACAAAATCACTTTCACGGACCTTTACCTTGACTGTTCCAAGCTGGTGGAATGACCTGACAAACTGAACAAAAGCTGCCGAGTCTTTCAAGAAGTTCATTTTCAAGAAACGGCTGAAGACGTATCTTTATCGCCATTAATACTAATACTTACTATTCTATAAAGACAAAGCAAAACTTGCATGTACTGTGCTAGACCAACTGGGACTATTCACAGCGCTTGCGTAATGTTGCCCGATTGTTGGTTTGATTACTTCTGTTGCTCTCCTCATTTGTAAGTCGCTTTGAATAAAAGCATCTGCTAAATGATTAAATGTAAACTCAGCAGGACAGTAGCCCTCCAGGAGCTGAGTGCCATTCACTTTGACAGGAAGATACCATCTGACTGACATGTAAAGCAACCAACCATAGTTGTTTTGAGTGCCATTCAGGGGCAAGTTTATCTACAAAAAAAAAAAACGCAAGAGAAAAATGATGTCCTGAAGTAAAATGCACATTTTCACAGACATAAAAAACATTACGAGAGTTGTGGAGAAAGTAGATTTCATTTATTAATAATTGATGTGTATTTACAGTGTGTGGGCAGAAGGGGTTCTCACACCTTTTTCCTAATTTCAAAATGTGCACACACACACACACACAAAAAAGGTACATCAATTTTGTTACTCTTAAATTAGTGAGACATATTGTAAGGTCACTTACCTATTCAGTTTCTAATAATAATAATAATAATAAACATAAAAACAGCTTAACACATTCCTTGTTTCTAAGGTGACCAGGAGTCTTTTAATCCATTTTTATTATTTTTAAACAACTTAGTTAAATTTAAGATGAAAACTTTAACTTAACTGCAAGTTGTCTTCTAGTCAAAAAAAAAAAAAAAAATAATAATAATATATATATATATATATATATATATATATATATATATATATATATATTTCTGAGAAAAAAAGTTGCCCCACGTTAAGCTGTGTCAAAGAACTTGAATCACTCGATAAAAGTTAAATTATTTGTAGATCCAATTAATTTTTTTTTTTTTTAAAGAAATCAATACTTTAATTCATGAAGGATGCATTAAATCAATAAAAATGACAGTAAAGTCAAAGGATTTACAAAGGATTTCCATTTCTATATCATGTGAGACTAAAGACTGGAGTAATGGCTGCTAAAAATTCAGCTTTGCCAACACAAGAATAAATGACATTTTATAGTGTATTAAAAGCAATTCTTTTAAAACATAAAACTATTTCACAAAATCACTGTTTTTAATGCATTTTTGATGCCCTGAACATATTCCACAGACTTTTCCAGATTTCTGGATATTTGCATGTCCCAGAATAGCTCATTTATTCAGAAGGGCTGAGAGAGGGCAGGGGAGGGGGGCAAGCAGCTGACCTGCCACACAACTGGAACTGCCAGGAATGGTCCTCAGATCCCATCCAACTAACTCAAACACTGGACCCCACTAGAAAGAGTTCAGCAAGCACTAAGAACCAATAAGCGCACGGCACAGATGCACTCCTATCCAATCAGGGACCCGTACGAGCCCCAAACTGGAGCAGGGAGCACGAGCATCATGCGCAGCTGTGCAGATGCCCGGCCCAAAGCCACCAGAGCAATGGCCCGAACACATGGCCAGGGCTTCTCTGAGCAATCTGAGCCCGGAAACTCAGTTACTTTGTTCTCACTGCATTTTTTTTTCCTCCCCTCATGATAATGACTACCTGTCCCAGATTCTGTGGTTATGAGAAGAATCACATCAGTTGTATGTCAAAATACAATCACAATGTGTTTGGCAGACAGCTCGCCAGAGAAGAGCAGCGGGGAGAGATATCTCTCAATTTGCCAACAATTGAATATTTTATGGTTTCGTAAAGAAACTTAGTGTCTTTCATCCATTCTAATCCTGACCTCAAAATTGGGGTATTTTGGTTCCCAATCTATTTCTGCCGTTCTATAAGCCAGCTTCTGCATGGTTAAGTAGAGACAATGTTAAGACAAGCCTTTTAAGCCCATTAGCCTTATAATTCATATGTCTTGGCAAATGCTATTCAGCGTAGTCCAAGATCTGCTAGCACTATCTTCCTGCTGGCTTGTTGGAGCGGGAGAGAGAGAAAAAGAGTAAGTAAGAGAGGTGGGAGGAAGTGCAAGCGTTTCGCTCATGGTGAAGAGAGAGAGAAAGAGAGAAATAGAAAAAGAAAAGTATGCTCTAGCAGGCCGCCACATGTTGAAGAATTTGTTTACCATTTCCTGTCCTGTGATCAACACAGTTCAAACGGACAACAGAGGAGATATGGCAGGCGAAAAGGATTCTGATCTGTTCTTCTCTTCCTGAGGGTCAACGCAGCTTTAAAAATTGAGATCATTTACTCACCTTCATGTCATTGCAAACTCCTTTTATTTTCTTTTGCAGAACACAAAAGGAAACGATTCAGGACACTTTTAGGGGACACTTACACAACATGGGTTTTGCTTTTAACAACGTAAAATGTGGGGCAGTAGAACGAAAAACTCAAGGTCTAGAGATGTGTTTTTTAAAAGCTCAACTTCTTTTAACTTGAGTGCTGCATTTTGTTTCCGCATGCATGAGACTGAAAAAGACGCAAGATGTGAGTGCGACGGTCATACATGGCTGTGTATATTTTCATAGAAAAACAATGGAAAAGCAGTTGCATACAAAAAAATGAATACTGTAGGGATGGCCCCAGTTTCCAGTGCCCAATCATTATAATGGAAAGGAAAATAGACACCAGTGCATCTCTCAAAACTTCTCTTTTTGACTTCTATGGAAGACAGAAAGTTCTGTGGTGTGGAAAGAAATGATGGTGAGTGACAGAAGAACCTGTCTTATGAAAATTAACTGATGACTGAAAAACAAAACAGAAAATGTCATCCTGGCTCTAAGAAATTCCCCCAGAAAGCCCTCAAAAGCTCAGTTTTCTTTTTCATTGAGTTACACAGCAATGTTTTTTTTTTTCTTTTGAGAGTCAGTTTAGATGTTGCCTCAGGGATAAGGACTATATGTGGTCTATAATCCAGCTGTGCCAGAGCGATGCATTCACAGAACCGGTTAAGAGTTAATCTGAAGAGCAATGTGAATTTATCTATCTGAATGACAAGAGTAAATGAGTAAGAGAGAGAGAGTAAGAGAGAGAGAGAGAGAGAGAGAGAGAGAGAGAGAGAGAGAGAGAGAGAGAGAGAGAGAGAGAGAGAGAGAGCGCATACACAGTGATTTTTCTCTCCCTCCCTGCAATCGGAAACCAATCCCTGATTCTGCGTGGAGATATGGAGAAACTCTGCGAATAACACGGCCTAAAATAACTCTTACGACATGATATTTTCGACAAGAGTATTTTTTCAATGGGAGTTTCTGTTGGAGTTCTGGTATTAAAAACGGCAACGTCAATCGAATGTCTGGTTGTGTACTTATCATAGAAGGAGGATGCGTTCAGAACCAAGTCAATGGGTTCTTAATGAAGAAACACAAAAACACTCTTATAAGAGACTTTTGTAAGTGCCAGACTAAAAAATAATAAGAAAAAAACAGTCAAAATGCAAATTATGACAGCAATATGAGGCAAGGCTTTGTGGGAAATAGCCAAAACTCACTCTGAGTAAAGTGTTAAAACATTTGCCAAAAAAAAGGAACAGCCTCTGTGCATTCAACATGACCCACTAAGAAGCGAGAATGAATTCATTCTGACAAAACAACAAAATGCATTACGGATTTCCATCAGAATTCATATGAACGTTTTTCTCTTTTGCTTGTTAAACTCTTGTCTTTCTATTACATTACATTACATTTCAATCCTATAATAAATTACAGAAATCCCACCAGTTGATTATATGACTACTTTATCACAACGTTTATAAATTTGTGAACACTGAAATCAATCACCGGCGTATTAAAGTCAACCCAGTAATATATGACTAACTTGAGCAAATGACTTCTCTCCTCTCAACAGAAGTCAGCGTTAATTTTTCATAAGATTTATGTGTGAACTCAACAGCTGGATTTTATAATGGAGTTCACTGCGATGCGTTATACAGCAGCAAAATCCATTAAAATATTTTTTAAAAAATCACACGTTTTCTGTTCAAGTCATATTTGTGAGTGAAAAAAAACCTGCACAAAGAACGATAATACAGTGCACACCTAAAATAAAAAAGGATGGTGTGCGTAACAGTTTGAACGTGTCCTGAGGTGACTGAACTTTCATTTTAGACGTCAAACAATATTCATATCTTATTTAAATGTCAAAGTGCCTCTTATGTTATATTAAGAAAATCTTTCCCCAAATGATGATTAAGTGCATGTCAAACAAACAATTCAGAGATACATTTGCTATGTTTTCCATACACCGATTAACAGGGGGGGAAAAAAAATCAACTTACTTTTCAAAATATGTGAAAGTTAAGTACTGATTTGCCACATTATTTACCACTATTGCACTACATAATTAATCATAAGGCTTGTCTACTGACCACCTGCACTTACACCATCACTATTAAGTGGTTTCATTTTTCAGCAGAGCGGTGAAGCTTTTTTTTATTCAGTCCTATAACTATTTATTATTTATAAATATATATTATATATATTTTAGCTTTACAACTTTATAAATATATTATTTTAGTATAATTTTGAATGGTTATTCTTGTTTGTTTTTTACACTGCTTGCAAAATAAAGCACTGTCTGTGGGCTAACACTTCAAAGAGACCAAATTAAAGTTGAGGTGAAAGAATAGCAAGGATATTAGCCATGCACAGCAGCTGAATGGAAATAAATCAATAAATCTGTTAAGAGCTGGTTGAGGATATAGTGAAACAGACAGCATTGTTGGATTGAGATCTGCTGCTGTTTCAGGCAGGAATGATCGAGTTGCTGATGATTGGAGGGGAACGCGCTCTAATCCCAGCTGGATTACTATGACTATGGAATAGGGAAATATCGTAACAGCGGGCTGAGAGAGGGGGAGATCGCGGAGCTCCTGCCCGTTAACGGCGCTCAACAACATGCAGTCACGGCTCCGCGCGCTCTCATACCGAGCACATAAACATAGGCACATATCACTGGTTAAAGTTCAATGCGGTCTCGAATCACTCACCTAATGTTGTGTACGGCTTCGTCCACGTGTCTCGAAGGAAAACGACCCTCCGGGAGAGGTAAACAGGGTCGGGATGTTTTATTTGGGTTGATTTGCGCTGGTCTCTCAAGGACGAGGTGAAATCCCAGGGCTGGTCAAACACAAACAACAACGCCAGAGCAAATTACAAAAGGCAAAGACTTGGGGGAGGAGAAGTCAATTTGTTTCGTGTTCTAAACAACAGGCTCTGAGCCAAGAGTGGTTACCTTAGCGCCAATGCTCGGTTGAGCAAAGCAAATGTGTCAAAACTGGACCATTTAAATCCAACACACTGGGCTTGGCTAAAAAGCTACATGCAGTTCAAAGCAGTTAATGTGCGCGCGCTCTACCTGAGGCGTATCGCGAGCTACAGGCTACAGCACACGACGTCGGTACTTCTCTGAATATAATTCTCGTTCAGATATATTTCCTGCTAAACGCAGAATCCAAAATCGTGTCCAGTACGCAAGGACTGCTTTTGGGACGTCTAAATTTGAGTGAACGCATATTTGACACTTTGTTATTGTCCTCAGACGCTCTTCAGTGCCTCTTTACTGGGGTCTAATCAGCGCGAGCCCCTTCAGGTGCCTTATATTAAGTCGCAAATGCAGCGCGAGCACTTTGCAAATGTCAGTAACCGTCATGTCATCTTCCCTCGCGAGCAAAGCTAACTTGTCTGCGCTCGAATCTCTAAATTATGGCTAGAATTACTGTCAGGAGGTGTGGAAATGCTTTATACTTGTATACCGGTGCGCAGGGAAGCGCACAGGTGTTCATCGCGCGCCCGTCACGAGATCTTGCAGTTACAGTTTCCCACATGCGCCCTGTTTGTTTTAATTCACCTGTCAAGTCGCGCGCCAGGGCATCTCTATTACACAACACGCTAGTGTTGGCAAAATGTTTTGGTTTGTGCTTGAAACGTCTTTATACAAACACATATTAGGCTATTAATATTTATATTGATTAATAATGTATGTAATAGTAGGCTATAGTATTCATAAAATGTAACTACTTCAATTTAATTGGAACCAAAACATAATTTAGCCATTTTCTGAAATGGTCAGGCTTTTGGTTCTGCACGTTTGATTCCTAAAATGAAATTTGCTACCGATCTGATTTCATCAAACATCCGTGGATTATTTAATAAGATCTGCATTTGATGCAATTTTTTATTTGAGTGAAACATTAAATTTCATGGAGCTTTTGTTCAGGTTAATTCGATAGATTTAAAAAAAAAAAAAAGATAAATGTTAAACTTAATTCTCTTATTTGTAGAGTTACAATAGACAAGAGTTAGTCCATTAGATGCGTAAAGTTCTGGCAGAAGTCTGACGCGTCAAGTACGCGTGCACGCGCATGTCAGGTTCCTCTGCGCGCGCCACCGAACGTGCGCAGTCCTAAGCGTCAAAGTGTGAATGGGCTTTTCTCTTTTAATAAAATACACAACACAAGTAAATATATCATGATATAACATAATACAGACGTCAACTGTAATCGAGAGACCCACTTATAAAAATATCTATCTAACAGTCTTCAAATAGTGAACTTGAACCCTAGTTTACCATGTATTGCGGAAGCTTTTAAGTGTGGATTGTCCGTAGGCCATCTTAAAATCTCAGATGTTTGTCATATTAAAACAGACGAGCAACTGGTTATTATTATGTTCTAATTGAAATGACATTGAGGTTATTGTCCCATGTTGTAAGACGATCAGAAAAGTCAAGGTTTAAAAAATAAAGCAAGCATAACTGAGGTATTTTCGGCTTCACAAAACAAGAATGAAGCTGTTTCCAGGGAAATTAGTTAAAGGCAATTATTCAGGGTGAAAACACGGCACAAATCAAATAAGGAAAAGCTCACCGTTTACAGGTTAAATTATAGGCTAGCAGAATATTAAAAACCGAATGCTTAATCTTTACAGTCCTTTGATGAGAGGAAAAATATAGAATTTTCTCTTGCCCCGTTAATAAGCCATATCTAATCTACTGCATATTATATTTTATGATACATGAATGTGTATTTATAACATAACATTTACCTTCATGTAGGTACAGCATGTAAATTACATTGAGATGATGTTTTTGCACAGAATTCAATGCTGAAAAATAGTCATAACTGACCTCTAGCGGTGGATAAGTTTTATTGCAGGCAGGTAGAGAATAATTATTCATTGACAGTCAAACTGCAGGAACTTCATGCACAGCACAGTCATGTACAGCTCTTTGCCACATCGGAAACACGGATCCGTCTGTTCTATTCCAAGCAAAAGAATGAAGGAAACAGTTTCAAACGATACGCAAAGTTATGCATCCTGCGTCCTGTTCAAGCTGAACCATATCTGTGCTTTCCATCCGAGAAACTGCCCAGAACTAATCCTTCAATTTCTTACAGTCACTGACATCCTCTATTAACTGTTCAGATTCCTTTTACTGGCTGTAATAAACTTGGAGCAACTGAATGTTACATAAAGCCAGAAAAAAAAGAATATAATAAATATGTTATAAATGTAAAAACAAAAATCATTTGAGTAATAGAAGTAAGATCTTAAATGTTAAGAAATAAAACAGATTTTCTCAAATTTTATGTCAGTCTATTAATTCGCTTTCAAAAAACTGTCACAAAGGCGAAACCCTTTGAGAAGACTATCTGTAGACTTTACATAATAAAACGTGCCTTCAAGATACTAATATGCCCCTTAAGGGGTAAATAAGGTACAAAAGTGACAGCTTTTGTACCTTTTTTTTCTGAAAGTAATTAATAAGCAACAAGTGTGAGCCAGGTACAAAAATATTAATGAAAAAACAATGTTAAAAATGCTAAAGTTAAAAAAAAACTTGTTAATTGATTAAATTACTTTACCATATGCAGATAATCTATACAATGTTCTCAATTTTACTGCAAATATTGTGTGGGGAAAAAAGAAAGTGTAAAAATTAATGATTTAGCTCATAGTTTAAAAATTGTATATTTAACAATTAAGGCAATGGAAATATTTTTACAGCAAAATACTGTTAAAATTAAGCCCAAGTAAAAAATTATGAATTGCCCTATATATATTACATCACAGTAATAGCTCAAATAGGTTGGTACATTAACATTATATACTTTAATGACATATACAGTCATCAGAATGTCATCCTTTAATGCTAAAGTTCTGGCAACAAGAACTGCTATTTTTACTATAAAATATTTTTACAGTGTAAAACAAATCTTACAATAGAGATGATCAGCTCATAAAAGACTGTCCAGCTATCATTAAATGAATTTGATTATATTTTCCATAATAAAGCTGCATTGTGTCACTGAACGGCTGTATTAAAAATAAACAGCACAAAAAGATGTCCGGTTTAGGTTCTCCTAGCAAGTGAATCCAGCACTGAACAATTTTTGTCTCACATTGTTATAAAAGCAATTGCTGCAATGTTCATTTTGGGGCTTCATTATTGGATTTTCCATATTATTTGTTGTGGTTTAAAGTCTTGCGAGTTTTGGGACCGCCATTTGTCTTCACAGAAGATAAGATGGGAATTTGGTAATCTTCCAGTCTGCTTTTCTTCTATATCTAAATAGCCTATCTGTGTTATAGGCACAGTGATTAATGCTGAAGGGATTTAGAGAGGAGGATACAAATGCAGACAGTCTCTCATCAGCCCATATCAAACAGCCTGGGAGATGTTTAATATATGGGTGTATTTGGTCTCCAGCTTACAGCTGTCTGCTTAAAGCTTTATTACTAAAGAATCATTTGGAGGGGGGGGGGCATCTCTTGATAGAGTGAGTGACTAATAACTAAAGCCGACAGCGAGCCCAAAAACTCGCTTTCTCTCTCTCTCGCACATGCGAGCGCACACACAGGGCAAGTGACAAGACCGCTCTGTGCGCACAACAGAGAAGTCAAAATGTGACATATTCTTGCTGGCGGTGGGATAAAACTCAATCAACCTAAACCGTCTTCCCTCAGACAAAATTACACACGCACGCGTGCAACACACACAAGCGTGTGCAAACTTAAGGTGATCCCACACAAAATGAACCACATTTTTTCATGCGGTGTCCAGTATTTAGCCACGACTGTCATCAACGGCTGAGGAACGAGCTGTTAATGCCGCGCGGAAAGCGAATGCCACCACTAAAACGATACCTCACCTCTCCAGGTAAAACAGCAGCCCCACAACCCTGTGTGCTGCATCAGGGAGCAGCAGAGACGGAGAGACAGATTGTGTGAGAGTTGTGTCTAATCCCCATAAGCATCAAGGCAGCAGCTGCCGTGTACAGAAAAGGGGGCTGGGGGTGGGGGGACACACTCTTCTTCAGCATTCAGTTCTGTTGTTAACGTACAGAAAACAGACTGCAAAAGTCTGAGAGAGCCAAAGAAAATGCTTATTTTAAATCATTCATTACAAATAATAATAAATAAATAATTCCCATAAGACTAAAAATGCTTGTATATTTTTAAACGGTAAATATTTATTTTAACTAGTTTAATATAATTTGTTTCATTGATCTATTTATGTTCATTTATATTTTTTGTTTAATATATTGTTATTATTGTTTTTTATTATTAAGCCCTAAACATCTGAGAGTGCTAGTGAAAATGTTTGTTTTAAATTATTTTATTTGTTAAATTTATTAAAATTATTATTACTATTTGGCCTTTGCGAAGCAGAATACTATACAATCAGATTAATAAATTAAACTAAAAAAAATAAGTAAATATATGAAATGAAACATCAGTTTTAATTTTATATCATAATGTTATCTTTTCGATTTTTCTACAATTTTTTGCTTATATCGAGGTTTAAAAAAAAAAATGTCTATGTGATCTCAGGCTTTGTGTACCCACTGAATGTTCAATGTGATCTTGCCTTGACCCCAAGGCTCCAACTGTGAATTGTGGGATAGCCTTTATGTGAAGACTTTACTGGACCGTACCAACTATACAGTCTAGTTCATAGCAAGATAACAAGCGGTGGCTGTATAGGTTGTGGTGGCCCAATCAACAATCCGCCAACAAGTCTATAGTGTACAATCCACCAAAATCAAATTGCATACGACAATGGAACAATTGAAAAGTAGTGTGATTCTGTAGACATCTGATAACTTCCACCCTGTGTGATAAAGTGAAAACAACCCCCGGATAAACAACCCCTGTTTACGACCTGAACACGTTTTGAGTGAGCTGGGTTTTTTTGTTGCGTTCTGTTTTTGTTTGCGCTCCTCGGCGCCACGCTCTCGTCAATCTTTCACCGTTCAAGCTGTTTAAAGGTAGACGATTTACGGTTAGCCAGGCATGGCAGACGGAGCTGAGGTCACACCATATCAGCCAGCGACAATGGCCATTGTTCGTGCACTCAACAGGAAGTGGCTGTGTGGGACTTCCTGCGGCTGATACCTAGGGTTGAACGGGGGTGGGGTGGCAGCCAGGCAGCCCCGTGGCCGATCACATTGTTCCAGGTAGGATCTCATGGTAATGTTGGTCCCTTGAGGCCGCGTGTTTTCCACCAAAGTGGCCCAGTCCCACAGCCTTAATATAGAGCTGAATACAGTCCTGTCACAACCAAAATGGTCTCATAGAGTGATGCAAACATGCAAACACAAACATGAAACCATCCAGATCAATCCAGATAGACATTTTCTTATTTAAGATTTTATATATACATACATACAATATTTGTGTTCGTTGCTGTTTAGGTCAACCTGTTGAGACTTCTAGATTTGTGTTCTTTTTTCTCGTATCTATAAGAAAACTTTGATCATTCCTTTCAAAGAGATGACTACATTCACTATATTTTCGTCCATAAAAATGCAACATTCCTCAGCGACAAGACCCTTTGACCGCTAAAGTGTGTTCTCGAACGCCATAAGGCTTTAACCCACAAAAACTGGGCTTTTGTTGACAGATTGCAGCTTTCACACTCACATTAACTGCAACATACAGTTGTTCGGCGGATCCACTCGAGAACAAATGCCTGGGAATTTTCTGCAATAACCCTTGTCCAAAGCCATCCTGGAGGGCTATCGCGGGGGTGCTCGGAGACATATTTACTCTCATTCCTGCAATGGGGCCCAGTTCTTCACAACAGCACCTTTTGTGGCAAGCATTTTTCTATTAACCTTTAAAGAATGGAAGAGGATACAGAGAATAGGAAAAACAGACCGTGTTCCCGGATAGTGTTAACGTTGTGCGACAGATGTGCAGATGGTGTGTTACAGTAAGAGATCAAGGCAAGAGAGAGAGAGAAAGCTTTTATATGCCACTCAAACGTTCCTCGTGCCTTTAAAACTCCTCCAACTCAGATTCGGCTCACCAGACCAACTGATATTCGGCGCAGGAGATCTGAGGCTTGAGTGTGGCCATATTGAAGACCGTTTGTTCTCGATAACAGTGCAATCTTAATGAGAGGAATCAGGCCCTTTGCTAAAAAAAACAAAACAAAAGTAGACGTGTTAGTCTGACAAAGGCCTCATGTGGGAGACATTTTACCCCTCCGCCAGTCCGCCACATTCTACTGACGAAAAAAGCCAGTCGGCTGATTCATTCAACACAAAGAACGGAATATTTATCAGTCAAAAGCATCCACATCTGTTGATTAGTTGTGAGTCACTCAGCTTTGACTATATATAGTATTGCATCTGACATTTCCTAGCGTAAACATCCATTGGGTTTGTTTGTCATACCTCTTGTCTAAATGGGGGAGAGCTCTTATGAGGCAGACTGTCCTTCTCCCTTTGGGACAACTGCCAAGTGCATGGAACTAAATATGGCTGGCTGCTGTCACAGTAATTCAGTTATGGGTGTATTAACATACAATGGGTGTGATTCATTTAAGAAAGCCTTAACTGAGCAAATAAGCGTGATTCGCTTGTGTTTTCACTCACAAATGTTGAGATTTCTAAACTGGTATCTGAATAGTGATGAGCATTTGTTTAAAGAGATGAAAGTCTTCACAAAGATCCAACTGGCTCAGCTTGGTTGGTTGCTACCATGTCTAGGAGCAAAATAAATAAATAAATTCATACTCATATATCTCACACAGGATGTACTGATAGAAAGCTCTTGCAGACAACCTTCATGAAGTTCTAACAAAAAAAAGACAATATTCCTGTGTTTTCATCCTTCCAGTCTTTTCTGTTCCAGTATGCTACACAACGACAAAGATTTTAGTTTCTGGAGAAATGTAAGTGGTGCTCGTTCGTAAAGAAATTGCTACCAGTGTCACCAGGGTGTTGCTAGGGTGCTTAGAGCGGTTGCTTTTTTTGGTTGTTGACTGGCCCAGATCAAAGAAGTTTCTACAGTTCTGCTGATAGACTTATTATACAATATATATCCCTTGCTGAATGTCTCTTGCTATGGTTTAAAAAACGACCAAATTTAAAAATATAAAAAATAAGAGGGGTCATATCAATAAAGGAAAAAAAGAAAAACTAAATTTATGCAAAGTCCTGTTGAAGATCTGTTATGCAGCTTCTCTAGGAAATACAAAAATATTCTGAATTAATTCTGAATTATTTTTAAAATATGCTATATATATATATATGATTTATTTAAAAAAAAAACACCTTACAAATTCATCGTACAAACCTGCAACTACACCATTTCTGATGTCAGTAACACTTACAACGACGAAACAGTATTGAATGAGAATCATGTGAAAACTGAAAACAGAGGTGCATTGCATGTATACCTGATGCAAACTCAACGGCTTTGCCTCTCAACTGTTCTGAATGAGCAATAGCTGCATTTTGCCTCAGTGTATTTATAGTTGGTGTCAGTAAATGTAAGAGGCCTAGGAGGATGTGGAAATGTTGTGTATTTGGGCTGGGGCCTGTGTCAGTCTCTGGCTGGGTCTCTGTGAGTCAGGCGGGCTGGTGTTGGGGGCATGGAAGAGCTTCTGCAGCGGGCCGCCCAGGCCCTGAAAGAGCTCTTTGTGTCCATTCTATTTTCACAGGAAACGGCTACCCTTTTTTGTCTCCTATGGGGAATATGTAACTGTGGTCACCTAATCAAACTTAAAACAGGGAGAGGGGGATGGAGAGAAAGAAAGAGTGAAACCGTTAACCCGGCAGCTATAGTTTAGCAAAACACAGACACACAATGGCTTGTTTATGTCCTTCTACAGCTCCTTTTCTCTTTCTTCGCTTCCCTGTCTCTTTCGCTCAATCCTGCTTTCCATTAATCCAGCCACGATGACAGGCTGTTGTTTTAGCGACATGGAAGCTAGGTATGCAGTCTTAAGTTAAACATCAGGAAACACTAGGGAGGGTTTAAAACCTATCCACCCACTCACAAACACACAGACGTCTCTCACAAGCTTAAAGAGAGATTCCCTCTGATACTCCATCAGGGATTAGAGCAGCAGATCCAGACCCTTGGATTAACACTGTCAATCCAGAGCAAGAACGCACATGAGACGGAGAAAGCGGGGAACGAGTAAGTTGGAGAAAGAGAACAATCACTATGAGCCAGTTGTATTATGGTTAAATATGTCTAAAGCTGTTGTTATATTCAACAGAAGCCACAACAAAGCAAATATAGCACATATTTACACAGATGCACAGAAGCGGCATAAACGTGTTTGCATGGGTTTACAATATAGGAAGCAGTGGATCACATGCAGATGTTGATGGTTGATTAGCATGTACAGTGGATTGAAAATAAGGCCCTGTCTCATACGCTGCCTAAGCCTTTGCAGTTCTTCTCACAGTCTGCACTTTGGTTATGTAATGCAGTATTTTTTTCATTTTTGCAACCAAATCATTTGCCTCTAGTTTACAGGATGTCATGGTCAAGTATTTACTGATTGGTTAAAAATTAAAGAGGTCCTATTATGTCCTTTTACGAAATGTTGATTTTGTTTCTTTAGGGCATACTAGAATGGGTTCTCATTCTTGATTGTTCAAAAAATGCATTGTTTTTCATATATTTTAGATTATTACAGCACCTCTCTTCCCAGTCTGGCCTGAACACGCCGTTTAGTTCCCACGTCGATGAAGGCCCTCCTTCTGAAATACGAAATGTGCTATGATGCGCTATGCGTAACACTGTGACTTCACAAAATCCGGAAAAAAGCGTGTTGTAGTCCACAAGCCATTCATTGTAGTTCTTGAAAAGGGTTTTCTGTTGAATAAAATATCTCCCTTTGGAGTGAACTTTTTTTTCAATAAAATTGTTATCTAAAAATAGCTTTCTCCAGATATTATAGATCTCCTTGTGTTCCCATTTACTCAAATATGTATGATATCCTTGCTTGTAGGTGGGGCCCAGTTCATGGTTGGGGGAGGGAGAGCAACACCAAAGACAACTGAAAATGAACAATGGCTGTGTAAGAAAACTGAAAAATGTTGCCTTCAGAGGACGCATTCCAAGGTAGGAAATTATCAAGGCACGTCCGAATCCAAAGTTAGCTTCACTTCCTGTCTCATGAGATATCTTCATCTGATTGGTTTTTGATGTATCCTTCGCTGCCTTAGATATTCCACAATAATCTGCTTTCCATTCTGTGACAGTAGAGCTAAAAAACAAAGATGGCGTCTGAAAGTTGCGGTTGGTGGTCAGTTTGTGTGTAAATGTTTTCCACTTTTGATGTCATTTCTAACAAGAAATTAGTTATCACCATTGCTCACGCTATTTTTCTGTAGATCATTTAACCGTTACGCTGTAAGTAAGCTGCCTAAGTTTTTGGATGCAGCCAATGAAAATGCTCAAAAGGAAGCAAGTAGCTTCTAAAGTCACAAAAAAAACCTCTTGATTTCACATGAGAGACAAAGCAACAGCTCTATGCAGGCCTGGTGATTGAAGTAAAAAAAAAAAAAAAAAAAAACACCTTTTCCTCCCTCTGTCCTAGCCGTGGCCTTGACCTGCTCGCCTCCGTGTTTACCGTCTATGTGTTAGACAGCTTCACAACTCTCTTCTTTCTCCCAGATGAATAGGACCCAGGGACTTTTCCTCTGATGGACAAAGCGCCGGATAGGCTGCGTGAGTGTCTGAAACAAGGTTATGCGGGTCGTTCTTCAAGCAATTAAACACTTTTTGTCTCGTTCATTTTAAAGAAATACCAATTATGGAAACATTCCCTATATACCAGAGTCACATAATATACTGATTCTTTAGAAACTGCTGCTATTGTGCGCTCTAAAACTGAGAGTCAAAATATTGTGACATCAAAGTACATAGAGAGCTATTTCTCAATTAAACCCATGAGAGAAAATGGTTATTTTTCTCCATAAGACTAATTGGTGATTTCATTGAAGGATAAAAAAGAGAAAGAATGCAAAGAAATGAGGGTGAAAAAAGTTGAGATGAAGTCTCAAAAATGGAAAACAAGAGTGAGAATGAGTGGTGGATGAGCAAATTGAAGGGGGAGAAGAAAAGAGGTGGGATGGAGGAAGAGGAGGAGGAGGAGGAGGAAGGCAACACAAAGTCCCACGGCTGCCTCAGGGCATTGTGCAAAATTGATGGAGGGGATGAGAGACCTCACACACACACAGAGCACCTGGGACTCCAATCTCAGACCTCTATCTATGCCTCTCCCTCTCTCTCTCTGTAACCTTTATAGGCAATAATGCACCAAGAAGAAAGTCAGAACTGATTTTTTTATAACAAACCAATTTTTTTAGTGGCAAGAAAAAAAGAAAAGAAAGAAAGAAAAAAGGCGTGACACTCACTAGAGGCAAGTTCTGTTCTGAAACCCTTAGTCACCATTCACTTTCATTGTAAGGACAAAAATGATGCAATAAAATTGAACAAAACATTTCCTCTTGTGTTCTACTGATGAATTAAATCATATGGTTTGAAACAATACAATAATGAATAAATGATGACAGAATTGCTAGTTTCACAGGGTAACACCAGCATCCAAAACACAGCATATGCTGGTCTTTTCAGTGGGGAAATACTTACCACTGTCACTTTTGCAGTCTCTCTTTCTTTTTTGGAGGGTCTGATTTAAGGTAGACTCGAAACCATGGACTTGATTAAAATCATGTTCTTGTCTGAGAATGATACAGCTTTGGGAAATTAAAAACAGAACTAAATCCAATCTTATACAGTGTTGGGGAAAGTTACTTTTAAAAGTAATACATTACAATATTGTGTTACTCTCTAAAAAAGTAACTAAGTGTGTCACTTAGTTCCTTTTTATGAAAATGAATGTGCTACATTACATGTTCACATTTAGTCTAGAACTACAATAACCATCATGTTCACAAATAGTAACAAAAAGCAATGCGATACTTTACAAGTTACTTGTAAAATGTAATCTGATTACGTAACTCAACTTATAATGCTGTAAGTTAGTTTGTTATCAGGTTTAACTGCACTGAAAATCAAGGGAGAAACTGAATGTGGCCTCCATGACTGGTTAGGCAATAAATCGCCGTATTATGAAACTGAGCTTCTTATTCTATCATTGCCCTCCAAAAACAAATGCTTCTGAATGGTTCACCACCAGAGACAATGTGCACTTGTCCAACTTTTGTGCACTTTTTCAAATCAAATCTTAGAGTTATATAATATTGTCATTGTGCAGCTCTAATGCTTAGCATTAGCAATTAGCACGAGTGTGCGGTATGGTCATTAGATCTTCTGCACAGCAAGAGAATGGGATCTTGCTTCTGCGCCGGCATGTGCTGGCGCGCAATAATGCCCGCTGGATGAAAAGCCCCATGGCTCCTTGACTGACATAGCGATGGTTTGCTGGATGGATAAGCTGGCACAGAGATGGCCAATCTGAATCACACGAAAAGAGAGAGACCAACACACACACACACACACACACACTTACACACCCACCTGCAGCAAAATTGGCCACACCAAAGCCCCAAAGAGGCTTTACTCACCAGTGAGACGTCTCACTCATACGTTTAGCCAGATCCCAGGCAGCGCCCCCTCTCTTTCCTCTGTTCATGAACCGTATCGGGCCTCCTGTGCTCAGACAAGGCCTCTGTTGATAGAGGTGATTGGGAAGACGGTGAAACCGCTACAATCTCAGGAAGGGCCAAGGATGCAGAGCTGCAACCGCAAGTCATCTGTTAGCAATCGGAGCAACGGGCCTGATATTAAAGAGTCATGCGGGTCACAGGCAGAGGTCTCTACGCCCCATAAGGAACCCTACTGTTTCAAGACACTACTTTCCAGCTGCAAAAATGCATTGGGAGGGTATTGGAAAATCACTATACAGTAGTACACTTAAGAGAAAAGACTTTTCTAATGACGTAAAGGTAATTATGGTACCAGTGGGTGGCTTGAGTGGTTTAGAAAACCCAAGGAACAAGTTGCGATGGAGAATTTTTATATTTGTAAACACTTCCAAGTAGCCAAGCAGCACTGACAGATGCTTTCAGACTAATTTCTGATCTGCAATCCAAAGAATATTCAAGGTAATTTGTGTATGGACAGAGGAAAATAGTGAAAAGGGTGGAAAAAAATCCTTAAATGTGACAGGAGACATTAAGTTGCTGTCCCTGACAAGAGTTTATGGAAAATGAGTGAGGCGTAATTCTTTTCCTGCATTACCACAAGGCCGTGTTAAGCCTTTGAATGTGAAAAAAATGGGTTGAAACTTCAGCAAAGGCAGATAATGTGAGAGAAGAGCGGATAAACGCAGATCTAATGTCACAACAACACGGTACAAAAACGCATCAAGGGTCCAAAGCCGCTCTTCATCAAACCCTGTTATTTAAACATTTAACGCAACAGTGGAGGGGAGAGGCAGGAGATGATGATGATTTGCGATTTAATGATTCCATCACTGTATTAGGGGATTAAGATGTCCGTGGAAATAGATTAGTTCTACATCCATTTTCACTCTGACTGGCAGAGACCCAAAAAAATCTGATATGGAAATATGAAGAATGAGGCGTACTGTGACAGATGGAGCACAAGTGACCTGAAGAGCGCCACTAAGAGCACTACCGCCACCTGCTGGTGGTGATGGGAGCTTATCAGCCTCAGATGCTGGGTTAGAAGAATAGTTCAGCCTAAAAATTACATTCTGTTATTTACTCACCCTCATGAGCTTTCAAAACCCATATGCTGTTATTTTTTTCTCAGTGGAACACAAAAAGGAGAATTGAAGAGAATTTTATAGTGAATACATCTGTCAAGCTCAAAAGTCAGGAAGTTGAAGTTGAAAACCAGACGAGTGAATGAATCATTTCAGCTATAAAAAGGTTGATCTGGTTCAAAAACTGATTCAATGATCCGTTCACAGCGGTTCTCCAAGAAACAGCTCACTGAAAAGGGAGATTTTCTGTAAATGGTAAGATAAAGGCAACACAATAATAATCCATTAGTTAATGTCAGTTATTGAATTAATTAAGTAACAATTAGCAAAACATTTGTTACAGTATTTATTTTTTAACTTTGTTAACATTCATTTTTAAAAATAATTCATAGCTCAGGTTCATATTATATATTATAAAGCCTTACTTTCGAGTTAAAATTCGCTCGGTTTCTCAAACATTTTTGACCATATGCAAACTCTTTTGGTATGGAAACCTGTGTGAGGATTCTTCAAAAATATCTTATTTGTTTTCCATTGAGGAAAGAAGGTCACATGAGGGTGAGTAAATGTCCAGACTATCATCTATTTACACACCCAAAGCATGGACATTCACAGGCTCCTGCGCTGCCAAAATAATCAAAATGGTGGCGTAAAGTGTTGAGGAAGTGAGGAAACTATTATTAAATGATCAAATCTTCAGTGCTGACTCAAAGCCATCAACTATAGCGATCTCAAGTCATTATGCGTTTGCTTATGCAAGGTTTAATTACAAGAGCGTGACCCTCCTTCTGCTGTTCCAGATAACATCAGCAATGTGGCAGGAAAGGTCACATGCTCAAACACGCAGGGGCTCAGGAGTCAATTAGTCGAGAGAACAAAGGAGACTTAGAAGGATGAGGAAAAGACAAATAGAAGACGAATCCCGCAAAGGAAATAAACAGATGCAAAAGGAAACAACGCAAAAGTGGCTGCAAGTTCATTAATTAGAATTTCAAATCGGACAAACTTGAGATGACAGCGGCGCGCTTGTCAAATCAGATCATGGCCTAGCAGAGCGGAGAACCTCCCGGTGCTTGGAGCCAAAAGCAGGAACAGCTCATCGCAAACAGCTTCCTGGGGACTCTGTGTGTATATATGCACGTATGAGCGTAAGTGTGTGTGCGATTACTGCAGCGTGTAAGCTGTCTTCATCGCCTCTGATTACTGTGGCCCGCCTTTTTCCCGCCTGTCCGCCCTGCGATGTCACTCTCCCCCTAAATGAGAAGTGACAATTAAAACATTCTCTTAAGGCGCTCCAAATCAAGATGTGCTGGCAAGGCTGGCGGAGTGCCGTTCACCACGGGGTCAGAGCGAGCGAGGTGAGAGGCCACAGAAACTGTCTGATCTGCCCCCCGGGCATGAAATCAGGGGTCAAAGTGATGATGGCTGTCTTCAGGCCCAGCACCAATGGGTAAGGCAGAGTAACACAACCTCTTAGGGCACTGGAGGGTTGGTGAAGGAAGAGAGAAGGCTGAAAATGTTCCTTTAAGGGGAAGGAGGGAGAATATTAAGGACTAGATTGAATGTGTGCTATAGTACATCAGACGCTGTGGGGTAAATAAAGAGAGAGTGAGAAAGTGAGAAAAATGATTTCAAAGGTTTAGCTAATTCAAGCCAATTTCACAAAGCACATCTTTTGTCAATCAATGGTTGGGAATCAAGAACGAGTTCCTTTAAAAAAAAAAGCACCATGTTGTTCCGTTCCGTTAACGGTTCTTGCATTTTTCCTTCAATGTGGATGACATGCTGACTAAATTACATTTTCTGTGTTACTATTCAACAACCCAGTAAAAGCGCTATACTGAATCTAAAGCATAGTCCTATACCCAAACTCTTATGAGTGGCTCAATTTAGCGAATCAAAGTTTGCCACTGAAATAAAAAGTTGAAGTACTAAAACTACAAAAACAAAAACTCAAATAAAAAATTAAAGCGAAATAAAAAAAATTTTAAACGTGAAAATGATAAAAGCACAGCAAAATTACTAAAACTGAAAATTTAAAAATAACAGCTAAGTAAATAATAAATACTATAGTTAACAAATAATACGAAAATAACACTGGTTCATGGAACAATGTTTAAAGATACACATTATTAGTTTTGTCAGTAGTATTTTATAAAAATAAGTAAATCAAAAAAATGTTACCATATTTTTATTCAGTTAGTATTGCTATTTAATCTAGGTTAAGTTATATATAGTAAATTTGTGCCACTTCTAAAAAAGACATTAAAATGTCTAATGCCGAATGCTCCCGCTCGTGCTCATCCATGTGACAGCAATGAATTGCGACCAGCATCAAGCTTAAAAAAGCCGCAAAAACTATCACAGAAATTTAATGTATTATTTTTTTTAAAAAACTGGCCTTGGCCGTTGGTCTTCTGTGCACGGCGTGCATTCAAGACACATTCATGATTAAAAAAGCGACATGAAATACAATCCATGTACATTCTTCTCTAAGGAGAATATATCTGTTGTGTCCGTCACAACAAGAAGTTTTCACATTCACATCTGTCAACTGTCAATCTGACCGTCATCTGACAACTGGAGTTCCGGTCTGGAGATATTTAACCCGGTGAAGAAAGTGCACAGATACCTTTTTGGCATTTCTAGCAGTTATATTATGTTGTGTATTCATTAATCTTGTTTTCTCACAATTTGTGTGCTTTTTCTGGGTGAGTCGGAGTGAACTTCAGCACTAATAGAGTGTCATAATCGGGCACCGTGCACATAAAACCAACTCCCAAGGTCAGGATTTTTGTTAAATTACACATTAAACTACGGTTTGTTTCTCACCAGACCACTTGACACGTGTTGCATGGGACCATTCCGTGACACTTCGGCATCTTTTTAAAAAGCTTGATGCGTTGTGGTTCGAAAAAGAAAGAATGCATGCATTAGAACAACACCAGGGTGAGTCATTTTCATTTTAGGGTAATCTTATACTTATATGTGCCAGACAAAAGCATCTGAATGAATAAATAAGCCTGAAAAGCTTGAGAAAGGGATATGTATTTGACTCTTTGTGAGGGACACAGTAGGGAAAGTGGAAGGCAGAAACAGAGAGGGTGTTTGGGCAGGATACCAGGTCAGTCAGTAGACAGCTGCAGCACTGAGGGACATGAAGCCAAACTAGCCTGGCCTCAGTGAGGGCACAAAGATCCAGAACCTCACCCTACAGAGACCAAAGTTTCGGAGCACAGCCAATGAAGGATCCGTTTCAGATTTACACAAACTCTTTAAAGTAGAACAGAGGTCATCGACTGGAAAGGATGAGAACAAAGGGGCATCAATTTGAGGCTTATCATAGTTGTACCTTAACAGACAAAAATATAGTTCCTCCAGAGAGCTTGGCAGAGCCACTGAGCAAGAGACAAGCAACATATACGTACAATATCTGAATTGCAGAGATCATTTAAAATTGTTTGAGTATCATTGGATTAAAGAGCAAAATATAAAACCAAGAGGGATCTGAAAAACCAATGGATGCTTAAACTTTTCTCAGACCTTCGTATTTTTTAACAAACTGGTATCATGGCAGTTCTCTATGGACGCCAATTTCTGTTTAAATCAATAAAATAAAAGACAATTGTGACATTATTTCTCTTTATAACATTATGTTTCCCAATTTTGACTTTACATCTCACAATTGCACCGATTTATTTCGATTACACTATTTTTCGATAGTCCACTTTAGACATTCTACAAACTATAAGTAAATTTGCAACTAACTCTTATTAATAGATTGTTAGGGTCGGATTAGTAGAATAAGTTGTACGCATCTAGAATGTGCCGCAGTTCATTCAGCTCGTCCTCTCTGCGCTCTCTGTCCTGTGGACATTGACAGGCGTCAATCAATCATCCCATCGACACTTGTCACACACAATCCATAAGTATTTTGCATGTACTTGCAAAATTACGTAGTAAAATGTCTGTTGGGGAACCATCAAAAAAAAAAAAGCTATTAAGCAGACAGTCTACTAATATTCTAATGACTGTTTGTTGAAAAAGTTACTTATAGTTAGTAGAATGTCTAAAGTGGACTATCGAATCAAAGCGTTACCTTTATTTATCATACATGTGTACTGTGACATTATATTGAATAATTCCAACCTTACATCTTAAAATGTGATGTGACTTTATATCTCGCAATTGACTCATAATATATGTTTTATGATGCAATTTAACTTATTTTGATTTATTTTAACCTTAATTACCTTAATTACCTTAATAGGTGGGAATAGTTTCCTAACGGAGTAATCACAAGTGTAGTACATTATATTAATGAACGTTCCAATGTTTGACAACCAATAAGTGTCCAGATACCTTTGCTACCATTTTGAACATTATTGTTTTGTCATTTGAATCCTAAGAAATTGTGTTTGAGCTATATTGTTTTGAATTTATTATATGACGCACTTGACATTCATTAATGTAACTTAAGTGTCCAAATATGCTTTGAGGCCACTGTAGATAGAGACAACAAACATTCTGACGTCCGATGCTCGAAAGGAGTGAGCGCAACAACAACAGTTCCTGGATGCTTTCCATGTTACATTGTTTAAGCCGAGATTTACAGGAACGTTTAGACGGCGAGTGCCCGCTGGCTTGGCGCTGTCAAGCGTTTGCAGCTTTAATCTGATCTATTATGCTGATGAGTTTGACTCTGTTCCAGAGCCTTCAGTGGCTTCACACTCACACAGTGAGCTGGCAGCCGACTCCATCACCTGCGCTGGTGAGCACACCGACACTTTGTCACTCAGTCACACCTGATTCGAGTCCAAAAGCGGGTTGTTCACACCAATTCTAGATCACGTTCTCTCCTCGAGAGTGCCAGAGAACTCCTTTGTCTCTGAAATTTAAGTAAGAGGAGGTGTGCTTCTCTTCCTTCCTGGGATCCTACATGTGTATGTGTGTGTGTGTGTGTGTGTGTTTGGAAGAGAGGCATGAATGAATTAATGATGTCTAAAGTAAGTAGGGCATGTTATAATGATGAATGTGTGTAAAGTGTGTTCATAGGACAGCGGAGCAGGAAGTAAGTGTGAGCGAGTGGAGCTCAGCTTCAGCCCTGCAGCTTCTAAACTCTAAGAGATGCTCTCCAACAAACCCTCTCATATATCATCACAATGCACAGTCCCAGCACTCCTATCCCCCATTCATATGTGCTCTCACTCCCCCTTCAGCATGCATGCACATTTTCTACAAGATGCTTTAGAATGTTATAGGCCATAAACTGAAGCATAACAGAAATTTAAGGGATAGTTCGATCAAAATGACATCGTTTACTGACCCACATGTCATTCCAAGCCCTTTTTTCTTCCCCAGATTGTCCCCAGGTGCTCTTTTCAGTCCAAAAATGTAAAACAATGGAATATTTTAAATGAATAATGAGTCCTTAAGTCATATGGGTTTGGAACAAGACTTCCATTTTTGAAGGAACTACTTTAGATTTGTGTATACGCACTGAAGTGTCATTATAAATGAGAAATACAAGTTTAAATAAGCTGTTTGGGGTTTTTTTTGCAATATGTAATTCTGGTATAGGTAAAAGGAATACTTTAATCATAAAGAAATAAACTCTTTTATCCAACAAGAATGCATTAAATTGATCAAAAGTGACACTAAAGACATGTTACAATATAATGTTATAATGTTACAATAGGTTTCTATTTAGAATAAATGTTGTTCTTTTGAACAATCCACTCAACTGAACCCAAGATGATTAAAAGGAGAAAGGTGAGGGATGGAATGTCACGGAGTCGAGAATAAGGTCAGAAACCTCGCAATCATATCTCTTTCTGACTGCAAAAGGACAAAATATCCAAAGGCAAATCTGCAAACTATAGGAAATAAAAAACAAAACAAAAGCAAAACATCCCCCATCCACGACGGCCATGAAGACAAATCCAATTATTTGTGTCTCATGTTGCAAATTTGTTCTAATGGAGGGAATAGGAAAATAAATAAGTGCCTGCAAAAGGAAACAAAGGGATGTGATTTCTAATTAACATGAAAGAGAGACGAAGAGACGTGTTAGTAAACCCATCTTTCATCCTTCTCCTCTCCTCATAGCCGGCACATTTGTTTGTGCCCGAATGTTGTCTTTTTGAGGAAAGCGTGTTTCCGTTTCGCCAGCAAATTAAATGTCAACAGATTTAACATCGGCTCCAATCTCGTTTTTTTCTGGAGCGTTTTGTCGATTTTATTGTTCATTAAGCGTTTTTTCCTTAGCATTGCTTGCGCTCAAGCGGCTTTATTTGTCACATCTTGGCTTTGAAGATCACAAAAGCCTGGGACAATAATTAGGTTTAGTGTAATTACGAACTGAGCATAATGAAAGAGTTGAAGGGAAATGTCTGGCCCTATCTGCTCACTGCCTCTCTCCGGATAACCATTAATCCTACATTAGCCCTGCACTGTCACTCTAAACAACAGCTTTGAGAAAGACGGTATTATCAGATGACCAGGTCACACACAAGTACTGAATTTGATATCAAAGATGTAGGGAGAGGTCGGATGTGTAAAACACTGATGTTTAGATCCTGTCAGCTGAAGCTGCCAGCATTTGACCTTAAACAACAGTAATAATGAGAGAGAAAAAGTCATTTAAAGCGGGGAGTTGGCCTCACACAAGCCTAAACAACCATTATCTGTTTTGCTTTAGTTCAGCTCAAACTAAGTTCAAGAAAGCGCATCGTAAACAGCCAAGAAGCATGTTTTTTTTTTTTTTTTGGAAAACACCTTTTCCGATTAGCTTTATAAATACCCCAGTAACGTACCTGATTTAGGGCTTTAACACACTCCATGCTGTGTGTCAATGAGCGTGTGACAACTGTGCCACACCTGAATATCTGCAAGCTCTTTTGGCAGTCTGGAGACAACAGCTGTTTCCTTCATCAGTATAAAGACACTACAGGGCAAAAAATAACATTTGTTAGTTTTCTCAAAAATGTTATAATATCATTAAAGATAGATAGATAGATAGATAGATAGATAGATAGATAGATAGATAGATAGATAGATAGATAGATAGATAGATAGATAGATAGATGTGGTCAAATGATAGATAGATAGATAGATAGATAGATAGATAGATAGATAGATAGATAGATAGATAGATAGATAGATAGATAGATAGATAGATAGATAGATAGATAGATAGATGTGGTCAAATGATAGATAGATAGATAGATAGATAGATAGATAGATAGATAGATAGATAGATAGATAGATAGATAGATAGATAGATAGATAGATAGATAGATAGATAGATGTGGTCAAATGATAGATAGATAGATAGATAGATAGATAGATAGATAGATAGATAGATAGATAGATAGATAGATAGATAGATAGATAGATAGATAGATAGATAGATAGATAGATGTGGTCAAATGATAGATAGATAGATAGATAGATAGATAGATAGATAGATAGATAGATAGATAGATGTGGTCAAATGATAGATAGATAGATAGATAGATAGATAGATAGATGGATAGATAGATAGATAGATAGATAGATAGATAGATAGATAGATAGATAGATAGATAGATAGATAGATAGATAGATGACAACATATTTACAAACAACATCAATGATCCAATAAATATAATAATGTTATTGTCTGTCTGTCTAACAAGTGGCTGCATTTGTCATGACAATGTCACGCTCCCGTTTCAGTGTCTGGATAGACATGTGGTGTGTAAGCACACAGATGAAACTCCAGATGGCGAGGACAGACCTGTGCAGCGTAATGCACGAAAGAACAGCCTGGGTGTGTGGACAGGTTCCCAAAAGACTGGATGTGCTGCTTCTGCCAGCCTTCCTCAAGATGAGTGAAGACTGTCCCAAACATATGAAGTGCAAATGACCTTTGACCAGCAGATGAATTTAGGCCAATGACTTTACCCTCTTAACCACATAACCACCTAAAGGTTAACTCACTATGTAGTGGGGCACTGGCTGGAAAGATTGAACACCGACGCCGTGTTGCAGGACATTAGATCACCTCGAGCTGCCACTGGGAAAAAAGAGGATTCAGTTAGCTTAATGTTACATTAAAAAATAGACACAACTAACTGTTACTCTGTTTTAGCACTGCAAACATCATATATACTTTTTTATTAATAACCTTTAACCAGTTAATGGTCTAATACAATGAGAGGGAAAGTAGCTGTAAAACACAGATAACATGAGAAACAGCCTATTGCGTTTCATATATTAATTCACAGTACAGAAAACGCCATTTTGCAAATAGAATAAAGGCAGTTGACTGAATACGAGAAACAGCATTATTATCAATAAATAGTAAAATAGTGTTAGCTTGCCTAATCATAAATACGCAAACATAGTGTAGCATTAAAGACCGTGTAGAGAAGTTTATAAGTGTTTGCTCAAAATACGAAGACGACTCATCTCGTGCGCCATCTTGTGTAAAGAAGGCAACACTGCAGCAAAACTCAAAGAGTTATTAAACGTGACCAGGAGATGGCAATATTGACACGTTTTCATTCAAGCTTCTTTTTGCTAAATGAATAAAACTCTGTTGGAATACTGTATCAGGACGTTGAGTACACTTTTAATGGCTGTTTGTTAGTTCTTCACCATTTGTATTTTGAGATATTTTCTATCAGCCGTTTTGTTTTTATCTCGCGTGCGCCGTTGCCATGGTGACAGACGCTGCCTGAGAGCTTGTCAGCATGGTGAGTCAAGTTGTTCGAGGAAAACAAATGCTAAAGCTACTAAATATATGCACATACTGTATGTGTAATAAATTATATTTTCAATCAATCAATAATGGCTGCTTATTTAATGAAACATGAACAGCAAAAGAGAAAGTCCCGAGCCAAAATGTTAACTTAGCATCCTAGCATACATGTTAGCAATGTCTGTCTAATTTATTGTCACCTTTTTTCTGTTTTCCCCCTAATATGAAAAACGTAATATTTCTTATTTGTTTTTCAACAGCCACCAAAGGATGGAAAGGTATGTTGTTTGATGGGGGTCAAAATGTTTTTAACAGCTTTCAACTTAAAATTATTTTAATTTTATTAACATTTTAAATGTTTGGTAGGCTTGAAGGTTTATACTTAAAAAAAATAAAATACCTATTTTTCCAGTAAAATTAAGTGTGTAGAATAAAATCACTTAAAAGTTAGTTCGAGTTTTGTAATTGTAGAGTTTTGTAGAACATCTATACATTTTAATTTTCATTAAAACAATTTTCCACATCATAAATAATTTGTATTTTGTATAACAGTCTGCAAAAAAGAAAGGAGGAAACATCAGCAAGGCTGAGAGGGAGAGACTGCAGAGAGAGGCGGATGAACAAAGATTGAGAGAGGAAGGTATATCTGCAAAATTAATTAAATTCATTTTAAATTAGTTTTTGATTGATAACTAATCTGTTTACTGCGTTTCGTCCTGCAGAAGAAGCTCGTCTCATTGCTGAACGTGAGGAGAGTGAACGGCTGGAGAGGGAGCGAATAGAACAAGAGAAACAACAGCTACTTGAGTTAAAGGTCTGATGAACTTTCATTTGTACATTCACAGACATTTACCTGCAGGCTTCAGTGCATATGCAGCTGTCTGTACTGATGGATTATGTGTGACAAGTGTCGATGTGATGATTGATTGACGCCTGTCAATGTCCACAGGACAGAGAGCGCAGAGAGGACGAGCTGAATGAACTGCGGCACATTCTAGATGAGAATCACTCTGCAGTCACAGAGTGGGAAACAGAACGCAGGAACAAAGCTAAGGTACAAGACTCGTGTAGCTTCATTTGGACGTCTCAGGCTCATTCTGAAGCTACTTTAAGTGCGTTACAGAATGATTTGTTCTCTGATTTTTTTCTAGTGGGAGCGTTATATGCGTTGTGACGGCAGTCCAGACCCATCTGTGTTGCCAGAAATCAATTCCTTCATCAGTTTGTGGAGAGAAGACTCAGAAACCCAAATCCAGCAGGTCTTGGAAAAGTGTGCTCTGGCTCTTCAGGTGAGACCAGCACTCTGGATCTGTTGTTTTCATGATTTCACATCAATTATTGATCACTGAGGTGATCCTGGTAAGTCGAGGATCACTATTATTGATCATTTTAGTATTAAATTTGGCACATAACTCATGAGTGACTGTAGCATCACGGTGGGGAGTTTTGCGTGGGCATGTTTTCTTCAGAAAATCTAAAATAACTTCTCTTGGACAGTTGACAGACGAACTAGACTTCCTCTTGAGAGAGGGTCCTGAGCCATGCGTTGCTCAACAGTATCGAGAAACAGTCCTTTGTCTCCAGAGTGTCATCCTCTACAAACTCAACCAGGCCACTGAGGAGCTTCTGAAGGTGTGAGTTCTTCTGAGATCTTCTCTATTTCAACACATATTGGATCTAATATGTGTTTTGCTTCTCATCCAGTTTGCAAATTCTAATTCTGACATTGAGACTGGCAACATGCAGACTACAGTCCAGGACGACAACGTGACTCTTTGTCTGTGGGCAAACCTCAACAAAAATCCAAGGTTTGTCTGTCTTCATGGTGAAATTTTGGCCCTATTGTAGGATAAAGGATATACTTGACAATCCATGTTTCCAGGTTTAAAGGTTACCGGTTTGAGGAAGTGGGTCTGGGATTCGAGCTGCCGAAGCCGCTGGCTGTGTGTGACGTCGCTGTTCGGATCCTTCACACACACTATGACCACCTGTCCCACCACAGCGAACGTGAACAGGTCCAAAGAAGGAGATCCGTGATGGAAGACATTCTCACTTTGCCGTCTGAGAGTGCTGCAGCGGTGCTAGATGAGAAGGTGGAGGGAGAGGGGGATGAGGGAGAAAGCTCAAAGCAGGTGGAGGAAGAGAGCCGTTCAGTCAGATCAGAGAGCAGGAAGAGGGTGAGTTAGGCTTTGATCGTGTGTGTGTATACTATGTACTTGTTTTCTAGTGGATTCTGTCGCTGACAGCATCAGTGTGTGTGTCCATGTGTCAGAGTGCTGTGAGTGTGATCTCAGCTAAAGAGGGGAGGAAGAGCTCTTCAATCAAGCCGTTAGAGGAAGGAGAAAGTCAGATGGAGACAATCACCACAGGATTAGAAACTGGTTTGGTCCCTTCTTTTTATCATCTTTCACTTTCTGATTTTCCTCTTCTTTCTGTATATGAAACAAAATGAGATGAGAGTGAAATCTTTATTATATAAAAATAAGATTTATAATTTGTTTTAGTTAACAATGATCATTTGTAGAACACAACCAATGCTTTAAATTATAAAAAGGATTCTTCCATATTTGAAAAATTAATGTAAAGCTTCTGTATAATAGTCAAAATATGCACATTAGTTGAATTGCAATAATAACATATTAATGCGCCATGTGCAATGTGTTTAATATTATCAGACAGGCCAACTGTGGCAATTAACTGGCAGAATAATTAGGGGCCAAGCACCGAAGGTTCGTAGATAGAGAACAGCCTGAACTGTCACCATAGCAAATCTGGAGTCTATAACTCAATCCCTCTATCGCCAGCAACTGTCCAAAATTTCACTTACATTTGTGCTAATAACTTTTGAACCGTGTGGGCTTTTTTTCCTCTGATTCTTTGGCTAATGGCTTCCTTGCACCATATGACATAATTTTCCATCATGAAAATTCAGAATTTCCAAACTCCTCTTAGGTTGTTGCTTTGATTTTCACAAAACTTGAACCAGATCATCTTCAGACCATGCCAACAAAATGTTCAAGTCAATTCATCAAACCGTTCTCGAATAGGGTGCAATCGAATTCAACGAAGTGCCCGCCAAAATGAACGTGAGGCTATATTTCCACAAAGCTTTAGCATATACTTGGTGTGTATTATGACAACTATAACCTGAGGCTACTTGCACCGTTTCAGCGTAGTGCCACCTAGTGGCTAGGAGATATGAAAAATGGCTATTTTTGCTTATAGCTTGAAATTTTCAAAAATGCTAATAACTTTTGATTAAAGGGTTAATTCACCCAAAAATGAGAGTTCTGTCATGTACTCACCCTCATGTCATTCCAAACCTGTAAGACCTTCATTCATCTTCTGAACACAAAGTAGGAAATTTGATGAAATCCAAGGGTTTCTGAACCATACATTGGCAGCAACGTCATTTCACGTTTTGTGGTCCAGAAAGGTAGTAAAAACATTGTTAAAATAGTCAACGTGACTACAGTGGTTCAACCTTAATGTTATGAAGTGACAAGAATACTTTTAAACTAAAATAATGACTTTATTAAACAATTTGAACTGTTGTCATACGTAGTGAACTCCGTGCAGGTAGGCTTCCTTGTTCATGAGGGTGATTACTTAATCACAGAAATTTCATTTTTGGGTGAATGATCCCTTTAAATGTCTTAATAGATTTCTTGGGCCATGCCGAGAACATAGATACCTATTTTTCCATAGTTGGCTGAACCATTGATCCTGTCCACCATTTTGATTTTCTTTAACACCCTTCTTTTTTTTTTTTAACTCTTCCTAGACCGTTTGTCCGATTTTCACCAAATTCGAGTCAGATCGTCTTCAGACTGTGCTGACAAAAAGTTATGGATATCGTTTTGATAGACTTTGCATGTGCCATTGTCACCTTACTCTTACTTAATGGATAAACCATTAAATCAAATTACAAATGACTGTATTTATGATTTTTCAGCCTTTTTGCCTAAAATCTTCTTAATATGCCTTTAATTGCTCATTGTTGCAGTTGGTCTGATGCTCACAGCCATGTTGGCAGGATTTATCCTGCCTTCCTGCTGGGCCCCTTAATTGCTGCTTGCAGCTATTTTTTATTTTATTGTGGTTATTATTAATTAAATCTGTAAATGTTCACCAGTGGTTTAAACTGCTGCCACGATTTTATAAAAGCAATAAACCACTCACAGCATAGTCTACCTCACAAAATCATGAACCGCACACCTGTGACTACACGAGCTCGAGTTGAGATGTATATTAACATGTACATATCATAGTTGTTATGTTGATTGGCATACAAATCCTAGACTTACACTACTGAACTGTATGAAGTGGCAAATTGTTTATTCTAATTATTATTATTATTAAACTATGCTTTGCATGGCGCCTAAAAACACAGCTGACTCATATTAAAATCTTAGGCATTCAAATTTTAGCCAATAAAAATCTCAAGTTATTTTGATATCTGATAAATCGCTGATGTCAAAATTCTATACACTCCTAATTAAATAAAAAGAAAACCATACTGCAAGTGAATTTAGGCATCACAACATTATAACAAAGTATGAAAGATGGATTTTCTTTTGAGATCTGCCAAATTGCATTATTAAACTAAACTTTATTAAAATTGTCTGTAGATCAAAATGGCTCCAACCCCTCACCAGCTGAACTGGTGCTTGACAGTGCTGACATACATATAGTGGATCTGCAGCAGTTTTCACCCTTGGGTGGTGTCTTCTACTTTGATGTCTTCCATCTACCACCCCAGTCTCGTATAGTGAAGGGCTGGGAAATGAGAGAGGTACATCTTGGGTTGTAATCAGGGATACTCTGCAAGATATCATGAAGAGTAATTTACAGTAATCATCATTTGCTGTTGTGCTTCTCATAGCTGTTAGAGACCGGTCTCCAGGTCTTCCCCTATCCCACAGAGCAGTCTCGCATTCAGAGCGCTACCTCAGTGAGGATGGATGAACACAGCAGCACTGTTGCCTTATTGCCTGTAGGGGTCACTGTAGCTCTGCCTGACTCAATATTGTTTCTGGAGGATCCTCAAGTGGCACGCTGGGATCCTATCGGTGAACAATTTATAACACACATACAGTATATGCAACAATAGATTTTATACATACATATCTTATTGCAGTATTTACCTCATGCCTGTTATTGGTCGCTGTTTTCCGCAGGTCAACACTGGCGGACGGACTGCATCTCTGAGACAAATTATGACGTAGAGACCCGCAGCATCTCATTTCAGATGAATGCATTCTATGCCTTCACATTACTGCAAGAGTCTTACGCTAATATGCCTTTCCAGTCATGGGAGCTGAGGCCTCTGGGCCAAGACTCAGCATTGTTCACAATCACTGGAGCTCTTACTGAAGTCAGCATCACCGTCAAGGCAAGAGAGGCCCTGTTCAAAGACATCTAGTTTAAAACGTGTGCCAAATTCTTATAAATGCGCAACAACTATTCATCTTGGTTTCGAAAAAACATGAGTTAAAATTATTTAAAATCAGACAAAACAAGCATTAAACTGAGCCTAAACTAAAAATCAACATTTTTTAGTATTTGGTATAAGAAAATTAAAAAAAAATCAAATATACATCTAGTTATGCTTAGCTGTAAAATATTTTATTGGGCAGAAATTGTGAGATGGTCTTTTAAATGTTGTTTGAAAAGGGGGACTAAACAGTTTTATTAAAATACATGCTTATCACCGAGTAGGTAAACTCAAAACTACTTCATGTATGAATTACATTTTTAATAAAAGACAACTAAAAAAAGAGCATCCCGTCATTGAGGCATTTAATTTATCCAAGCCTTTATTTATTATTAGGCCAGATTGCTTTTGATACATGACTACAAAAACTGTTTTGCCCTCTGTGTGAAATCACCAGTACTTATTGATAGATTTTTTTTGTTTCCCAGGACAAGCAGTGTATGCTGCACATGGAGGAGACAAAGGACCTGGATCATCTTTTAGGGAAGTGGATGAGCCCCTCAGAACTGAGGAAGGCCATGAAGAGAGCTGGGATCAATATATTTGTGAATGAGTATTCAGACAAGTACGTCAGCATCAACTCAAAGGTAACAAAGAGGCTGAATTGCCATAAGCCAATTCACTAATAATTTATTATTAAATAGACCAGTTATAGAACTTCATGGCGTGACAGCTTTGAGCTTACACACACACACATATATACATATATATATATATATATATATATATATATATATATATATATACACATACATACACATATATATATATATATATACACATACATACATACACATGCATGTATATATATACACACACACACATACATATATATATATATATATATATATATATATATATATATATATATATACACACATACATGTATATATATATACATATGTATGTGTATATATGTATGTATATATGTATGTGTGTATATATATATATATACATACTTTTTTTTTTGTAAATTTCCTCATTTTTAGGACCCATTAATAGAGCACACAGTGTATGAACAAATGGCCCTAATGTCTTCAGCGGTGGCTTTTTCCTGGAGCCACTGGAACGCACAATGCGGACAAGAGCACCTTGTTCTTCAGGTATGTCACACACACTCCTATAGACAGACTGAAGCACTACTGTATATGTTCTTTTGTTAAGCAGGCAGTCCCTCTGACCTTTAACCTTTTGATGGGCAGGCATGTGAACAGCTGGAGGCAGAGCCAGTGTTTGAGGAGGCGTGGTCTCTTTACCTGCTGGGTGCTCAGAGGAACCAGCATCTGAAGATGAAGGAGCATGACAACAGCTTCTCTCCTGAACTGGCTGAGGGCAGCGAGTTCCACTCCACCTTTCTGCACATGCTCAGACAGGACATGAGTATCGAGGGACAAGCTAGAGTCCGTCAGTCTCACTGTCTCTACACAGACACTGTGCAGTGGCTTCTGTGTGCAACACGTGTCCTCACATATTCCTGAGACAAGAAAGCATACACACTAATATCTAATAATATCTAATAACATTTGACACCTGTTTTTTTTAACTTGTGATAGTCATTGTAATATCTTGATAATATACTAAGGATATGAAATAACACCCTTCATACTACTAACCAGCAAGTGGAGCCAAATGATCGAGTATTTCTGACACCAGCAATAAAATTTATAAGCAAAAACAATTGCAAAAAGACCACTGGGCTAAATCATTGACTTGGGGAAATGTTTGACGATTCTAGTGACCTCATTTTATACCATCAGCCTTGGATGAACAAAGGCAGAACATACCCAAACATAATTATTAGATTATGACTGACTGAAGCCTCATGATCCATTTAGCTTGTTGTCCTGCAATAAATAGTGAGATTATTTGGATCAGTTTCTTTTATTGTGCAAAGTCCCCCCCCCCCTCTTTGGAACATACAAAAGAGTATGAACATTTAACAATGAACACCAAACCAACAGCTTAATGAGGATAAAAATTATGTGTTTGTAACAATTAATAGCATCAGGGGAAAAAGAATCTACTGCATAAAACTGTAAAACAATAAGTTAACAAAAAGAAAAAAATATTTTTTTAAAAAGTTCAATACTCTTTCAAACTTCCCATAAAAATACACTGATCAATTTCAAAATGTTTAAAAAAGGCAGCCTTTTCGGGCAACCAATATATGATATTCAACATTCAATTGTTGCAGTCTGCTCATCTCACTCCAATCCAAATTCTCCGTGTGACTGGCTGGCACCGAGTGTCTCATACAAATGCCTATAATACACGTGCAATGGTTTGTGTACACAGCATCCAAGCAGTCTGCAGTTTTCAGCACATCTTTCTCAAGACGCCCACATTTCTCTTTACCTTCAGTAAGAAGTGGTCACCGAGTTCTGTTAGAAGGATAGGCAGCAGTGTTACAGTTCATGTAGCCGGAAGAGTTTTTCTGAATGTCAGGAGCGGCTACTCCAGCATTGCAGACCCCTTGGTGTCACACAGGGGGCTGGGCGTTGTGCCTTAGTCCAGTATAGGGCCACAGAAGCTGCTGGATGGTCATCCAGGAGTCCCCGGTGCCCACAGGTGCTGCATCTACTGCAGGCTGTAACATCAGGCTCGCCAAGAGGGCCAGTAGAACAGCTAGCACTACAAACAAGGCCACCCAAATCCAAATGCCCCTGGTGCCTCTGGACACTGCAGGCCTCCCCTCTGTCAGACTGGGTGGAGCCTGATCTGTTGGGCTGGGGCTGGGACTGGGATGGAGAGTGAAAAATGTTTAAAGAAAAGTACAACAGCATACCTTCAGCAACAAGAAGCAAGGCGTCTTATGCTAAACCAGGAGGAAGCAAGTAAAACGTTCATGTTATTGTAATCAGCAGCAGAACAATTCATGTATCCTTAGGCCAGTAACATATTCTGTACAAGCAAGCAAATGCAGACTTGGCAGAGAATAGCAACCATGCGGTCTCATTGTACATACTTAACGTGCATTCATCAGGAATCAATAACGCATGAAATTGAGCTTACATAGTGAAAAACATTCACACACTTGTAAAGAGTATGTTCTGGGCCTTATTATTAGAAAGAAAATACACAAAGCAGATCATAAAAAGCATCAAATTACTTTAAAAAAAACCCCAAAACAAACAAAAAAAAAAAAGTCAGTCTGAATAGGTGAGACGGCTGAGGCGACCTGGAGAGAATAGGTTGAACATTTAAAGGAATGTGAAAAATGACAGCTGTTGCTGAAAGCGATGTTTGACAAAGCACATGATAAAAAGGCAAATATGAATGTTCTGTGATAGACCGATACGTATATAGGTCAGGACGGGTAGTCAGCCAATACTTTACCATTTTAAGGTCAGCCAAAAACTGATTGGCTGATTAAAATGAAGCAGCTGCAGTTCCAAAATATATCTGCAAGGTAATTTTTTTCACTTTCATTCTTGAATTTTGAGTGTTTATTTATATCCAGTGAAGATTGTTTTATTGCCATTTTATTGTTTTTCTTATACACATACATACACTACACTTCAAAAGTTTGGGGTCGGTAAGATTTTTGAAAGTGTCTCATGCTCACAATCAAATATACACTAAACATAGTAACAATGTAAAATATTACAATTTAAAATAACTTTTCTTTTTTAATATATTTTAAACAAATTTATTCCTCTGATGGCAAAGCTGAATTTTCAGCATTATTACTCCAGTCTTCAGTGTCACATGATCCTTCAGAAATCATTCTAATTATGCTGATTTATGGCTCAAGAAATATTTGTTATTATTATCAATGTTGAAAACAGTTGTATAATATTATATGTATAATATTGTAAAATATTAAAAAGTGCCGATTAATATTTTTGAATATTTTGAAAAAGAATTTTTGAAATTAAAATATACTTGTATTACAAAAGATTTCTGTCATTTTTCATCAATATAATGAATCTTTGCTGATATCTCTCTCAAAAAACAAAAAAAAAAATATTATTGACCCCAAACTTTTGAATAGTATACATACATAATTATCTTCACCTTTCTCTCTATTTATCGGTCTACCACGCATCCTGTTTTTAAGAAAATACCCCAGAGAACGTCAGCACACAACTGTGGGATCAAAGTATATTGGCAACTGTCCACCAATGAAATCAAGAACTTTGTCTTCTCTCTGAAACCACAGGTGGGCCGATTAGATTATTTGCTGCAAACTGAAGCAGAAACATGCAATGTGTCACAATGTGTGCTGAAGATAAATGCAAAGCTAAGGAATATTACGGGTGTCCAGCATCGATTCAGAACATAATTAAAGGTACATTTAGCTTTGCTGTAAGAGAAAAAGGCAGTGACATCACTGACAGAAAACCCTCGATTTGTAGAAGATAATGCCTGGATGCTGAAGCAGAGAAATAATGGAGGCGGAAGATACACTAACGTCTTAGTTGGCATTATGAAGGAGGTGATTTTGATGCCTAGATCTGTTAAGCTAGTCCTTCTGTCAGCGGTTTCCTCTTTCTGCTCCTCCTCCGAGTGAGACTCTGTATCATATCCATACCTGTGCAAAGTTCACACTGCACTGAGTGTCCACCATCTTAGCTCAAGGCCTCCATTGTGGGTCTGCATGACAACGTTTCGATGGCACATTTGCTTTATGATTTTGACATGAAATCGATGCAAAAGACGAACGGTACACAACAGTTCTTCACGCATGACCTTACCTATTCATCAGACTGGGCTCGTCAATGTCGGCCCAAGTACCAGAGCTAACGAAGCGCTTTAGAGGTGGCCTCTTGGCTGTCATGATCCTGTAAAGCGGTTGACACACAACCATGACATCCTTTCTCACAGTGCAAAGAAATTTAAAAAAAACAAATCGGCATGCAACTCTAGTAGAGGTCATGGGTTAGTAGAGGTCATGGGTTCGATTTCCAGAGTACATACTGATCATATCCGATTGTGTATAATTTTAATGCACTTCAGGTCGCTTTCAATAAAAGTGTCTGCAAATGAATAAATGTTATTCTGAGAAGTTTTGGGGTCATACCAACCCTTGTTTTGGGGGGGACAAAGTAAAAGGCATTTGTGTTTTGTGGACCATGCAAGCTCACAAAAAGCATCTGTGCACTTACCATGGTGATCGGCGGGAGAGCCTCTCGACCTCAGTTTCTGCCATGTCTTTGGGCTGTGAATTAGAAACCACTGTTTATTCAGATGTTCCACTTCTCTCTACCAAAAGCATGTCTCTAAGAAAAAAGTGGACAACTCACAATGTCAAAATGGGTCTGTCCTCCAACGCTGCGGGGAATGGTAGCTATACTGATGCGTCGGCTAGTGGTCTTGGGACAGAACACATAAAAATCAGTAAAAATAAACACTGCAAGCTGATCCAAGATCTTAACATGGTGTTCTGTGCCATAACTCACTTTGAAAATGTTTGAGGTTGACTGCTTCTTGTTTCTAAAATCATCTGAAAGTACAAAAAAAAAATCCCATGTGATTAAGGCTAGGGACACACCAAACAGAAGCCAAAGAAGTAGTGCTAATGATAGCCGAATATGTTGTCTCTTCGCATCGCCTGGGTAAGGTGAAAAAAAATATCTGTGCTTGAACACACCAAAAGGACTACAGGCGACTGTCAACTAGCATGCACGTTCTGCGCGTGAGTGTAAAGGAGATAACTGTCTATTTAAGCAGATATATTCATCATTCAGAAAGGGAACGAAACGAAGACTGTAGGTATACAAACCATGAACAAAGCAGCCATTGCTTACCGTTTTGAATTTCAAATCATGCTGATCACATTCTTTATTCCACTCTGCTCTTGTTATTATGAAAATATTTGCACAGTGGAATGCTCAGGTACTGAACTGACTCATTCGCTAAACTGAACAGCCAATCAGAGTTCTCTCTCTCACCAACAGCCCAATGCCGATTTTACATTTTGCAGAACAATTCTGCCCAAAAAAAATCATCCGACACTCAAAAATGGCCTGACGTTGCCCACTGGCTTGGTGTGCCCCTGGCTTAAGACACAAAAGAGACTGCTATTATTGCTTTTTTGTTCATTATAAATTTGGTAATGACTTACCCCTCTCAGAGGACCCAAAGGGCCTCTCGTTTGGCGTGAGGTTCTCCCTGAGCTCCAACAGCTCTGCATGCTCCTTGGTGTACATCCTCCTCAAGTTCTCCACATGCTGAATCATCACCTCCACCGTTTTACCCACTCGGGTCTCCTACACATGCAAGGAGGCTGAGATGTAAACAAGCAAGCTTCTTTCCCAACTTTGGCTTTAGTGGGCTAGTTCAGCAATCTGAAAAGCCAGAGTTAAATAATGCAAAAACCTGATGAATGGCCCCAAGCATCTCTGAACGGCTAGACACTCTGGTCATGGACTGGATGAGGATCTCAAGGTTCTTCTGCAGACGATGGATGATCTCCATGGACTGGTTATCCTCCTCACACCGTGGGATCAAGGCCTATAAACAAAACACAGAGTGTTATATTCAAGCTACTTATTCAAAAACAGGAATTCAGATCATATTTGGGAAGAAATTACATTTCAAAAAGAAATTTCTGTTGTGAGCAGAAAATTCATTGTGCTAAGCAAAGGACTACTTGGTTGCATTGACAAAACATACTTGCTCTAAATGTATTTTCTAAAGAATAAAGATGTTTTTATGCCTGCAGAGAATGCACAAAATGACAAACCTGCAGAAGACCTTTACAACTGTTAACTTCTTTGCGGACGTTCTCTTCGGCCAGGTCCCGTGAGCGTTCCTCCAGGCGTAGCCTCTTCTCCAGGGTGAACATGTCACATTTGAAGCCCAGAGAAAGACGGTGGAACTCAGCCTGGTAGGAGAGCACACAGTAATCACACTGAAAAAAGTGATATGCTTTTATAAATTTTTATAACATATACCATTACCATTCTACAGAATTCCTTGAAATTCGCCCCCACGTATAGTGTTAGGTCTTTAGATTTTGGTCTAGTTGTGAGCTACCAGTGTAAATAAAGATACAAATACCTACAGCATTACACTGCTATTATTGTGTATTTGTTAATGTGTAGCTGTCTGCATATTCTTCAGCATATTTTATTTAACATTTTGTATGCCTTTTTTTCCACATTTAAAAATATGGTTAAAGAGAAATATGTTCCACACACACTGACATGAGACTAAATGAAAAAACACCTTACCTCAATCTCTTTGTCACTTGGTGACAGGCTGCAGATGAAATACACATTTCAGATTAATGGGAACATGAATATTTCAAGTGAATCATGCAAAGGCATGCTTGAATTAGATTAAAATTTATGGATATCAATTCAGTACACAAAGCATTATAACCTGTTCTTGTCATCTTTGGTGGAATCGCTGGCATTATCATAGAAGACAGATGTGTCACCTGAGGGTGGAGGAGGAGATTGACATTGAGGAAAGACAAGATAATATCTTAAGTACAACTAGATGAGAAAGAGTCAGACGGAGAAAGAGCGTTTATCTACAGGTACCTTCTTTTTCTGAGGCCACGGAGGGCTCACCGTCCTCCTGAGCCTTTTGTTCCTCAATGGCTTCCATGCTGCTGATTTCCTGTAAGAGGACAATTTCACTTTGAATATGCAACACAGACATGTTAACTTCAGCACATTTACTACAGTAGTTTACAATGGGCATCAGATGGCATGTTATGAATGTTGATTAATAAGAGCACAAATCTCGTGTGTAATTAAAAGTATTTCATGAAAGTATCTGGAACAGCAGGAAGGACTGCATTCTCCTGGCTTTCGTTACATCTTGCTTAGTTAATACATGCTGGTGGCTCTTACCTTCTTGAGCTTGTTCCTCAGAGTCAGGGGGTCTTTTCTGGAGCCTTGCGCAGCAGGAACTGTCGGAAGAATTCCCTCACTGACAGTGGAGTCAAAGGTCGTGTCCTTTGCATTTTCAGAAGGACCCTTTGATGAATCAGGTGAGGCTGTTGAGGTTGAATCAGATGTGACCACTGTCCTCTTACTGTCCGTCTTGTCTTTGTCTAAAAAGGAATAAAGAAAGGAGAAGGGACTTTTAGAGAGAGAGAGAAGCTCTGTTTCGAAACCCAGCGAGCTGCCAAGCAGAAAGGGTGAGAAATGTTGTAGACTTATTAAATAATTCAATACTACTAAATTGTATTACTCAAAACATAGTTTGGTATAATAAATAAAAATGGATTTTCCTCAATATCTATGTTTGCTATTAACTTTTATGCTTGGAATATGGCAAGTTTAGTACATCATAATACTTATATTTTTAGTTAACAACAACACTGTAGTTCACTAGGTTTTACGATAAAGAGTTATAAGAGGTTCTTCATTGGTTTGTCACAATACCAAAATTTCAGTAGCCAAATTGCAATACAGACAGAATTTAATGATCCTCAATATTAATTTCAAAACCACAGCAAAAGCCAAATGCAACTAAAAATTTATTTAAAAAGAAAACCTGAAACAATGTGTACTTAATTGACAAATACTTGAAGGCTGCATGCCATTGTTCATATTTATATTCATATTTTCTAAGTAATAATTCAAGTAATGAAAACAAATAAATGAATAAGATTTGCTGGTTTTCTCTTTTTCTTGTTAGTGTTGTTCAATTAATTTTAACATCAAAATAGGCAATAGCAAATATGTTTAAACATTAAACAATACAGTAAACAAAACCGACATCATTTTGACCAAGAAGTGCATTTTATTGTTGTCTTTCAGTCATACATTTGATACATGGGTACCAAAAGGCGTCGCTTCTCTGTACTATTGTATTATATCTTTTCTGTATTAAATTGTTTATGAAATACAAGTACATTTGACATCCCTATTTCAAACATCAACAGGGAACTTCCTCCTACCTGGTGAGTTAACCCCAGTTGACGTCACCTCCACTGCCTCTGGCATGGCCTCCTCTTCCTCTGCTACCGGCAACAAGAGACTTCTAAATTTAACAACAATAAACAATACAATAACCAATTAAGATATGCACATTACATCACTCAGTCCAGCAATCTCTGCGATTCAACTGCGCAATAAATATATTTCAAAATATCAGTTGCATAGAGGATATACTCACTTGTCCGATTTTGCAGACACTTTAGAAAGCTGTCCCTCGCTCAATCTCTATAGGCGACAACAGCATGGCATTATGACCCAGTGACACACTCTGAGCAGCAACACATATTCATTTGTGAAAACCACTGTCTTGTGCAAATAAGCATCACACATGCACACAGTTCCATACCTGTCCCATGACATGGCAGATGAAATAAGAGCTACACTCTGCTTTACAGAGAGAGAGTAGTGCTAGATACTTACATAATGTGTATGAGAGCTCTACAGCTGGCAGAGAAAGAGAGAGGATGGTAAAGACAGGAAGAGAGAGAGAGAGAGAGAGAGAGAGGGAGTGACAGAAAGAGAGGGAGGGGAGAGCACTTGTACTGGCAGAGTTCATTGAAGTGGGAGTGAAAAAGTGCTATACTTGTTCCAAACATACTGAAAAGCCACACACACAGCCTGAGCAACATATTTTATCATCAAGTTCATAAAACGAAAGCAGAATAACAATCAAACAAAAAAACGAATAACACTAAAAATGGTTGCAAGTCTGTTCCGGTTGAGTCACTGTTACCAGGGAAGAAACAAATGCATGCTTCATTGGTTAGTTGCACTTAGCAAAGTTAGGATAGAAAAATAAATAGGCTAATGAAAAGCTTCCCATATTTCCTGTTGACGTCAAAGTGTAAGCAATCTGTCATTTAGTAGAACCCAGCCAAATTAGGCAGATCGCAACATGGATGCCACTTGATGTCCAGTCTAATATCTAGTTAATGTAGAAAAACCAGAGGAGGACCACTTTTATAGACTACAGTTCTAAAGTTTGGGGTTGATAAGATGTTCATATTTTTGAAAGAAGGCTCTTATGCTCACCTGACTGCATTTATTTGATGACAAATACAGTAATATTGTGAGATTATATGGGGGTGTAACAGTACACATATTCATCCCAAACCACCGTGGTAAGGACATCACGGTTTGGTGCATACAGTAAGATGAAGAATACAATCAGTCTTAGGTGATCCACACACCAATCCAGAAGGGGCACGTGTGGTAACGATCTATGCATAGATATGTTTACGTGTAATCTCTCAACCAGTGTTTCAATCGCGGAAAGACATCAATAAAACAGCTTGAGAATAATCTCTCATGTAGCATTACATGGGTCATTTAGTTTGGCAAGTCATTTAGTGTCCACAGTGTTCATTCACGAGAGAAATTAACTCTAGAGGGGAGCATTTCACAAAATATGCACTATATTAGCTTATATATTCATTATTTTTACTTCACCTGTTAGTAATATCTCTCATATATATAATATTTAAATACATATTTTAATATAAATACATTTGTCATGAATACAAGTTATGACAGTAACTGTGTAAATGGTATTTTAAAAATGGATTGGAGTAGAAAATTAATTGAAAAATAGATTTAAACTTATGTTATGTCCAGTTCATGTTTTTTAATTTAAGTGTTTATTATATCTAAAAATAAATGGCAACTGAATTTAACATTTTGGGCTCTGTTGTTAATTGTAACCTTTAATATTATAGTCATGTGTAAGTAAGGGCTCCCTGTACATAGTTTACAGCATTAGCTGATATATATTTTTTTTTATCCTTAAGAAAATGTTAATTATAATTGAATTTATTTAAAGAGACAGTGTGTTCAATAAACCACTGTTTAATAAACAAGAAAATAGCTAATTTTATGTTTATGTATTATTTAGTTATTATCAATGTTAAAAACAGTTGTGCTGCTTACCATCTTTTGTGGAAACCATGATCATTTTGTTTCAGGATTGTTTTATGAATGGAAATGTCAAAAAAATAGCATTTGTTTGAAATAGAAATCTTTTGCAGCATTTTAAAAGGTCTTTAGTGTCACTTTTGATCAATTTAATAGCAAAACATTCTTGCCGAGTAAGATTATTAAATTTATTTAAACAAAAAGAGAGAAAAATAAAAGAAAATCTTACTGACCCTAAACTGAGGCTTTTCCATAAAACCATACCCGACTAATAGCTATAGGACAGTCTATTTATTCCTTACGCACACTGATGTCTAGTAATGTGCTACAGTACGTATTCATAAAGGTCTAACACTGCCCACTCTCTATGAACTGAAAAGCCCTCAGATGAAGTGCAGTTTATTTTGGTAGCACTCCAAGTTCACCTAAATATCTCCTCCATCTTATCATTATAAGTTAACAAATTACACGAGACAGAGTCAACAATGAGGCAATTAGCACAGTGCAGGTTCATAAAATAGTTTGCATCTGATTCTGGACAAATAAGCAGGTAAATTACACTTACAAAACTATGTTGTCAGAAGTCAGGTGCTTATAAAAAAAATTGCAAAGCACCTCACACAAAGCAATTCTAAACGCCAAAAGCCAAAGAACGTCACATCAACAAGAGAGTGACCACCTTCGCTTCGGAGCAGTCATTCCTGCTTACCGCCATCCAGAACTGCGGGATTCCCTTTACAGCACAACGGAAATGTTAGCTACTCTCTCAGTACACTACTGATAAACAGGACGTTTTTTGCAAATGAACATGACAAGAGAAAAGGGCAACTACAAAGAAAGAGAAACAAAAGGGGAAGTGAAAGAAAAGGCTAGCGGCATTACAAACACAACAAGCTTCCCCCTTGGTTTCCTCAGCTTCCTCAAACTGACCTGCGAGTCACTCATGTCAGCTCTGGCGGCCGCACGATCTACCTCACGTCCTCCGTTTGTGCCCACAGACTGCTGGGTCCTGACCCAGAGGAAAGAGAAAGTTTGTTACTATATTGTTGAGTAGCTTTTTCGATTTTTCAGGATGTAGCTGCTTTCAGGAAGTGCAACAGCAGTATATGCGCTCCATCAGTGCATGGATGGGGTGTTTGTGCAAGCCTGGCCACACAGGTGTATGGTGAGCATGCAAAGCGAGGCTCTGTCAGTAGTAATAACTCCTTAATAAGTCTACACAAAACAGCCCAACACACAGGAAGAGAAGACACACATTTGACTAGCAAATGTGATCTTTGGGTGTGTGAGAGGCATTTGAAATGAAAGCAGACCATAATTTCTTTTTGGTGAATCATTAACTAGCACTTCATAGCAGTGAGCCACAGGAAAAAAAAAATAAATCAACAAGAAAATGATGTATGGAAATTGCATGTCTACAAAAAAAGCAGGGTGCAGTGTCTCACCTTCCTGTAATGGAATCACCAACTTCAGGCTGGCCCGTGGAGACGGATACCATCTCAGTGGTCAGAAGGGAGGAAGGTTCAGTAGATGAAATGAGAACTTTGACTGAGGTCACCTGTTCATGGGATGTCTCGGAGCTCAAAGAAGGGTCATCTGGAAAGCGAGTGGGGTGCGGACATACAATATGCAATAAAATGAAGTCACCTTGTCATAAAAGGAACATTAAAACTTTAATTTAGTGTAATGAAATTCATTTTATTCAATTCAAAATGAGAAATGAAATTTATTTCACTCAAATATGTTACTAAAATGACAGAGCATTAGACAGAGAAGGACAGTGAGGAAGAGCTCTTACCAGCACACTGACTGTGGGTGTGAGGCAGAGGAGCAGCCTGCCCGTGGGCGTCCTCAGGCCCAGTGCATTCTGGGAGTCTGTCTTCCTCCTGCAGCAGCCAGGAAAAGATTCAGAAGGCCAGCAAAAATGAACCTTTACTCTGCCAGAGAGAACGACTCCCCAAAGGCGACATATTGTCTATAGATACTTTTAAATGATGGGCGAAATTCCACACTTCTGACATTTGCAATGCAAATTGTGACAATTTCATTCAGGTGTGATGTGCAATACTCTGTCAATGTGTCTCTGTGTGCGTACACTTGTTCTAAGGGTCATCCAATTTCCCGCTAGCATTCAGGAAGCACCATTCCCTAGTAAAACTGCATCGCCCTGACAGAAGTCAGTCACATGCCTGACCATACCAAACACTAATTGTCCATGACACCAAAAAGAACAATGTGGCTTGGCATGCCTAACGCATCACAAGGTCCCTAAAAAAAAATGTCTTTGAATTTCATGGTCAGGCACTCTGAAAACTTGTTTTTTTGAAACCAAACGAATGAAACGCTTTGAGCTAGTTATATGTCAATGTGCATAAGATGGTTAATCTTACATCATTGCATCATAACATCATAAGAATGATAATATATTTACACTATTATCATTTAATTTTCTGGTAGTTTTTAGAGAGAGACTATGAAGATGACAGAGGAGATGCACAGAAATATACCTTTAGAGATGTGCAAGGCATCTGCATTCCTCCCACACACTCAAATTGAGTTTCTGAAAAAGAGAGAGAAATTGCATTTTCAGTTGTTATGATCAGTCAATCAGGTTTATGAAGTGATCAGTCTCTGATGGCTAGTCGGCAGTCATGCGGCAAAGGATGGGAGGAAAATAAGGTCACAAGGTTTGCTTTACATTACTGACCAAAGATGGCAGAACAACTGTAGAAGAAAATCCAAAAATGGTCTGGAGTTAGAGTGACCCTGATTTTCCAGCTTGTGTTTAAGTTTCAGGGATCGCTGCCTGCCCTGTGACACTAGGGATTAAGAAAGGATTATATAGCTAGACGAATCTGACACAGGCCTTTAGATGAGACCATTTCCACAAGACAACTATGAAGTCTCATACATTACTATGTGAAACCATTCTTCTTAAGAGAGGAAAACCCTACCATTTAGGTCTGTTCCTCCATTTTATCATTTATAAATCTACTTCATCTTGCAATTTCAGACTGTAACTTTGAAACTTCTTCAGAATCTTGTTTGCAAACTAAACTGAATTCTACAATGGGAAAAATAACCTTTACCAATTAATACATTTCTCACCTTGCGATTCTCTGCAAGTGGTGTCGTCTGGTAGAAATGTCTTAGAGAGTGTGAAGTCTCTTTGTAGCTCTTCGGTCTCTACTCCAGAATCCTGCGTTGCTTCACCTTCTTCCTCAGTCCTTCCCGTGATCTTCCCTTTGTCCCTCACAGTCTCTGCGTGTTTCTCCTCCTCCTCCTCTTCCTCCTGTTTCAGGCCCTGCAGCTCCTCTTCATCACAACAGAGCTCCTGGAGCATCTCCTGGTCAGGTTCGAGCTCTCGTAAAGGAGGTGACTCAGACAAAACATATTCCTCATCCCATTCAAGAGAAGGGCCATCCAGCTCTTCCACAACCTGAAGATACACAAAACCAGCCATATGTCATCAGGTGTTGATAACAGCTCTACACAAACAGTATAATAAAACAAGGTGGTGGGCCTCTCCAGCTGACCTTTTGGAGTCTTTGGAACAATATGTATTTTCATATATACAAATAAACTGGATTGGAAAATAATAGTGAATCAAACTCAAGACATGTGGCAAGTTTTGAACATAAGAACATTGTGGGGTAGTCAGTAAACGGCGTCTAATCTCTTGAGATGAGTTCAAGGAGGAGTCAAGATTCAAACTGGCTCACAAACCACACTTGCCTCCTACACACAAAGCTCCCAGCATCTTGTAATGAGACTGTAAAAGTATCCATCTGTGATCTGCAGAATCTCGCAAAAAAAAAAAAAAATCTTTCTGTTATGCTCAAGGCTGAATCTAAATCCGTCATGAGTTTTAAAGCCCACATACGTTTAAGCGTGTGCAGGCAGTGAAAGCGATTGCTTGATAAACCTCAATACCTGCTGTAGGTGATCCGGTGTTTGGCTGCTGGCCTCTCTACTGTCCAGCGGAGCCTTTAGTTGGTCGAGTTCCTCTCGTAACTGCTGCTTCTGGTTCTCTTGCTCTTGTACCCTAAAAAGGCAGATGAAAACCACTAAATTCACTATAATACAACTTATGCACTAAAGAATAATGAAACACAAAACAATTATTCCGAATATTGAAAAACACTGCACATGGGACAATGCTGATAAAAAGATAAAAAGAAATACTTCAAGAATCATATCCTGACTCTTTTAATCAAAACCTTTGAGGTGCCTGTAGAGTCTCTTATTACACAGACTGAACTAGATTTCAGTGCATACACCATCCCTACATATCCTTAGTACAAGTCTGAACTGTTCACAAGTCCTACAAAAGCAAAAGTCGGACATACTATACCCAATCCGCAGGCCCAAGCAGTGTCCCATTGCTTCTTCACCTCAATCTTAGTGCACCACTGGACAATGCAATCCCTTAATTTCCCTGGCTTGTTACAACAGCCTGTGCCTTTTATTCACAGTATGCTGAGTGCTATAGCTTTGAAAACATCGTTGAGTCAGACGAGAGACACCAATGAACCAAAAACAGCTTGAGGAGGGTCAACCGAAACAGCCCCTTGACAAAAGCTTCGAGACATTCACACTGACATGGACTAAATTGGTAAATCCTTGCACTGCCTAGAAAGGGGTGATGTTTCAATCTGAATGTGCTGTGGCTTAAAAAAGTACGTAATTCTAAATAAAGGGATAGTTCACCTAAAAATGAAAATCCTATCACCATTTACTCAGCCTCAAGTTGTTCAAAACCTGTATGAATTTCTTTGAGTACAAAAGATGACATTTTGAAGAATATGGTTAACCAAACAGTTCACAGGCCTCACTGAATTCCATAGTATGGAAAATAAGCAGGTTTCGATTTCAAGATTCCAGATTACAAAGATTCCTACTGAAATGGATTTCGCCTGTGAAAATTCACCGAACAACGGTAAATGTGACTGGTAAATACAGAGAAAAAAGAAACTATGATTTCAACAAATTGTTATCAAAAGACAGCTGATAAAAAGATCTCTGCTACTGACTCAGTCCACTCACTTGACAGACAGGTGCAGGATCTCTGTACGAGAGCGTCGCATGTTGCTGGCCATCTTCAGAAGCTCCCTCTCTAGAGAGTCTGTGTACTGGTCCAACTGCTCCAGACTGCGGGTCCAGTCATTCCTCCGCTGCTCAAGCTGCACCACCAGGCCCTGCAGCAGTTCACAAGATCAACAATGAGGCTCAATGAAAACTACAGCACACAGTGAACCACTAACTCATTAATACCAGCTAAATCTTTAAGAATGTGATTATAAAAAAAAAAAAAAAAAAAAAAAAAAGTTGTGAAGCTGCAAGAGTTTATCAAGACTTTATCAAGTCAGAGTTACTCTGACCCGACACACTGTCCCTGTGCATCGTGGGAATTGGAGTGAGAGAAATATTGGCCTATATAGTTGACCACCGGGGAAGACTGCACGTACTGATGCGGTCCACTGAATACACACAATAAGAGTGATTATTGTCCAGCCAGGCAGTTATGCAATGTGGTAAATAAAGGCTCAGATAAGGAAGAATGAGTACTTGCATAATTTTCAAGAACCAATGTTCATCGCTGTATAACAGTATAATGATTTGTGCAGAAGTTTTGATTTATACCGTCTGATTTGGCTGAAATCCTCTCACCTGTATCTTGAGGTCAGTGCTGGTCTCGTGAGTTCCACTGTTCTCTGTAAGGCCTCTGAACGTTGTGAGAAAGGTCACGCCATCTTCCTTAAACTCCCTCTTCTGGAACGATTCATTTTTGATAGATTGTGAACATTCCAAATCATTATGGACCAAAATCATATAAAACTGAATTCAGGTGGCCGGTGATGGAGAGCTGGCAAAATTAATCTCAGACTAACTGTGCAAGTGAGGGTTCGTTTTAAAACTGTGTGTGATGGCTGGTTAGTTTGGTTACCAGTCTGCTTATCAGAGTTTTGAACTCCAGAGACAGCTGCTCCGGAGTCGGGCCTTGGAGGAGCAGAAGAACCTCACGATCTAGAGTCTCATCCAGAGAAGATGCAAAACAGGCAGAGGAGGAAAGATGCTCCAACCCCTACACAAATGCACACCACTTAATGTCAGCAGATAAATAAATTTATTTAAATATATTTAATTATATTATATATAAATATATAATTTCTATATATTTATATTTTTCTACATATTTATTTATAAAGATCAATTTATTGACCAAAATACAATTTATTAAATACAATAATTATTTAAATCGAGAGAAAAACAGTATTGTTTTTTTTAGTATTTAGTGGTCACCAATTGCAATTATGGAATCTCCCACATGTGCTTTATTTCACAAAAACAAATTGTGAAATAAAGCACATGTAGACAGACTCATTGTTAAGCCCAAAGTTTGGTGTAAAGCAAAAAGAGGGTGTGGATTACTGAGTTCACTCTGTGGCAGTGGAGTGGGAGAGAGAGTGGGCGGACAGAAACGGCACATGAGTGCTGGTGGGAGTGGAGAAAAAAGAAACACTCCAAATCATGGACAGGACAAGGACCAACAAGGGAATTGAAAACACACAAAAAAAAACACTACAAACCTCCAGGGGATTCTGTGCTAATGCCAATTCTGTCTGAAGAGAGCCTGAACTCATCTGATTCAGTCTGTAGGCCACAGAAAGAGACAGACCCGGGCTGTACACACACAGTTAGAGGAACATGTGAAGGAACAGCTGAAGTTTGTGTAAGTATGATGCATCCCACTAATATTTTCATTGACATGGGTCATGTGCATTTCATAGAGCTCTTACATTGTCATATCAGGCTGCATCATCTGCATTTGACTCTCCAGTTTGTTCTTGTCTGCTCTCAGTAACTGAAGCAAGCAAAATGAACATATACACAATAATTCAACACTTTCAAGTAAATTATTTCACACCAGTTACCACATGAACACTTTTCAGAGTTTAGGGTCCTAAAAAGTTTGTGTAGAACTACTTTCTTACACCACTGATTCAGCATCCTGTCTGAGTGAGAGAGAAAGAGAAAGACCATGTCTGCTGCAGCTCCGAGCCAAATAGGCCAACATGTCACATTACTACATATTTTTACAGTATTTTCTGATGGACAGTCACCACATTCATGTTTTTGAATTTAAAACAAAAGAAATAATTTTTTTTTTGAAAAAAGAAATTATTTGACCAGAAACAGTAACATTGTGAAATATTACTATTTTCATTTGAACATATTTTAAAAAAGTAATTTAATCTTGTGATGGCAAAGCTGAATCTTTCAGCACCATTACTCCTGTCTTCAGTGTCACACGACCCTTCAAAAATCATTCTAATATGCTGAATTGATGCTCAAAAAACTTTATCATCATCTATGTAGAAAACAGTTGTGCTGCCTATTAGTGCCTAACATTTGTGGATGCCATGATACTTTTTTCCAGGATTATTTGATTAGAATGTTCCAAAGAACAACATTTTCTTAGTGTTTCAATTCAGCAATTTAATGTATCCTTAATGCATCTTGCTCAAGAGAAGTGTTAATTTTTTAAATCTTACTGACTGCAAACTTTTTCATGGTAGTGTCTGTATATTTTTTTGATTTTTGGGCTATAGCAGGGTTTAAAAGTAAGGATGGCTTGCTGGCCCAGGTGCAGTGTGAACAAGTTTTGGGGATTGTGAAAGAACAGTCAGTTACTTTTTTGGGGGAGTGCTGTGTTGCCACTGAAAATGTTCATTAATTGATCTTGTACATACATTTTTATACCTTCCAAACCTAAACATTTGGTTTTCTGTGATTGCAATTTCTCTTGTTTGTCACAAAAATAATGTTATCTAGCTGGTTAGCAGACTGTAAAAATGCAAAAATAACTTGTGGTAGTCTCGGAAGCATCAGTAGGGACAAAATTACAAACCGATCAGTAATATTTAATGAACGATAGAAATATTTCTAGAAAATATAAAAGTATATTGGCAAAAATAATTTACTATCCTTTTGTGAAATTGTAACTACTGGCCCGATATGGCTTAATGAATAAATCTTTACTGCCGAGTCCTTTACAGTGGGCAGTATGGCTCTTTGCAGATCTGTTTACTTAAATGTAACAATTTGGAAAGATATGACAAACAATAATGAGGTCATCCTGGAACTTCACAGCAAAGTAATTTCGCAAAAGTAACAATAAACAGCACTGTGGTTAAGTCACAGTTTACGGATATTAGAGAGACAGGGAGAGAGAATTTGAGATCACCTCTGTAACTGAGGAATACTCCACAATGGCCACCTTCAGTTCATCTATCTGTTTATTTTTCTGGAGGAGAAATAGGGCAGTTCTGTTAGGATAATGGATAATATAATTTAACATTATTGCAGATTGTATAAACATACCGAATGAATAATGGTAACACTAAATGAATCTTAGTAATAACTAAAGCAAAGCCTCAATTCTTCAATAAAAGTTAAATAAAGAACTTAATTTGTCATTTAAGATTGGTGTTTCCTTTCAAACCATTGTTTTGGTGATACAAATGATGGACTGACCTCCTGAATTATCGACTCCTTGTCAGCCAAAATAGCATCAAATGAATGAACTTGGACCTGAGGGTGTAAGAAAGCATTCACCAATGACAGAGCTAAATGCTAATTTGGCATAAAAGACCAATCACAGGTAAGTAAAATACAATCAGGCCTACCTGAAGGTCAGCATTCAGGTCACAGAGGTCACTCATCCTTTTCTGAAGCTCCTCTGCCTCCAATGTGACTTTCATGTTCTTAATGTGTGATGAAGCAAAAATGTGGGGGAAGGAAGACAAATAAAATGGAATTACAGATAAGTGAGGATCATTAAGTGCGATTTAAAAGAATGTGAATAGAAGATGTATAGAGTCATACCTCCTCTTGTAGTGCAGCAATCTTGGATATGAGACACTGGTTTTCCCGTTCCTGTGGGAAACCAGAACAAAGGGTTATAAAAGTGGTAATGTTTGTTCTAATAATATACATTTACAATTCAAGGTCAATATAACCAGTGTGATGGTGTTCATCTGGCAACCAGATTCGTTTACTCTGAATGTTTTAATATCCTTGGGTTATGTAATATTACTAGCCATCTAATTACAAGCATTATCTGTTTGCATTGGTTTATGAAACCTATGAGTCTCATAACATGGCTCATTAACATCTGAGCTGCCGTCAATGACGTGAGGGGGTCTTGTGCCTCACCATCTGCTTTCTTTGAGCAGAGGCTTGAGCTCGACTCTCTTCTGAAGAGGTTAGGCTGAGCTTCATCTCCTCAACTTCCTCTTTAAGCATCTTCTCCTTCTGTAATAACTGCTGCCCCCTGCAAGATCAGAGATGATGGGCAGAAGTTAAGGAAATGCACAAGAGAATTGATGATGATGATGATGGGATTTGATCTTTCAAAGGTCAAGAAAAGAGAGAGAGAGTCAATACATTTTGGCTTGTGCTTTGAGGTCTTCGTTTTCCTCGATGAGTTTCTGGTTGGTGTCTTCCATGTTTTCAACCGCCTGCTTCAGTTTACGAACTTCTTCCTGGAGCTTTTGGTTATTTAGCTGCAGATCTGCCACACAGAAGACCAGATCTGAGGTCTCCCTGTGCAATACAAACAATAAAAGTAACTCAGAATGCATCTCAAATATAATATAATATTGTATTATATTGAATTATAAATATTAAAAAGATAAAATAATATATAAGCTTTTAAGCATAAGCCTTTAAAGATCAAAAGGTTTTTAAGATCATGAGAAACAAATTGAGTCAAGTGTGTCCAAAGTTTTGATTGATACAGTCTCACTAACCACATGAGCACTACTGTTAACGCTTTATCTGTCACAAACACACAATTCACACTTTTAAACTTACAAGTCAGCTCTGGTGACTTCCCCTCCGAACGCTTCTAGACTACCTGAGGTCATATTTAGTAGAGCAGATCTCTTTGCTAAAATGAAACAAGAGGTGATTCATACAAACTCATAACAACAAAAAAGAAATAAAATATCCAACATATGAAGAACATGAGCATTCTGATATACTCTTAAGAAGATCTCACCTGATAAACTGTCCCGTAGTTTGAATGATTCCTGTTGGGTGTCATTCTTTGAGTCTGTCCTAAATGAAAAGGGGAAATTTTAGTTGGGTTTTTATCTCCAAAAAACAAACAAACAAAAAAAAAAAAAAAACTCATGAGGAAAATGTTGGAAAGAAAAGCCTTGTGATCAAAACTGATTGTGGATTGATAGTAGACTGATGAAAATCTGCAATGTGTCTTTGGTGGGGTTGGCAAGATCTACAAAAGACGTACCGCATAACAGCTGTTTGCAAAAACAACTGCTTCCTGTTAAATGACCAAAGCCTTCAGCAAAATGAACAGGAGTTAAACAACCAGCAGGTTTCTTCTAGGGTTTTTATTTTGTTTTTTGTCCTGTGCAATATTTTGCGAACCTTTTTTTTGTCCTTGTTCTATCAACAAGACTCAAACACAAAACCAGAAATGTGCAGTTATATAATTTAGCATATTAATATTATTAAAATGGCCATTATTGGGTCACTGGGTATCACTGTTCTAACAATGGCACACGAGCATGTCTTCATACCCCTGGTTGCGACAGTCATCAATCCACTCCTTCATGATAGCATGGTACGTGTCCAGGTCTATGGAAATGTCCTTGTGCTCTGGGTCCAGCATATTGCAGAGCTCCTCTAGGCCGCTGTCCTCTGAACTGCGGCAGGTGGTGTGTCTCAAGAAGTCCACAATGTGCGATACGTAAACTTTACCTGCAACAGAAGACTCTGTTATTTTGGTTATAGTGAGAGCCACAGAAGACCTGGGTCTTGTCAGATACCATCCCACCAAGAAACCTAGAAAGAAAGTTTGCAAAACGACACCTACTTGTTCTTGTTTATTAACAAATAAAAAAACCCCACTCATTTCACATTCACTTACAGTTCACAGCAAATTGCATTCATAAAAAGAATGGCTGTACATAAAAGCAGCTTTTGTTCTCTTTTAGCTTAGCGGTCTGAACACCACGGATGGCACATTAGGTCAGAGACATCATGAGGACAGAGCAGGACTTCATTGAAGACAGATCAGAAGGCCTTTGCCTTTAGGTGTGAATGCTGAAAAGCATCTCTGCTGCTGGGTCTGAATGAGTTCTCAGACGCTCATTACTTTAGTTTAACCAAACAATACCACAGGCATTGATATTCCTCAGCAGGTTGTGAAGCAAACTAATATTACATCTATGTATCTGAAGCAGGAGGGAGAAATTAAAGGCCAAAAGACATCAAACCTTGACTTCAATGCACAATTCAGGTATTTATTTGCAGTTACATTAGCGAAACTTCATGTGCAAAAAAGATCTATTATAGTAGGGTAGCAATATATCAAACAATGCTCACACAGAATTCACTTTCAAACCAAGCAGCTTTCCGTTGATCAATACGGCCTGACTTGAAACTGTTGCAAAATCTTGTGTGGAAATCTTTAGCCCTCACACAAAATTTCTGAAATGAATGGATTTGCTCTCAAAAATGTGTCGCACCGAGGTAAATGTAATTTATCAAAACGTAAGAACCTGATTTTACTCAAATATGATTTTACGTTTCAGTTGACGTCACTTAAATGGATTGTAAATAGCTTCCAGCAGAAGGCCGTACACATCGATTTACATCTGACCTGATGCATGACCATTGATGAATGCGGAAGCGCAGAGGATAGACCATAACAAACGAGAATGAAAACGAGAGATTAACAAAGAGAAATTTTTAAAGAGAATTATCAGAGGATTTCGATAGAAGAGAAGAAGAGCTTGAGTTTGTTACCAAGCCCCATTTGTTTGAACCGCTAGAGGGGTCTAAGCTTACGATTCTCCTAATTGCTTCAGAAGTTACTCTTTTGGCACATGTCGACTTCCATAAGCCATCTGCCGGAAGCTAGTTATATTAGTTTACAAAGTTTTAACTATGGATATTTTTCTTACAAAAACCAATCGCTTTGCTTTAGAGCGTCTTTATTAATTTCCTCGAATCATATGGATTACTTTTATGATGGATGGATGCGCTTTTTTGGACTTCAAAATCAGGAGTGACATTCACTACCATTATAAAGCTTGGAAGAGCAAGGATATTTTATAATATAACTCCGACTTTGTTTGTCTGAAAGAAGATAGTCCTACACACCTGAGATGGCTTGAGGATGAGTAAATTATTGGAATAATTTTCATTTTTGGGTGAACAATCCCTTTAAGCTATGTGGGGTATTGGATAACTTTTAGGGAAAAGTTTAGCATTGCACTGAAGCTTGTAAAAATCAACATTCAGTCAATTCCAGACTAATAAATCCAAGTCCTGGCCTTATTTTCTTGTCAAATATCTTGTTACACGAATTACAGAAGTAAAATGGGTTGCAAAAAAACAGTTCATGTGGACAAAAAAAAAAAATATTGACAGAACTAAAGTCCCAAACAGATGTAAATACCTCTGCACTGTGTGTCACAGGCCTGAAAAATGGTGTCCAACAGGTCTTCCTCACATATCAGACTGACCTCAGCCATGCTCTCCTTCTTGGGCTCAGAGGGAAACCGAGATCCTGTTTAAAACCCATAAAAAGACAAAAAAAAAAGTCACCACTACTAAAAACAAAGAAACAAAATAAAGCCATTTATGACATTAAAAAAAAAAAAAGTGATTCATTACCCTCGCCCAGTGAAAGTCTCTTGACCACAAGGGCCGGGTAGGTGAGTTCACCATCCATGTTAGAAATATCCGAAGAGAAGTTCAGGTTATACGAGAACATGCCCGGAGTTGGTATCTTCGACGTCTTCATTTCAGTGTCAAGCCCCTCCAGTTGGGTTTGTGTGGTGTAGCGTGGGGTAAAGTTGAAGTAATTGTCCCCAGTCTGGGCCGCTGGGGTGGAGCAGTTGCGCCGAAATGGCCTGCTGTATGTTGTTGTGGTTCTCCTCTCCCCCAACGTGCCTAAAGTGCCCAGCGTGCTGGTGATGGTATAGGTGGCATTGGCAGGGGTGATGGGAGCACGAGGGGTGTTGGAGGAAGACCCCGGTCCAGGGGAAGCTGTGGGGGTCAGCATGCCCGCAGAGGAATCGCAGTCAGTCTCTTCGTCAGGTCGAACAGTACGTTTTTTCAGAATGGCCTCCAGGTTGAGGCGCAGCCCCGAGTGAGGGCTGTCGTAGCTGCTGGACTGAAACTTAGGGATTTGAAAGGGTGAGTTAAGCTCTTGATCTCGCCGCTGGATGGTCTGCAGCTTGCGGCAGATGCTGTCCACTGGGTTGTGCCGTCTCGGGGTCACTCCGACATCCATATTGGAGCGAGAAAAGAGAGAAAGCCTCAATCTATAGGAGGGACATGAGCTCAAGCTTAAGACAGAGCGAATAGTATTTGGCAGGTCATGTACTAAACACACACAAATATATAGACATACACATACATATATATTATACATACATATATAATGAATATATTTAAATATATATATATATATATATATATATATATATTACACACACACAAACTATTAGAAGTTACACAGACACATAAAGCTTGTTAATAAACAGACATGATTGAGTATATCATTGTAACATACTACAAATGCTGCATACATTTTTTAACGGTCATTGCGTTATTTGCTTTTTATGGGCGACGTGAAAACCACTTCTAAAAAAAACGGCCAGCAGTGAAAGCCTCACACTATTATCTTAAAATATAAGTATGATCTTGTATATACCAACAAAATTATCAAAAACAGACAAACAATAAAGCGAACCAACCTGTCAAAATTCGACTAATGGAGAATCAAATATCAGCATGTATTCAGACAAACTGAGAGACGCAAAACGTTTTTGTCACTTTTACGGTGAAAATAAAGGCCACCTTCAACTTCACGTGGTGTCTCTGTTATCTTTTGAGGAAATTTATAAGGGACAAGCAAATATTGGAAAGCTAATGTTGGAAAAACACACACACCTGAATCTGTTCAAATGTTGCCGCCGCGGTCGGTTTATAAATAGCAGCGTGTGAAGCGCCTGACAGGCCGTATTAAAACCTGCGGCGCACTGACACCGTGCGGCCAATGATGGAACTGCAACTGACAGAGCCTGTAGGGGGCATTGATTCCTCATATTTTCACTCAAATTAATGTGCCTATTATTAGAAATGTGATAAAATAAGTGCATATTTAATGTATGATTTATAAATAAAAAATACATAACTAAAGAAATAAATATATGTTATAGATATAACAAAAATAGAAACCTATTGCAGTTTAGGCATCCCCCTCTTGCCAATGCAATGCCAAATGACAAGTGCTGTTAGTTGCATTTCTCACTGTAACTAGGCTTCAGTACCCTATCCTGTGCCATATATTTTTTTTAAAACTGTTTAAATAAACTAATTTTAATTTCCAACAATCAATAATTTCTATCAAGGTTGTTTCCCCCTCCATTTACACAATCAGTATAATTTATAATGATTGCATATTATTGGGCAAAAGCGTGCATTTTCATCATAGTACACTCTTAAAACATGCTTTGTTTGTTTTAGCACACTGGCTTTGATATGTTGTAATCTGTAAGAGGTTTACAGACGGCGCACATTCATCATGGCGAGCGTTGCATCAGCCTCGAGCGCTCCATCATCTCATTCTCACAAGGTAAAGGAGCGCGCGTTAGCGTTTCAACTTTTATGTATCTGATAAATGTTGATAAACCCCATCATATTTTACATAGAACGGCGTATGACTGCAAATGTACCCTCGGTGGTCCATGCGTGCGCGTTAAGAACGAGATTAACGACATCTCTGTCTTTCTGAACGCATTATTGTGTATTGTATGTAAATGGATAGCAGCATAGGCGTATATTGTGTTATATATGAAATATGTTATGTTATATAACGTATGTATTATCTGTAAAAGTAATGCGCTCGTCAGATGCGCGCTGCAGTTACGCGCATCATGTCGTAGGCTATTGATGCACAGACGTCACTGGACTGATGACATGGGAAAGGTCAGGGTTTTTAGTCAATATATAAAAATATGTTACATTTTATGCTTTCCAGGTTAGGAATAGGAGACCTTAAGCTATTAACAAGAATAGTATGTGTGTGTTTGTGTTTTATTTTTGTGCTTATAAATAAATATTGTTTATTAAATCGAAATCTCTGAGGTTTCCTCTTTTTTTTTTACCGTGGTTGATATATAACTAAAGGCACTCAAGCACATTTATTTGTTAATTCTTTATTACTTTTAGTTCTTTTCAGACCATTAAGCAACAAATCTTCTGTAAACATTGCACGTGTAGTGAAGGACACATGGAGGTGCGCCTTTAATTCAACCCACCTGATTGGTCACTAAAAACAGTCTCCCTCTCTTAAATCATTTCATGTTTCAAGCCACTTCAGGTTCATTTCATGACCGAACGTGATGATGTCTGAGTGGGTGAGTTTATCAGGGATGTAAAGTACTTCATTGTATAGCCAACTGATTAAGGTTTTATTTTGGTGGAGAATTTACTGGAGCAGGGGTCAAGTGCAGTTGAAAATTACAATTCTTGCTTCTTAGCCTTATTTAGACCTCTAAAGTAAAAGGTCATATTTAGCAGGTCATGACTTTCTGACTTTATTATTATTATAGTTAAGCATTATTTTGTAATTAACCTGAGTATTGTTGAAACCGAATGCTTGCATTCTTGCTCAATTAGGCTACATTTCTAAGCTGAAAATGATACTTTTTACTCCTTCATAGTCCTCAAAAGTACAAAGTCCATTTTTTCATAGGTCACTATGACTTTTATCTTTTTGTCCATTGAGATTACAAGTTGTTCATGCTAACAGCTTTTTTTTTTTTTTTTTTTAAAGCAAATGACACTTTGTATTTCGAATGACATAATGCCAATTCATCCTTTTAGAGCAAATGTCTGATGCTACGGCACAGTCTTCGATATAGAGAAGTTATAATTATAGATGTTGCTGAAGACTGAATCTCGGTTTGCAATTATTCTATAAACAGCATGACTATATAAAGTTTTTCGGTTTCAGTTTCAGGACAGAGGTCAAGACATTTTTTGGCATCTTGATTTCTTCAGTCTGTTTCTAAGCTTTTTAGTTTCACTCAAGTATGCATGTTTTTAGCTGGATATTTTCATTTTTAATTAGAATTACATTTTGACTATTCATACTTACATATAATTTATCTGTTCTTTTTTTATATCTCAGCTCTTATCAGATATATGTAGTATGCATCACACAATCCTCAATTGTGAGACATGAAGATGACTCAGTTAATCTTAAGAATTATATGATATACTAGACATTCTGTGAGGAAAGACATTGGAAATGTAAGGCCAACATTGCTCATTCTGTTTTTGAGAAGCGCTCAACAATATTAAAGGAAATCAATGAAGAGCATCAGCATTTATATTAACATATCTTTACTTTTTAAGGTACTTAAAGTACCAGAGAACTTTGGAAATGTTTCAGACATGAATTTAGATGATCTGATTGCATATTCTAGCTTCAAATATTCTTATGCTTATTATATGCTATATGTTTGTTTCCTTTTAGGAACTTGTGGATGATGGTGTGGATGGCATTGCCTCTAGCTTTAAGGTATGGCATATTACATACACATATAATAGATTAACATATATATATGTAAAATATAGCACTTGCCTTTCGCGAGATGTCCTGTGGCATCATTCTGATGTTTGATTGATACACCAGATAGTTAGAAACTCTTCTTCTCTCCTGAAGAAATCTTGATTCTTCAGATAAATCCACTTTTATCTTTTGTTCTGGTCTTGTGGTCGTATCAGTATCCACACACTGTTTTTAAAACATTCACAGCATAGCAAGAGAGCATTTCCAGTCCTAATGTCTGGATTTGACTTATAGTAGACCATTTTCTCCAATATGGCACATTTTGACTTCCTTGGCTCCAAAATGTGACCCCTCTTTTTGGCAGTTAGCAAAAGGGCCCTGGCTCTTCCAAAAGGTCCCGTGCTGAGCAAAACAGAATTCAGTCTCTCAGATCACTGTAAGCCCTGTCAATCAAGCTTGGCTTGGCTTTCGGCATGCCCTCTGTCTCTACCTTTCTCTGACTCAGGTGGTGATTAAGTTCTTTTCAACACAGGCTAAATCACACCGTTGCCTTAAAGAAAACATGGTATAGTCTGATATCTGCAATCATGCCTCAGGCTCACATAAGGAGTCCATTAAAATATATAATATTAAAACAGTATATAGTAACTGCTGGTCAGTTTTTCTCATTACAATGAATGGGGAGTGAAGCTTCCAAGCTTCAAAATGGAAACAAGATGTTTAAAGTCATGTGATAGGTGTGTGTGTGGAACATATTGAAATTTAAAATCAGTCAAGCAAATCATTCAATCTCGATCACTTGGTTTACTGAAAAGATTTTACTCAAAAAATTCCACAAAAAAAGTCCATAAATTAGGCATTGCTATTTTAGGGCACACTTGAAATCATACTGTATGATACTGACATATTTGCATCCTTGCTGCAGTCCCTGTACAATGTAATAGCTTGGGAAAGAGTGACAGAGTACATTCAGCAAAATTTCTGTTTTTGTGTTCAACGGAATGAATTAATGTATTGAAGTGATCAAAAAAATATGAGATGGATAAAAAATTATATTTCAAAGCTTTTTGGTTTTTCCAACATCATGTACTTATTGGGGCTCTGGATGATAGATTGTATTGACATTTTTTGGTTGACTATTCTTTTAAGATATAGTGCATGCTCTTAATTTAATAATTTCAAGAGCACATATAGCATTAATTCAATTAATTGTCATTAAACACAAATAAGCCTTAATCTGGTCATTTTGTGATTGATGGACATCTGACATTCTTTCCAATCCCATATACAAGAGGCATCAGATCAAAAGGCACAGACACGTGAGCTGCTGCTAAAATAAAGCTTTTAAATGTATGGTTTCATCATGGCAGCATGCAGAGCATTATTTGTCTATTGACGAGGATAATCACATTTAAGCCTCTTGGAGAGACTGAAGACTGTTGTGGATGAGGTCACACAAGGTAGTGAATTGATGATGGCCACACTGTAGCTGTCACTAGTGTAACCTAAACCAAATGATAGCCTTTCAAGAAACCACTGAGTCTGATCGTTGCAAGTAAAAGTACTATTTAGTATACTAACTAAAGATCTGAAAACACTTCAGTTCACTACCATTATAAATCTGCCACATAATTTCTCTCGAGACTCAGCCGAGATTACAGACGGTTGTTCAATTGGATCGAGCATATTTATAGTCAGGTACTCACAAAGCACTCGTAAACTGTGGTGTCATACAGCACAGTCTTCAGATTAGCACTTATTTACAAGTCAACACCTTGAAAATGAAACACTTCAGATATGCATTGTCTCAAGAGCTGATATTATTTTAATTGACAGTCCATGAATTAGACAGATGTAGATAGATAGATGATAGATAGATAGATAGATAGATAGATAGATAGATAGATAGATAGATAGATAGATAGATAGATAGATAGATAGATAGATTGATTGATTGATTGATTGATTGATTGATTGATTGATTTTATTGGGAGAGTGAAAATAAACACCGATCAGGCACAACATTATGACCACCTTCCTAATATTGTGTTGGTCCTACTTTTGCTGCCAAAACAGCCCTGACCCATCGAGGCATGGACTCCACTACACCACTGAAGGTGTGCTGTGGTATCTGACACCAAGATGTCAGCAGCAGATCCTTTAAGTCCTTTAAGTTGCGAGGTGGATGAGGATCCATAGATCAGATTTGTTTTTTCAGCACATCCCACAGATTCTCGGTTGGATTGAGATCTGGGAAATTTGGAGGCCAAGTCAACACCTCAAACTCGTTTTTGGGCTCCTCAAACCATTCCTGAACCATTTTTGCTTTGTGGCAGGACACATTATCCTGCTGAAAGAGGCCACAGCCACTAGGGAATACCGTTTCCATGAAAGGGTGTACATGGTCTGAAACAACGCTTAGATAGGTGGTACGTGTCAAAGTTACATCCACATGGATGGCAGGACCCTAGGTTTCCCAGCCGAACATTGCCCAAAGCATCACACTGCATCTGCCTTGGCCACCCATGACCTGAAGAACTCAACCTCGGCCACCAATGACCCTGTCGCCGGTTCACCACTGTTCCTTCCTTGGACCACTTTTGATAGATACTGACCTCTACAGACACCCCACAAAAGCTGCAGTTTTGGAGATGCTCTGACCCAGCGGTCTAGCATCACAATTTGGCCTTTGTCAAACTTTCTCAAATCCTTATGCTTGCCCATTTATCCTGCTTCTAACACATCAACTTTGAGGACAAAATGTTCACTTGCTGCCTAATATATCCCACCCACTAACAGGTGCCGTGATGAAGAGAAAATCAGTGTTATTCACTTCACCTGTCAGTGCTCATAATGTTATGCCTGATCGATGTATAAGGGAAATCGATTTATTAATCTAAGTTTAGGGCTACTGTAGGTCACTGCCTGTGTTGTGGACAGGCTCAGTTAAACAAACACTGAGAGCAGTGTGGTAGGCTACTCACCTTTCCACCATAATCCAAGATTACAGAGGACTGCTGAAGGAACATGTAATCTGTGAGAGTGTCTAATCTCAATGTTTGCGTGAGTTTCTGTCAGGCAGAGAGATCCATAGAAATAAATAGAGGGATGAATTTCCTATTCTGTGTCTGTACAAAGCACTTGTCTGGTGTATTATGTCATCTGATGTTGATTAATTTTGGCTGCGTTCTGTTTAGGCCGCAGACACAGTGATACAATTAGCAAAGACCCACAAACCTAAACCTGACTTGAATGGCCTGATGTTTGGGAAAGTTTTCACTGACCACATGCTGACCATTGAGTGGAGTCTTGAAGAAGGCTGGCAAAAGCCGCATATCCAGCCTTTTGGGAACCTGTCCATACATCCAGGCTGTTCTGCCCTGCATTATGCCATACAGGTCTGTCCTCGCCATCTGTGTGGTTAGACATCAAAAAAAAAAAAATCATTTGACTTCCACAGCTAATGATTAGTTTATTTATGTTTAAATGTAAATGCATACTGTGTGCAGCTTTTTGAGGGTATGAAGGCGTACCGGGGGCCAGATAACAAAGTGCGTCTCTTCAGACCCATGATGAACATGAAGCGGATGCAGAAGTCCGCCCACAGGAGCTGTCTGCCTGTAAGATTGACGTCTCTCCCTTCTTTACTCCATCATATTCAGTATATAATTAAGATAGTGACATTAAACTGCAGTTCTGTTTCTCATTTTCTTTGTTTATCTGTAGAGTTTTGATGCTTCAGAGTTGTTGGAGTGCATCAGGAAGTTGGTGGAGGTGGATCAGGACTGGGTTCCTCACTCAGATTCTGCCAGTTTGTACATCCGTCCCACCTTCCTGGGCACAGAGGTTATAGCTACACAAAACCCTCATTCTTCCATTAAACTCACTATTTCAGCTTTTCATGTCTTGTATGTTTCATAAATGTATACTAATGTCTGAACATGCATTTAAGCATTTGTCCATTTAAAATGAAGTTCGAAAAGAAAACCGTGTTCATTTCAATCATATGGCAATCAGAACACAAATATATAAGACTGATTGTGTAATGAAGGAGCGAGTCAACGGATGAGATCCATGTGCAGGCTTTATTGAAAACCTAGTCAAACAGGCAAAGGTCAATGTAGCAGCGAACAGGAATGGCAAAGGATAAACAGAATCGTAGTCAGATAAACAGGCGGGAATGTCAGGACAGGCAGCGAGAATCAGAACACAGGAAAACAGGCAAAATCAAACAACAGGAAATCAAAACAGGGAATAACGCTCAGAATTGCCAGGAGTTAACTAGTCAAGACTTTGCGTTGGATGAGTGTGTGTGTGGAGAATAAATAGTCCGGATAATTAACTTCAGCTGGCCGGGGTGATCAGTGACAAGGTAACGTAGTGCGTGGGTGTGAATAAGTGTGACAGTTTGTGATGTATTGTGGGAAACGGAGTTCTGACGGTGAGGCAACAGTCCAGGGTGGAGTGCCCTCTGGTGGCCGTAGCTGGCACTTCAGTTGACAATCATTACATTGCCCCCCCCTTAAAGAGTGGCTTCCAGACACTCCCAGACGAGGCCGTAACGAGAGCAGTCCAGTAGGGGGGTGGGGTAATGGGGAGGCTGGAGGACCAGGTCCATGGAGTGGTAGTTGACCTAACGGTTGGGTTTGGGCAGACGGCCAGGGCGGAACAGGCTGTACAGATGGCCAGGGCGGAACAGGCGGAAAAGGCTGTACAGACGGCCAGGGCGGAACAGGCGGAACAGGCTGTACAGATCGCCAGGGCAGAACAGGCGGAACAGGCTGTACAGATGGCCAGGGCGGAACAGGCTGTACAGACGGGCCAGGGCGGAACAGGCGGAACAGTCGGAACAGGCTGTACAGACGGCCAGGCCGGAACAGGCGGATCAGGCTGTACAGAAGGCCAGGGCGGAACAGGCTGTACAGGCGGCCAGGGCGGAACAGGCGGAACAGGCTGTACAGACGACCAGGGCGGAACAGGCAGAACAGGCGGAACAGGCTGTACAGACGGCCAGGGCGGAACAGGCTGTACAGACAGCCAGGGCGGAACATGCGGAACAGGCTGTACAGACGGCCAGGGCAGAACAGGCTGTACAGACAGCCAGGGCAGAACAGGCTGTACAGACAGCCAGGGCAGAACAGGCGGAACAGGCTGTACAGACGGCCAGAGTGGGTTTCTAGATCCCCAGGGCTGCCTGGGAAAAACTGTAACACAGAACAGAAAGTTGTTAGAGATGCCCGCTAGGGCCATAACAGGACAGACAAGGAACTCCGAGACAACCGCCGTGGTCGTTTCAGGGCACACTAGGCAGACGTTTGGTTCGGAACTGATAGAAAGACCGGGGCCGACAGACAGTCCGGGGCCGACAGGCAGTTCGGGGCCGACACACAGTTCAGGGCTGACAGATAGTTTGAGACTGACAGACAGTTCGAGGCTGTCAGACAATTCAGGGTTAATCTCAGTGATCGCTTCCGGGTAGTCCAAGCAATTGGGAGCTATGCTTGTGGTGGCAGGACGCCTCAGATCTGGAGTCTGGACCCTCCTTCGGGAACACAGGAAATGGCACAGGATCTGAGTCAGAACCCTCTAAAACACCCTTCTGGACTTCGAGGACTGACATGGGGTTTGACGTTGTAGCGCCCTCTTGATCTGTCGTAGCGGGCTCAGGAACCGACTCAGTAGCGCCCTCTTGGGACTGATCCAAAGCCGGAGCCGAGGTGTGTGCTGCCCACACACATACTATGGCCATGGCCAACATGGTCAGAGCAGCATCCTCTGGCAGCTCAGGCATGACTTGAGCCGTCAGAGGCGGGACAGGCGTGACGTGAACCGTCTGAGGCTGGACAGGCGTGATGTGAACCGTCTGAGGCTGGGCAGGCTTGGCTTGAACACTTGGTTGCGGGGCAGGAGCGTTCAATCATTATAGATTGATTGATTGATTGATTGATTCATTCATTCATTCATTCTGCTTAATATAGCTGGTTAAATTTAATTCACATCTAATATTAATAACATTTAATTAACCAATATAATAATTTGGTTTTTATTTTATTTTTTTATCTATTTGCTCTCATGGTGAAACACATGTTTAAGTTTGCTCATACATTTATATATGTATTTATTCAGTGTATTTTTTTTTTTTTTTTGCCCTGACAATATTTTGCCACTATACAAAAACTGATGCATTTATTTAATATATTAGGTTCCAATCCTTGAAATTGTATGCCATATTTAATAATAATTTATTTTGTACTCCAAAAAGACAAAAAAAATACTATACATTTAGCCTTAAATAAGGTATATTCTATTTTTAGACATATATTTTTGTGTAAAAAAATAATTATTTAACTAAAAAATATTTACAGAAATGTATTATTATGTGATACATTATTTGATTTTATCATTATAACTGGCAATAAAAGCTGTAATTTAGTGTAATATTGTACTGTAAAACATACAACTATAACTTCAGAATATGTTGGATATAAATCTATGACAGCTATAAATTCAAAAACCTACTTTTGCATTACATGAACACACGAAGGCTTGCAACCGTTCTCTTTACATATGTGTGTGTGTGAGCAGCCCACCCTTGGTGTGAAGAAGCCCTGCAGTGCATTGCTGTTCGTCATCCTCAGTCCCGTGGGCTCGTACTTCAGCACAGGAGCTAAACCAGTGTCTCTGTGGGCCGACTCTAAATACATCCGAGCTTGGAGAGGAGGGACAGGAGACTGCAAGATGGGAGGGTAAGCAACTTAGCGAGTGATATTTCACTGTGTTTGTCTGTGTGTCTACATGATTCAGTATTTTACAACAAAACACTGAATGAATGAGGAGCATTGTTGCACACTTCTTGGCACGTTCTTACCCTTGATCCAAATCCTACACGCTTGGTTTAATTTTGAAAGCATTGAAGTAAACCGGATCAGATTTGTGTGTGCTAACAACCATGTTTTAAATCTGTGCAATTTGGCTCACATGGCTCAAAACTGGCTCAAGAGATCTCACATGAGAGCAGAACTAATCTCAGCAAAGCAACCAGTGATATATCAGCCTCCGAAGGAATGATAATGTAGCAGGACAATGGGTTTTTTCAGGGTGAAGACAGATCTTTGTTTGTGAAGAAGATACAATGTGTGAAACCTACACTTTTTTTCAGAAACTATGGAGCGTCCATCTATGCCCAGTATGAGGCAGCGGATTACGGCTGTCAGCAGGTTCTGTGGCTGTATGGGGACAACCATCAGATCACAGAGGTCGGCACCATGAACCTTTTCCTCTACTGGATCAATGAGAAAGGAGGTGATGACTTTTGATAATCAAACATTTGTGAAAAGTTACTCTTTCACTCTGTTTGATAGATGTGGAAATCAAAGTATATGAAGCTCAAAGTAAATTTGCAAGACCCGCAAAAGCCTACAAATCTACAGTGATTAAGAGTCTCATTCTCTGGCCTGGTGCAGCTCACTAAAGACCTCTAGTGGTCAAAAAGAAAGTGACATTTCAGAGCAAATGTCTTCATAAGAGACACAAATAGTATTTGAGCAAACAATCTATGATTTTTTTTCCAGAAGAGGAGCTTGCAACACCACCTCTAGATGGCATAATTCTGCCAGGAGTTACACGGCAAAGCATCCTAGAACTTGCTCGCAAATGGGTAAAAACTGTCAAAACCATACTGTTGGATAGAAAAATGTGAAAAAAATATTATTAGGGGTACAAAAGCTTGTCACTGGGGTGGGGAATTGACTTTAAAAGGGGACCACTTTACCTTATCTGCCATTAAAATGTGCATATTAGCAGTCAAAGTGACAGATATGTAGCTGTCTATGGAGGGACAGAAATACAATGGACACTTTACTATCCCATGAAGCAATGGGAGAGGATTTGTGAATGACAGTGAAGCGATGCAACTGACGCTGGTAGGTCACATGATAAGGGCAACATGGCGAATGTAGTATGTCCAGATTATATTCATACTATATACTTTTTTTAGATGTCGTGAAGTAATTACTAAGTATCAGAATAAGTACCTTTTAAGAGAGTGTGTGATTTAGGATGCAGCCCATGACAACACATGAGACAAGAATTAACACATCAAAAACAGAATCATGTGACAAAAAGTTCTTTTGTGTGTGTGTGTGTGTGTGTGTGTGTGTGTGTTTGTCATGCATATGCTTGGTTCAAATTGGTTGGTTTTCATTTTTACTAACAGGGTGAGTTTAAAGTGTCCGAGCGCTATTTGACCATGGCTGACCTTCAGCAGGCTCTGGAGGAAAACAGAGTGAGGGAGATGTTTGGTTCTGGAACAGCTTGTGTCGTTAGTCCAGTTGGCAGGATCTTATATCAGGGAGAGGTGAGTTTAGTTTGTTTTGGATGGTAAGAGCACCGCACACTAGTTCACTATCAAAACATGGAGGCAAATCAACAGATATCCACTTCTGGGTCAAAAACTTGGCCAATTTTTTGAGCTTTACAAATTTTCCACATGTTTTTCTTATACTAATCTCCCAACCATTAGAATCTGCATATTCCATGTGAGGGAAACATCCCTCCACTTGCCTCCAGACTGTTAAAGGAGCTCACAGATATTCAAGTAAGACACCACACACACACACGCACACACACACATACACTACTTTATTGCCCTATATAATGTATGCATGTAAGTGTTATTTGTAACAGCATATTGTTTAGTAATCAATATTGCACAATGCTGTTTAAAACAATTTAAGTAAAACATATCTCCTCTCTGATTATGTTTTGAGCTGGTTGGTAATACTTTCCTCAACTTACCCAGTGCAAATTCACTTAAATGAAAAACAAAATACAATGAAATATGAATAAATAGAAATTAAGCAAACTAGATTGGGAGTGATTTAGTGTTATATTAACTGGCAAACAAGTACATTCATCCTTGGTTAGTTTAGAAATCCTCTTTTAAATTACTGGAATTTAATATTTTACTGTTATGTATGGGGATATTTTGTTTAGATTTTTCCTGTAGTTTTCAGTTTATTTATTTATTAATTCAGTTTAATATACCTATTATTTAATTAATATATAATATTAATATTAACAACATATAATACAATTTTTATATTTTTATTTTATTTATTTGCTGTCAGGATGGAACACTCTTTTAAGTTTTCTCATACTAAACATACTGGTTTGTTTTCAGCACATAGATTTTTTTTCATTTGTTGTGCTGGTTATCTTGTGATGACAGGGCCCAAAAATGGGGCCTATAAATTGTGTTGCTTCGCCCCTATGTGGTGAAATGGAAGACTAAGGGTATTTTTGGTCTTTCAAGTTTTTAATTTGCTGTATTCTCGCAGCTCCTTAACAAGACAAAATAAAAAATAATAATAAAATAACCCTACCTTTCTATTTCCCAATCCCAACCCACATGGGACAGATAGAATTATAAGGTTTTGAGTGACTGTGTTATTTTGTTTTCATCATTATTACCTTTTTGGGTTACACTTTAATTTGATGGTCCACTTTAGACAGTCTATTAACTATAAGTAACTTTGGAACTATATGTCAACTAACTCTCATTAGAATATTAGTGCACTGATAGTAGACTGTTAGGTTAGAGTTAGGTGTAAGGGTTTGGGTTAGTAGAATAAGTTAACATCTAATTACAAAGTTACTATAGAATGTCTATTGAGGGAGCATCAAAATAAAGTGTTCACAGAATAATTTAATGACTGGTAGCTGACTTGTTGCAAATGTACTTATAGTTTGTAGAATGTCTAATGTAGGCTATCGAAATAAAGTGTTACTAATTTTTGCCATGTTGCAGTATGGACGGACCCCCAGTGACTGGTCGTTCGACATATAAAGGGACATCACCGTCCTCAAGCTCTTCAAAAATTTAAATCATGCACGTTTTACAAAAAAAGCTTTATTTGTGGATACACAGAATAATTACCTGTCACATTGATGATGTTTTGTTTTGTACAAAGTTTACCAACTAACTAAAACGTAGACTAGCAATATTGTGTTGCTCTTTAACAGACTAAACCACTCAGATGCCTCTATATGGTCACATTTTCTCAAGTTTATTCTAATAACCATTAACCAGCAAATCACAGTTCGTGACCAGCTGTTTCATTAGCTGAGGTTTATATATAAGACATTTCCTCACTTTATAGTTTATTGATGCTGTTGATAGTATGATAATATGCAATTTCTGTCATACTGCACAAGCTCTTTAAACTTCTGAAAGATATTTATAGATATTTGAAGGTAGTGTGTTTTTGTGGTAGAACTTTATTTTTAAAGAAATTTCAATGTTTAATGTATACCACTTTAAAGAAATGTTTATGATGTAATGTTTAATTGTAGCTGATAATAGGGATTATTACATCTTTTGTTTGTAAAATGCTTCCATTCCAAGTGCACAAACTTAGAGTTGTATTTTATGTGATGGATCATTTTTGCACTTAAAAAAGGGAACCTTAAAATCCATATTATATTTGTTTGTTTCATATTTGTGTGATCAAAGAAGAATAGAAATAAGGTACAAAAGCACAAATAAATTAAATTATAGACATTTAGAAATGTGTAATACTATAGATATTGTTAATTGCCAGAGTATTTTGGTGAAGTATTGAGTATTTTGTGATGCGATTCCATGAATAAATATATACATATTTATTTGTTTGTTTGTTTGGTTTTGTCACGATTATGAGTCAAGGTACCTGAGTCACCACTAGAGGGCACTTCACATTGGACACTCACTCACACACTTACACTCACATCCAGTCACACGAACCACATTTCCCAGAAGCCCCTCACTCAGTCACTGATCACCCTGCCAGCTGTAGCACATTCCCTGAGGTCTGATTACTAGCACACCTGATTCACATCACACCTCTATAAAAGCACCACTCACACTTCCATTTGCTGCAAAGTATTGTTCTGCTAAACTCAGTCAATTTCCAAGCGTTATATTCCCGTGTTTGTTTTCGATCCTGTCTGTTTTACCCGGTGTTTGATCCTTGCTGCCTGCCTTGACTACTGCCTGTGTCTTTGACCACAATCCTGTCTTGTCTCCTCAAATCCTGTTTGACCACATCTTTTAATAAACTGCTTTGGATCTAAACCCACTGCCGCCTTGTTACAGGTTTTTTGCTTGCTTGATAAAATTTATTTAATATATAATATTAACAATAACATTTAAAAATATATATTTAGAAGAATATTTATAGTATAATAAAAACACGTGCATGTTGCTGTCACACAGTAGAACACTAGTTTGTTCATACATTACTGTTTTAATAACATTATTTTTCCTAGGCAAGTGCGTTATGAGTGTGTATGTGTGCAGAAGAAAATAAAAGTGCTGAGACTGTATTGTGATGATATAGGAGAGGGTTTGAGCTCCATTCGCTCACACTTCCTGCTCCGCTGTCCTATGAACACGGTTTACACACATTCATTATTAGAACATGCCCTAGTTACCTTAGACATCATTAATTCATTCATGCCTCTCTTCCACATACATACACACAACATGAAAAAATTATTATATCCTAAAAAGAACACCTTCTCTCACATTTCAGAAAATAGGTTTTCAAATTCCTTTAAAGATGTTCTATATTTGCTATAATTTCTTCCTACCTTAGTAAAGTTCACCTCATTTAAATTGCTTTTAAGCGCTGAAAGTATCAAAATTAAGTGTCCTAAGGGAAACGTAAACGTGAAATGGCGGTTAAGAGCCCGAAATGGGCGGGGCTTAATTGACTGCAAACAGTTTGATTGACAGGCGGTCTGACCAATCAAAACCCTGAATCGACCATTTTGTCCGACAAAGTAGTCAGGGGAGTTAGTAGATTAACGTTGGTGAACTTGAACTTGATAAATTGTGTGTACTCACGTGTTTACGCGCTTGAAACAACATTCCTTCTGATGATCATTCATGTTTATTTGATGCTATAAATGAACCAGTATGAAGAAATGATCGATTCACGAGCCGCTTGAAGGAGCTGCAGCGATCTGTCACGACACACTATATGGTATTCATTGTTTAAACTTCTTTAAAAAATTACAACATTTTAAATATGAAACTGTTTCATATGTCTGTCGAGGTGTTGTCAGTGTCCTCTTTGCTCCAGGATGTATTTTTCACTGCATGAGAACATGATGTGAGGCGTAAGAGCGCATGGCTTGTCGGACATAGCAACAGTAACTAAAGGGGGCGGGTCTTTGCGAAGGGTCAATTGGTCAGGTAAGATGGGACTAAATAATAATTCATTTTTTTAAGTGTTAAATGTTTTCTAACTAAATGAGTATTACAAATTGATAGTGACATTATTCAGGTGTAAATCATTGTCTAGAGCACTGCGAAAAGAAGTCGTAGTACCTCCTTTTTTCTCGTTTCTGTACTCGTCTTTTCAGCTTTTAATTATGTTTTTAATAATTTTATAATCAGTTAATGAAGATGACGGATCTAGCCTATAATAATACTTAAATAATAATAAATAAGAAAAATGCAATACCATCTTTATACACAAGATGCCGTAATACAACAAATGATGAAGGGCCTAAAAGGATTTGAATCACTGCAAGTTTTCATAGGCATTGCAGTAAGGTGCTTGTCGGCAGGTGGCTATGCTTGTGTGTGTGTGTGTCTGTGTGTGTGTGTGTGTGGTCCTGGTGTTTCCCTATATGTTAAGGGGACCAAATGTCTTCACATGCATTGGAAAACCAATCAATTTGAACCTTATGGCGACATTTATTGGTGCTCGTGAGGAAACAAGCTTATAAATCATACAGAATGATCGTTTTTGAAAATCTAAAATAGCAGAGAGTTTTCTTTGATGGGTAGGTTAGTGGAGGGGGAAAGAATATACAGTTTGTAAAGTATAAAAACCATTATGTCTATGGAAAGTCCCCATAAAACATGGTAACCCAGTGTTTGTGTGTTTCTGATGTTTCATTTTGTCAGTAGCCATCTAGAATAAAACATTTAGTTTCAAAAAATATATATTTATGGTGCAAATTAAGACCAAATTCTTGTTTGCCAATAAATTTTCCTCAGTATTTATAGCGTCCATGCACTAACCTCCAACATGGCTCAGTTAATGGTTACATAAAAAAAATGTGAAGCTGGTTTAAGTGACCTTATTCACTCTCGAAGTGTGAAATAATGCTCTTGCCTTTAGAAAAGGAGAGAGAAATCAAAATGGACCTGAAGGAGACTGGATCGAGTGCGTGCTGGGATCAGATCACTTTTTTAAGCAGAAGCATATTGATTTATATGGAGCTGTAATTGCTACAATATGTTCTGGATGACTCCCCCGTAATTGAGGCCTGGCAAAGACGCACTCCTGGAAATGCCCAGTGCCAGGCAGCGGGTAGAGAGGCACCCCACCCAATCCCCTGTGCCAGCAAGAGGGGAGAGCATCCCCAACCCTGCCCTGTCTTCATTTACGGCAGAGGCTTCCCTGTTCACAGGTTCAGTGAGCATTTACTCATCTGATAAAGGGCGAGAATTTGGCAATGTGTGTAAAAGCTATGCAGTCCATTGATAAGATTGTACTTTCATTGCACCTTACAAGCTGGCATGGGTTTGTATTAATGCCCTGTGCTTTCTTGTTGCATTATATAATGAACATAAAACCTTGAAGGGACTGTACAGAAGTTTTAATTGAACATCAAGTGGTGTTTTTGTCTTACAAAACTAAAACAAAAAATCTTCTTAAAGGGATAGTTCACACAAAAATGAAAATTGCTCCATGATTTACTCACCCTCAAGCCATCTTAGGTGTATATGACTATCTTCTTTCAGACGAACACAATCGGAGTTGTATTAAATAATGTTCTTGCTCTTTCAAGCTTTATAATGGCAGTGAATAGAAGATGAGATTTTGAAGAGCAACCATCCATCATAAAAGATATCCACACAACTTAATAAAGGCCTTCGGAAGCGAAGCAATGCATGCGTAAGAAATATATCTATATTTTAAAACTTTTAAAACTAAAATAACTAGCTTCCGCCAGACGATCGTATGCATACTGGGCATGTCGACTTGCGACAAATGAGTAACCCCTGAAGCGATATGACGTAGGAGTAAGCCTACAAATAGGGCTTTTCTTCTCTTATATCGAAATCCTCTGACTTGGATTTCATGAACAGTGTTTTGTTTTGCTCTATCCTCTGCATCAGAGTTCACTCTTTCACCGTGAATCGATGCGTATGGCTGTCTGTCGGAAACTAATTATTTAAGTTTTAAATATGGATATTTTTTCTTACACATAAGCATCACTTCACTTCAGAAGGCCTTTATTACCCCCCTGGCGCTGTGCGGAGTATTTTTGTTATGGATGGTTGCACTTTTTTGGGCTTCAAAATCTCATCCTCTATTTACTGCCATTATAAAGCTCGGACATTATTTAATATAACTTAGATTGTGTTCGTCTGAAAGAAGATAGTCATATACACCTAGGATGGGCGAGTAAATCATGGGATAATTTTCATTTTTGGGTGAACTATCCCTTTAAATAAAAATGGCATGCACAAAAATGATACTACTCTCTTGATATTAACTGCATAATATATAGGAAGTGTTAATAAATATTTATTAACTTATTTCATTTTGTTTTATTCTGTTTTATTTTTTATATAAAAAAGGCTCCTCTATGAACAGACCAGCGGTTTATTTTGCTAATAGTTTCAGTAGAGTTTTTCCTTGTTTTCCCTTTCTTTCCAAAGATTTATAGCGACACACACATTGACATTAAGCTGGCTGTGGAAAAAACAAGTCAAATGTTTTACAAAGATGATATTTCCAGTTGCGGAACCCAGTATGACTTTGTACTTAATGTATGAAATAATGGTCATAAGTTTCCCATAAACCTTTGATTTCATCACTTTCTAACATGGAAACTCAACATGAACCTTAATCAGAGGAGGTTATTTAAACAGACTCAAAACTTGATACCGCATGGCAACACAATGAATGGCAAAACATAACATTTGACTGACGACAGTTTGATAACACGTCATGAAATAATCTACAAGAGGAACAAACACATGTGCATTCACACAGCACAAAGACACAGACTCTATTTCTCTCTAGCTCACCCACTCAGAGGCTTACAGTATCCAGATTATGAAATTCCAACAGGAAGCATTGTGTCCAGTTATAATTAATGGGAGCTGACAGAATGATTGCAGTCCTTGTCTCACATGCTACGTGAAGGACCGCGTTTCCACAAATGTCAATGCATTATGGTAGAGGATCGTATTGAGTTACTTAATCAGAAAGGTGTTTTGTGTTGTGTGTGTATAGATGCCTGGAAAGATAGATATTACAGGAATAATCAATTTAATTAGAAATATATGCATTCTTTTATTAATATCCATTTGTTGCGTTAAAAAGGTAAAACTGAGAGATATTCACCATGAAATATGGTGACATTTCAGGCATTATGGGATGCCAGTTTTGTTAAAACCAGTAAGATTTAGTTACACATCACAGCCACTAACCATGATTTGCTACTTGCTAGTTTGGCTGCAGGTGGTATTAGGGGGCGGGATTCTAGAAAACATTTGATTGGGTAAAAATCTGTGTAGTACAACATGAGTCATCAACATTATGAACAATTAAAATATAAATCATGCTGAGTTTTGTAAACATTTAAGAGTGTGATCTTGGTATGATGCAGGACATGCTTGATCCCATGATTTTTATATGTTGCAAGCGCCCACTGCACCATGGTACCAACATGAATCAACATATTATTGCATCCAAATGGTTTAGGGCCAACATAAAATACTCCTTCAGATCATTTGATATTGTTCCTGAATGAAGCAAGAATCACCGTCTTAACCTCTCACTCAGCAGGCTAGGTAGGTTGAGCCAGACAGATAACACTGACAGGCATTGTCTCTGTAGAGTCTGAAGAAAAAAAACACTTTTTTCCTGGTCAGTGGGTTCACACAGACAGGCAAGCAGACGGCTCCAAAGAAGAGCAAGTTGGCAGAGGTACAGCGAATTTAAGTGCTGCCCAGTGCGGAGCAAGGAGAGAGAGAAGGTCAGGCCACTGCATCAGACTCACAGACACACAGCAAGGCATCAGCACAAAACCACTGTATTACTTTACATGTAGCCGTCTCACAGTTCTGGGGGGTTTTATTCATTCATTCTGTAAACACAGTGTTGTGGTTTGAACTCAGCTTACTGTTACTCTCCATTCACAGCTGTTGGGGAGAAGAACCACAGTCAAAGGGTTTATCCTTAAGTACTTAGTGATTGCGTGACTTCTCTCAAATGATACATGTCTGTGCATATAAAGTAGGCCTACATGGCTTAAAAAATGATCAGTGTCTGAGTCCTTTTAAAATTTCTAGTTGGCTTAAACATGAAATCATTAATTTTTTGGTTGATGTTGAGCTGGCCAATATGGCATTCATCTTGGACTCATTTAGGCCTACTTGATACTGACACCTGGTGGTGTGAATGTAACAGTCACCCATGCCGTTGCAGAAATGTCCTATTCAAAGTCAGCCACAAACTATTTATTTTGTGAGCATAAGTGCCTAATAACGGGTTACGGTTATAGTATGCGAGTAGTATCCAGCTAGTCATGTGATTTCAAAATGGCCGCCTCCTTAAGCTGACCCACATGTAAAATGAAATGGGTTACAGATACGACAGTCTTTTTCTCATGTTAAAGTACATGATTTTAAACTTATTATTCAATAGTACAATACTATAATAAAATACCTCTTGAATGTAATATGTTCATATTTACAATTAAATGAAAATGTATTATAGTTTAAATTAAAATCAAATCCAAGTGTACTTCTTTTAATTATGACGAATTCACTTCTTTTTCAGAAACATGGGATTTGAACCCATAACCTTGCCACTGCAAGCCCCCTGCTGTTCCAGTTAAGCTACAGGAACATCGTGGCACTGAAATGCTATCAAAGTCAGCTTAGCTGAGAAGTCCTTTAAGGGACTCACCGTTCATTCGGCTGTGCTGAAGAGAAAATCTGAGTTTTGCAATGATCTCTTCATCCTGTACATACTAATTAGATTCATTGTCCACTGTTGTTGAGCAAATAACTGAAAATAAGACGTTGACTCTTAACTTTATTACATAACTGGCATTACATAATGATTGATTAAACAAGTTTTCTGTTTTGTTAGTTTCTTTTTTTATTTTATGCACAATATGTTTATTTCATTTTATGCCACATGGTTAAATCCACCATGATTTCTTGTCTTCAGGCTGCAAAAGTCAGATCAACTCTCCTTGTGCCATATTGTAGCGATGGTCTTTCGACAACCACTGAACAAAGCCTCGTCCTGCCTGCCGACCCAATGCCGACACCAGTGAGCATTGTTCTTTGATGAAAATAGCAAGAGAAAAACATCACAGACATGTCTGTGCCAGTCTTTGCCCAGTGAACACTGACCACACACAGCAGGAGGTTGTTGGGTGGTTTCCAAAAGCTTCCAGAATCAGTAATACTGGCCATCTATTAACATGTCCCTCTACATTGACTACTGTGTCCCCTCTAACCACTTTTCTGTAAGTGTGTGAGAGAGACTGTACTATGTAAGCACTCCTATTGGCTCATCGTGCAAACTATGAGATGGTATTAGTGGAGAGAAATCTTCTCCCAAGTCTCAGTGAAAGCACTGTCTGTTCATTGAAGCAATGAGAGAGCTCATTCCTCTGAGGTCAGCCAGACCGTACTTTGACAAAACTTACCCAAGAAGCCAGGCTAAGCATCAATCATCCAGACAGGAATTATATCAAATAAATACTCGACAACCCCTTTTCCACGGATTATGTTATTGCAGTGTTTTACACATGTATGCGCTGATGAGTGTGGATAATGTGGTTCAGTTGCGAAATCAAATTTTATTGTCACGTCACGCAATGATAGATGAAAGTCTAGGGAGCATATTCCAAAAATAATGCAGAGTAGTGACAGATATCAGACCAGAATATGCAATAGTACACATATATACACAACATACTCGCAATACACAGAGTATATAGACCGATAATCGGTTTAAAATGATATTTTTTTGTTACTTTAGGCTACTTTATGGCATCATTTGTGCGTTACAGTTACAGCATATAAGGAGCTTTACTACAGTAAACAGTTGTTTTCTCAAAGGTTCAACAGAAAACAACTTTTTACTATAGTAAAGCTCTTTATTTAAGGAAAAATTACAAAAATGCGATAGGCCTATAGCCTACATATACGTTTTAATCTTTCTTTTTTAACTGCAATCGAATAACCTATTTATCATTGTGTCAGGAAGCCAAAATAAAACGATTCAATCGATTTTGCATATCGGTTGTGGGAAATGGCGTAAATTAAGAGAGTTTTTGCCGTGTGATAGTTATGAGTGAGATTGATACATATGAAGAAGCGATTTTCAGTTTCAGAATCAAAAAAAAGTTACAAGAAAGAGTTATTTTGAGGAATCGCGTTTGTTTGGAGGAAACCATATCAAATGCAAAGAGCTCGAGCGCTTTAAGGGTTATCAGATTCAAATTGGGAAAAAAAACGGTCATTACCACTTTTAAATTTACCTTTTATAAATATAGACAAGAACTTTCGGTTTAAAATCTTTTAGCTAACGCTAATCTAATTGAGTCCCGAAAATAGTCTGACTACAGAAATTCCATTTAAAGAGTTGACCCACTTTAAATGTATAGCATAATGCACACACTGACATGTATGTCTGCTGGGAATATAAAAAAGACACCGTTCAAATTACGCCTTTCAACTTCTGTCCTTTTCTAAAAAAAAAAGAAAAAAAAGAAAAAACTCCCCACTTTCTCTAACTCTCTTATTCATTTTCATTCTGCAATGCAATCTTTTCTGTTCTATTAGTAAGTCCTAGAAAGATCCAAATTCAAGCCTATTCTAAGAAACAGATGACGTTATTTGACAGGGTGCCCAAAATCCTTAATGAGTAACTTAGCAAGAGGAGAAGGCAAATGCTGCCCCAGCTGTTTCCTGTTGAAAATGTCTCTGTAATGTAGATAAATGTGAGGGATTTTCTCTCCAAATCCGTCTCCCGTTCGCTAAATCTCACTTCTCCACAACGAGCCTGCGCAATGGAACAAAGTCGGAATATTGAGATGTGACATTGCCCGCATCTCATCCTCTTTCTCGCTTTTTAATGACTTCAAACAAGTTCATTTTTGCTGGGCTTTTGCTGGAGACCCAAGGGGATGTCTAGCGGTCATTTCTTCCAGGGGCATTGGTGTGATGTCTTTAAGGTAACTTAACCTATTTCCTATGAAAGCAAATAGGCAGATTAGACTAACCATTATTGATTTCTCAGTGAAGCAATAGCCCATAATATAGGCTAGATCATATATAGACTGAATGATGTTTTAAGACAATTTGCATTCAATTTCAAATATAAAAACTGATCATTCTGCTTCTTTACGCAATTTGCAGGACATTAAACTGCGCATGCAAAAGTATTTCTCATTAAAGATCTGACAGCTGTATTATGGCAAACTTTTGAGACTTACGACAGATTGTATGATGTGTGGTGAGTCATATCATGATGCACCAGGGAGTTCATTTGCGCAGTGCACAAGTCACCAACTTGTATATCACGACCCTTAAAAGTAAATATTGCTGAGTCGACACGAATAAGGGCTTTGGCAGAAGGTTTTGCTGCATACTTGTGCGTTGTGTGGTTGCGCATTATATTCTCTTTATTATGTAAAGTGCTTCCTCTTTGGGTTTGGCCGCTTTGCAGCTTTCCAGTTCCACCTCACGTATCTGTAGGTGAACCACAATGTTTTATCCAAGCAACCCAAAAATGCATGGTTTACAAAAGCGCTCTTCTTTTACCGGACACTGGGTTCCAGCAGCAGTATATCCTATTGGCACGGGTGAGAACTGGGCGCTTCAAAGCGCGCGCTGGAGACATTTCCGAGCGCATTTGTGGAGAAGTGCCTCGAAATAACGCACTCTGTTTTAGCGAGATTTTGTGCAGATAGAGGTAGGACATTGACTTGAAGTGCCACCACAGAAATAGAGTTATATAGTCTAACTGGAAGACACTATTCAGTTAAATGCAAGCGCGTAAAAGTAGATGTATTGACAGGTGCATTGAACTGTTCAACTTTTGTTTGCATTTTTTTCCCATTGTTATGTGCAATGAGTAATAGATGCTTTTAGTATCCTCAATATCCAGGCACCTGTCTCTGCAGGCTATTTGATATGCAAAAGCAGATTTAGAAACATGAATGATAGTAACATCTGTGCATATTGATGGACGGATGGATGGATGGATAGATAGATAGATAGATAGATAGATAGATAGATAGATAGATAGATAGATAGATAGATAGATAGATAGATAGATAGACACAATAAATAAATAAATAAAATGCCAATCCTTTAATTATGTTTCAGTGCATAGATCTAATGTATTTCTGGTTCCCCTCTCTCTGGGATGCAGTGTACCATGCGCTGTCTCTCGTGCACCCACACCCTCTCACTGGTGCTGTGCGTCCTCGCGTTGACTCCCGCGACACTGGAGGCGGGGCCGGAGACGCTGTGCGGGGCGGAGCTTGTAGACACGCTGCAGTTTGTGTGTGGAGACAGGGGCTTTTATTTCAGTAAGTGCACATTTTATTTATTCATCAACTGCTGCTCTTTCTCTTCCTCTCTCTCTCTCTCTTCCTCTCTTTCTCTTTCTCCATGCACTAATGCGCCACTCATAAATAAGAAAAGCATCATGTCTTGCTGTCCAATTTTCCAAAATTTCCCCTCCTTTTATATTGGATAGAAAGTTATACTAAATATACACTATATGTCAATGGATGTTTCTGGTTTTATGCATGATTAGTCAGTGCTTTTTATTCTAAAAATACATTTTTATAAGTTTTGATTGAAATATATTAATTGTATTGCTCTATCTATTCACCTTACATCCCAAATCCTTCACTTTTCAAACATTCCTATCAATCACATGGGTCAATTCTGTATAACAGCTACTTTTCACGATTCTATCGAACAAATGATAGTTAAATATCCTTTTTCACTCTGAAATATGTCATTGCAGATGTAATGTGAGTGCTGCTTCACTTATTGTACAGTGAGCGGTCGCAATGCCAAAAAGGCAGCTGAAAAAAAAAATGTTCTGACTGATGCTCGTGTATTACATTTAAAGTAGATCAGCCAGCTGCTTTGCTCCCAAAATGAGGTTGCTGGAATTTGGCGGACACGAGTAGGCAGGGCAAATAAATGTAGTGCACATCATATTTCCAACTGAGTACGGTGGACTACCCAAAGAAAACCATTTTGAATCCTAGACTTAAATCTCTTCTTTTTTTTCCACAACCCATGAGAGTTGCTGAGTCTTGAGTTGTCCCAATCAGCAGTATATAGGCAGAGAGAGAGTTCTAGACCTTGATGGGATATGCTTTTACACTTTGTTCATACACTATATGGACTTTCCTATCTTGATCATGCAATTAATTATTATTTATAAGTTGATTTGTTTTGATCCCTAAGTTTGTTTAGTGCAACATGTTTAAAGGGATTTTCACCCCTAAATTTAGATGACTCACTCATCCGTTTTGATTCTAAAGATATTTAGCAGAATGTGCAGACTGCTCATCTCCAAGAGGATGGTGATTTGTAATGTCAAGCTCCAAAACCAATTAGTTATTAACAGAAAATCACATCTTCATCCAAATCAAGTTATGATACACGGAATAACTGTCCTAGCCATCATTTCGATGTTTATTCAAGGGTGAATCAACGTCATGGATCAATGTTGACTTGAAATACTGTGAATTTTTTTTTAGATTGTGCAAATGAACTGAACATTGATATCGCAACATATAGCATTAAACATTCTTTTAACATTGAAAAAATGTTAAAATAACGTTTAATGCTACTTGGTTCATACTTCAACCACATTTCATGTTGAAGGTCAGTCACATGCCATCTGGGTTTTTTTTTTTTTTTGCATACCGTTAAACAACATGACATATGCAGAATACCGATGCAAGAACTTTAATTTTTGAGTGAACTGTCTCTTTAAGGCCAGGTAACTTGAAAGTCAAACTGGATAACTATTTTTGCAATGTCTACTTAGCAGTAACTGCATCAGAAAATGTTTCCAATCTTAGACTATTCCTATTTTCCTGAAAAATCAATTGCCCTGTCTATGACATTGGATTTCAGCAGACCAAATGAGAGCAGTTACATCACAATGTGCAGCTATGCTGTTTTAAAGTTTTTCACATATATTGTTATCTGTTTGAATTACCCGATGAGATATTTACGATGTGCGAATGGCTCGAGGAAGTACGAGAGTCTCAGGTCACCGATGATGACGTATGAAGTGATTATTTTGACAAGAGTACAGAACCCACTGATTCTAAGGAGACACATTTTATTCAGTTAAAGCGAAGCAAGATTGAACTTCAAGTTAGAGTTGACATTTTAAGTTTCCAGTCAACAACATTTGAGCTTTTAGTGGTCACAAAGGAGCTGGCTGGATCGCTCATAGCTGTCAATGGCCATGTGTTTGTTTTATCAGTACAGAGCCCAAAATAAATACGTTTATGCTAATTTGAACTTTCCGTGAAATTATTGCATCAGCATGACAGATTCGGTGAAGATCAAATAGACGAATTTATACAGATAATTTGACTTTGACCTAGTATGTAGTATAAAACTTGTTATTTTCTTGTGTACCCCAACAACCCTAACTTTTTAACTCTTATTTATACTGGATATCATTATTAATATTATTAAAGTACTTTTAAACAGACTTTAATGAAACACATGAACCCATAAACAAACTGGATTCGTCTAAGCATTGTATTCAGTGTGGCCTATTTCACCAGTGTCCTCATCACTGCCAATGGAACTCTACTCACATACTTCAGATTTCATTATCTTGATAGAAAAGTGAAATACTGTTCAGTGGAATTTTTTATTATTGAAACAAAATGTGGTCTTTTGAAGACACCGAAAGAGGAAGACGCAGAAGAAGAAGAAACTGACAGTGTAGTCAGTTTTTCCAACTGTTAGCCTGACCTAGAAATCCCCAGTTGTCTTTGAAATGCCTCAGCAGCAGTTTCATCCCAGATTGTCTTCGGGTTTATTGGAGAGGAGCGGGACTCTGGAATGAGTGAGGGAGAGCTGGAGCACATCATCCTGCTTATTACAAAGGGCACTTCGTAGCCAGGAGTGTTTGTGCTGACACAAAGCTGCCCTTTCCCTCAATGGTCATTCAACTGTGAAGTCTTTTGCAGCAAAGCACCTCTGACGTCTGCCAACAGCCTGAACGTGAACACATTCCCATTCCCGAGACACAAACACACAGGGAATGTGGAAAGTTTTGGCTCAGTATATGCTGTAAAATCACAATTTGTCCAGAAGTGGGTGCAAGTCTCCTCTCACACATTTGCAACAATCTCCAAATATCTGGCACCACAGGATGACAGGTGGATCTCCGCTGAAGGTTGCCTTATTCAAAATGAGGAGAATCTTAGGAATTATGCTGCATTCAAGTCATTTTCAGAAGTTCCTACTCATGAATTACGACCTATTGTGCGTTCTAATGATTTTGGTTGAAGTACACTTTTTGGACTATTTTATATGAAGGTTTTAGTGCAAGACTACAAAAAGTAAATCATGCGCATTAGGAGTTAACAGATGCTTTCATTTAGGTATTTTATTATTATTGTGCTACCATGGAGAATTATGGGAAAGGTAGTTTGGTTTCACAAGCCAGCGTTTCTGGCCAACTTTATTGTTATTCGTCATAAACAGAGCACAAAATGCCTGTAAAGTAAATTGTACCACCACAATTACAACCTCACTCATCCGAATTTGTCCGTTTTTTGCTAAATCGTATGTATTTTATGAGCTGCCAAATTCGAATGGATTCGTACGAATGACCTACCCCTAACCATGTCCTACCCGTCACTGGGGTTTGGACAAATCGTATGAATTCGCACGAATTAGCCACCTCATAAAATACATACGAATTAGTCTTGAGATAGCATTTATTACAAATATCAATGCATTTTTGGCCATAATTATTCATTTGACACCAGCTCAACTTAGAAAATCTGGGAATTCACAACTGATGGTTCATGTGCTTGCAAATATGATCATTCCAACATTATTAAGCATTGTTAGTCAATCAGCAATGAAAGATTGCGGGTGACCTCCACTCGGTAGCAAAGGTTGCAAAACAGAATGGAAGTTCTGTCACGAATATCACTGATAGGACTACTTTTCCGATTTGTTTGTCTAGTTTCATGATATTTGAAGCAGCTGGAGAGAGGAACACATCAACAGCACACAGTCAGGCTTGGCTCTTGTCCTAGAGCAGCACCGGATTATAGGGGATTACAGGATGATCAGGATGCCCCCTGCCCCCTCCTGCCCCGTTGTTCTACTGGACATGAAAATGTTGCAGAGGGCACTGGGTGTTCTAGGTCCAGCACTTTTTGAGAGAAGAAGATGTTTTAAGCTTTGGTTGTGTCACAAACAAAGACTTCTCACCAAAGCTAAGTGTAACGCAGTTCGTAAGAATGGGAAGAAGGAGGCGGGAACAGGCGAACGTTCAACATAATTTTAATCAAATAAATAAACAAACAAACAACAAAACGAAAGTAAAATGGCCACACAAACATAATAAAACACAACATAAAATCCAGGCCTGGTCCTCTCTCGTCCTTCATTGTTGTCGCTCCTCTTTTATGCTTCCGGAGCTCCTCCGTGAGAGATACGAGACCGGTGCGCCAAGCAGGTGACGCTCATTATCTCTCGCGTCACCGGCCTCGTGCCATTCCCTCACAGCTCTCGCCCACCCTGCTCGTCATACTAAGCATCCATCAAGACTACATACATGTGGAGACATGTAATTGTGTTATGGTCATGTTGGGTTTGGGTCATTTTTCCCGAAAAATGTTATCGCATTGATCTAAAACTTACTGAATTTGCTCACATCGGGTATAACTATTTCCCAAAATTTTTGTACTTTTTTCTGGATTTTTTCCCACCTTATTACACTTGTGGTGTTCCCAGTCAAAAATTACCTGCCTACAAAAAAAATTATAATTTTATATATACCTCGGTATGCTATATAATGATGCCCAAATATTGGATTCAATCTTTTTGTCAAATTGTTTGGAGCTCATTGATCTGAGCTTATGTACCTCAGTTTTTGTGTGAGAAAAGTAGTATTTAATAAAAATAAAATATGAAAAAATGCACTGTTTATCACACTAGTGAGTTTACTTGCTAGTTTAATGTTTAAGTTTGTTTTGAAATGCTTTTATTTTGTACAAAATGGCACAAAGTCCCACTTGTGGTGATACCTGTCAAAAATGACCAGCCTACAAAAAATAGCTAATAAATCTCTCGTTATGCTATATTATCACCAAATATTGGATTAAATTGTATTGTCAGCTTGTTTTCTTTCAAGTAGGACAGGTTTAGTATTTATCTTTTGAAACTGACTGATTGTAAGCCTCATTGATCTATGCCTATATTGGTCAAAAATGACCATCCTTTGAAAATTAATGAGGGAGATCGAAAATAAGAGAAACATTTAGTGTTCAGGAGCATGTTCATGTTCACATATGTACATGTGTACTTGCAAAGATAAAGGCTCACTCACACAGTGGTTCACATCAATGAGGCATACGATCAATCAGTTTCTAAAAAAAACTGTCCTAATTGAAAGAAAACAAAAAGATTGAACATAATATTTGGTGATAATATAGCATAACAAGATATCTATAAGGTATTTTTTGTAGGACTGTAAATATCTACTGCATTTACCTATCTAACATTTAAAAACATTTTGGCATTAACGGCAAAACATCACTGAGTTGTTGACAACTTTTAAACACCACAAACAGTTCATTTTCAATCCTTAATGCCTGCAAGAGCCAACAGCTCTTTGTATAGTAAACAGTGGCAAAAATTGCCAGGAGAAAAAAAATTGGAAGGAAACTACATCTTGCTATAAACTCTTTGTGGTGCCATTGATAAAGAGGTAGTTTCCAGGACTATAGCAGCTTTCATAGTCCCCAGTGAACAGTAAACTTCCTGACACTATGCAGGCAGCATATGGCAGCAGCTCCAAGAACTCCCTGTTCTTCAATAACCATAGCATGGCTATAAAAGTCAGCTTCTTTCCTGCGGTGTTCCTCATTGGAATGTACAGGTCCTGATACGCCTGTTTAGTTGGAAGCAAAGGTGTCTATCCAAAGGTGCTGGAACACATATGTTTGTGCTTTGTAGCACTCAAACAGACGGCACATTAATCTTAATCACCATGACGGAGATGTGCTTTGCACAGGTCTCACAGCTCTCTCACAGTGTTGTGAATGGGTTGATGGTTTTACTGGGGGAGGGGATGGAAGACTGCCAGCTGAGCCGATACATAATCAATCCAACAATGCAACAATCTTCAATAAATGCAGAACCTAATCTGTGAACAATTTATATGGATAATGAAAAACACAAAAGACTTTTACTAATCTGCTCGCCACAATGATAAAAAGAACAGAATATGAAAATAAGCTTGCAGACCAGTTCTGGTTCATGGCTGATCTAACAATAATACCTTATTTTAGGATTACAACTTTGACCTCTTAAAATTCAGCACTTCAAATCTCTGAAAACCGATTACACTGCATTATATGAGCTGCTTTTGTTGTTTATTGCACCTGTTAGACCGCCACTCAATGGATTTCATGAAGGGTCATGTGAGCTATTTTGAGGAAAACAGCAGATGTTTATTTTGGGAGGTTTTTGTTTAGAAAGGGATTAGAAAATCATCCAGAAAACAATTTTACAGGCTTGAGACAACCTGACGGGTTGGTTTACTGCAAGATAACTCTTTTGTGTGTGTGTGTTTGCCTCTTGAACGTTTAATATGGCACATACAAATACAAATGGAAAATGTAATATTTAGTTCAAGATGTCAACAACGATAAACAATGAGAGACACTTATGTGTGGCATGTTATGTCAAAAACCTGGGTGTTCAAAAATAATTTGGCCATTATTTCAGGCACAAAACACTGACTAAATAATAATGTTAAAAAATAGTATGCTTTTTATTAGACTCGGCAATTGAGATATAATTAAACTCAAATATGAGAACATAATATATGAGGACATTGTGTCAATGCAGAAACCTGAAAGCCATCAAGAGTCCAAACAAATATACAACCAACAGTGTCCTACATAAATCTTAACCGTATTTAAATATAACAGCGCCCCCTAATCTCCCCAAAGTGTTCGGCACCCAAGAGTCATGCAGTCTGCAGGGATGCATGTTTGTCAGAATTAGAGCACCTCTCTTTCCAAAACAACACTGTCAGAGTGCAGCAAGTGCAAAGCAGAAGTTAATGCATTTTGTCAGCACTGGCAGCCCTGCAAGCCAAGAGCTATTAACTCTGAAAGGGAAAGGCATTTCCTTCTTGTAAATGCCATATTAAATTATTATTATTATTTCATTTGGTAACAGGGAAAAGCCTATCGGAGCTATATTGCCCTATGTAAGTGGTGACTTGTAAATGGAGAGTGTGATATTTTTTTAAGGCCACCGTGATTTGGCGACATGGAGAAAGCAGCAATAATTTAGTCAGGTGTCTAAGTACTACCTTTAACATAAATCCGTTCTTTGGGATCGGACTCCCCAAATCCCAAATTCTACAAATGTAGCCCAACCTCACCATTAAACATAATGTCTAGGACATAATGTGCATTATATAATAGTGCATTGACCTCATTTGCAGCACACAAAATTTATACCCATGAGGCAGTTTCATTTGCATGCTCTTTCACTTGGGTAATTATCACCTAGTTCAGCAGCGACATTAACAAGCACACTGGGGAAAGTTCATGGTTCATCCTGGTCTTCTAGGAGCATTGTTATTCTCAAAAGTGGTGCTGAGCAGGAAATTTTTCTCCAAAGGTTGATTTGACCCCCACAAGGGCCGAGCTTGGCCTCCCAATCCAGTGAGCTAGTTTAAAGATATCAGGTTTGAAACTGCAAAACGTGATATTCTAAACATTTGGGTCGGTGTGACCTCCATTTAACTAGGAGGCTTGCCAAGAAGGGTCTGCTCTGTGCAAAGCGATACCCTGTAAATTTCACACCGAAGAAATTCATGTCATTAACGCGTCCATATATCTGAAGAATCACAGCTATGGTCTGGCTGCCACATTAAGCTCTTATAGCGCTCATGACCGGGCTCTTAGCCACAGGTTACTACTGAAAGTTTTAGAGATTTAGCATTTCGGAGAGTGACCTTGCGGGCCATAATTGTTCCTCATGAGCTGGTGCCATGCCAAGAATAAAATGCATAAAGGGCTTGAACTCGAAGTGATGACAGGCTTTATTTAATGTACCTTAGGTAGGACAGAATTTGAGCTTGCCATGAAGCGCAGATCCTCCCTCACTGTGAAGATTTACAGGAGGCTTTCGCTTTTCTTATGTGTATCAGATGTTCTCGCCATACAAAAGGCTATTTATTAATGTTATTCCTATGCATCCAACAGGCAAACCAACAGGATATGGGCCTAGTTCGAGACGGTCCCACAACCGCGGCATTGTGGACGAATGCTGCTTTCAGAGCTGCGAACTGCGGCGCCTGGAGATGTACTGTGCGCCTGTGAAAACCGGCAAAACTCCACGATCCCTACGAGCACAACGGCACACAGATATCACCAGGACAGCAAAGGTGTGCAGCCACGCTGATGATGTCACAGCAGACACTTTGTTAAGCTCCGCCCCTTTGGTTATTGTCATTTGTACCATTATTGTACCATTGGTCAGTACCATTTTTAAGGTGGGGCTTAGCAAAGTGGTCAAAAGAGCATTTGATACAATCTTACATTATTGTAAAACATTTCATGTTTTATGCTGATGCAACATTCATTTGGTTGATATTAATTCATAACTGTACTGATTGTGTTCCCCTGCAGAAACCTATATCTGGACATAGCCACTCTTCCTGTAAGGTAAGTCTTCCCTCAGTCTGAGAGTAAACTTGAATAATACCATTGCCTAATACCATGCCAACTTGAATACCATACCAATGTATTAGTGCATTGAGTCTGTAAAATTCTGTCATAGACTCACTCACTCTATTACTGTGCCAAACCTGTAGGACTTTCTTATTTTTGTGATAAACACACCGCAAAAGATGATTTTGTTTCTCAGTATATTTGTCTTGCTTTCCAGTACAAATATCTAAACATTCTTAAAATCAAGGTATATTTACTTGAAAAGCAAAACATCATAAGATATAATTTCATCAGTTTTTGCTAAAATGAGAACAAATATCTGTCTGTAGTGTAAGAAAAACAATCCTGTTTTCACCCAAATCCAAAGCGGTTTTTCCTTTTACTCCATTGGCACACTGTAAAAAATAATTGTTGGTTTAACTTAAAAAAGTAAGTTACCCGATTGCCTTAAAATTGAGTTCATTGGAATTAAAAATTTGAGTCAATACAACGAAGGCGCTTGTTTTAATCAACAGAAACTCACAAGATTATGTTATCTGAACCACATTAATTATTAAAGTTGATTTGAAAAAAGAAGGCTTGTGATAAATCATTTTTACAGTGTAGATATTTTCTCTTGTTTTAAGCATAAACTCACTTAAATTAAATAAATATATATTTAAGAATGTGTAGATATTTGTACTGGAAAACAAGACAAATTTACTAACATTTACTAACACAGCGCAAAAGATTTTTGAACTCTAAAATGACAAAAAAATCCCTACCTCAAAATTACCATAAATATGGTTCTCAGCTTATATATGTTCTTCTAAAGCCTTTACAATAGTCTTGTGTGGAAAAACAGACCAAAATTGAAAATTCACGCGAAGGAAATAGCGATGTCCAAACAAATTCTTTTGAGTCAGATCTCAATTAAATCCACTGATACAGTTTACAACAATGCAGTCTTTCGGCAAGACTGGTCTAGTTCTCAAGTTCTCATGGAAAGATCAGTGAATAATGAACTTAACTTTGCCTTTATATGGCTTCGGAAGACCCGTAATATATCACACCAGTTATATTGACCCCTTTTATGATACTTTCGCATTTTTTAAGCTCGAGAGCTCCAGACCCCATTTATTGCAGTTGCATGGAAAAGACCAACCGAAACATTCTTCAAAATTTCGAGAAAGAAAGTTGTACTGTCTTGAAATGGGTGAGCAAATGATGACAGAAATTGTATTTTTTGGTGAGCTATCCCATTACGTCATCTCAGAACAGAATGAAAAATGCCGGTACATTGTGTTACGATACATACTAAGTAAAAAGCAGCTCTTCCCTCACCCCCGCTGCCCAAATGTGGGCCATCCTTTTAAGTGCTCTCAGTCGTTCTCTCTCGAAAAAGAAAACCATTAGCAAGTGAACTTCCTAAGTGGTTTTTGTGGTAGACCTGCATACGCTCTCCGCAGACATATTTCTGCACCCATACGTCATGCGTTGGAAGCCGAGTCTAAGGTCACCTTAGATGTCTGCACGCTGAGTTCAGTGTCTGGCCCCTCACGCCGGACTTTCTCCTCCACTCCCTGCATGCGGTTTCATTCCCAGCTTAGTTTTCGTGAATTACACTTATTAATCTTGCTGCGGTGAAACCTTTGATGTGTTGCTTTGACAGTAGATTTCCTCGGCATTATGAAATAACACTCCGTTCACCAAACAGCTGTGTTGTTATGGGCAGCGACAGCCGTTCTGCTCTCCTTGGTTCGGCTTTCTGCGTTACTTCTCATCATCTGAACCGACGTTTACTGCCTTTCTCTTTTTTATTTTCAGGAGGTTCATCAGAAGAACTCCAGCCGAGGAAACACAGGGGGCAGAAACTATCGCATGTAGAGGACAGCGGGGGGAATGGCTGAGAGAGACAAGTGAAACTGTTGGACAGTGGAAAACAGGGGATGAAAGAAAGACTGGTCTTCCAGGGACGTGCTCCACTGTAAAAAGAAAAAAAAAGAAAAAAGGAAAAAAAAAAGATACTGGATGTTTAAGCCCCATGTTAAGACAAACAAACAGAAAATCTGATGATTTCCATGCACTGCACCACTTCATACTGGGGGAAAATACTAAATTAGCTGCTATAAAGAGTCAAATGATAACTGTTTATCCTCCTTGTGTGAACGGTTGCACCTAATGGATGCTGAAAGCTTTTTATAGTGGCATAAAAATGTGTCAGAGCCCAAATATTGGCCGTACTCTAGTTCACAGCAATGATTTAAGGTCCATATTCCACTGAATTCTTATTACAATCTGGATCTAGTGGAAGAAAGCTGCAATATTTTATCTCAAAAACAGATTTTTGTGGGCAAACGTGCTGCCTTAATGCAAAACGTTACAAGCTCCGCTGCCAAGAGAGGAGTTCGCAGTGAGATCACGGACCGTGTTGACAAGAAAGGCTGTCTAGACAGTTTATACCAGATGGAACCCTTGCAAAACTGAACTGCGGCTGCACAGAACGATGACGTTTAAATTACAAATCAATCTTTTCTTATTTGATTCATTATGCAAGACCAGATCAAGGGGGATTATTCAAAAGCCTTATGCAGATGTGCTGAGGTGCTCTAGAGAACACATTTAGGATTGATAGAACATGACCTACATCCTGCAAAACACCTTGTGTGTGTGGTTTTTTTTTTGTTTTTTTAAATGTGTGTGAGGGATCTTTGCTTCTTTTTTAAAATAATTTTAACTGCATGGTTTACCTTCGTTAGAAAATGGGAGGTGAAAGCCATTCACTCGAACAGTTATCCGCATGCATTTACACCAGTGTATCAGCACGTATAGGAAAGACAGAGGGAAGACAACAGAAACCATTACAGAAACATAAAAAAATACTAGCAACTGTAAACATCAATAAGAATATAATCTGGTTCAGCAACTACTTTTTTATCGAACAAGAAGTTGCAGGTTTGTATCTTTATAGCGAAAGACTGGTGAAATGAGCCGGACTGCAACTCACTAGCTGTATTAAAGGGATATTTCACCCAAAAATTAAAATGGTCATTCTTTTCGCAATTTACTTTACCCCTTTACTTTACTTTTTTTTTTCCTGAAGCAGAAATAGGCATCAGTAAAGGATTTGAATTTCTGCATTTAACACTTAAAAAAAGAATTGTGTTTAGTTTGTCCATTTCGGAGCGTTATAGAGTGCAACAGTCGGGTTTCTGAAGAAAAATTTCAGAGGGAAATTGATTTTTAACGATAACTCCGTAAACTGTGAGCTATGAGGTTGTTAATCCATAGCGTTTGCTTCTGTTGAAGCCATCAGTCCGCTTTATTTAAACTTAGTTTTAACATAATCGTGTTCAACAGCGGAATTTGCGGTGAAAAATTACATTACCCATGATGCTGTACAGAAAATTCTACCAATCGAAATAAGTCGAAATAAGCAAAATGCGCCAAAAGATCGCTTTAGCCCCGCCCACTCCCATTAAGTCTCGGTCTCCCTACACTCTCAAGATATTTAAATATTTTGATATATACACATATTTTGCAAGAAACTTCAAAAATATTGTCAATTTCTCCATTATTTTTAATTTGATTATGCTGTTTGCCATGCTTCATGGGGTTGTAGTTTTTGCCCTCAGTAAAGCTGGTACACAGTTTTGTACTTCTTGTGTTTTTCTCTGATTTTCAAATACTATTTTGCTTCACATATAAGTTTTTAATGTTGTGATTCGCATCGTAGCTGGTTGGCTTGGTTCATGGCTTATAACGCCTTAACGAAGACTTTTTTTGAAATCCCTATGGGAGAAGTGAATGGAAAAAATAGTTCCGGAACCAGTGAGCGGGCACTGTTGCATTCTATATACATGGTCACTCTATCACCATACAGCAAATATCCGTTTTACAATTCTCCTTCTGAAAAAGAGACAGTGATCAATGATGGTACATAAATGACAGAATTTGTTTTTGGGTGAACTATGCCTCTATATACCACTTTAAGTGGCTGTCAGAGGGGTCCAGTCGATCCAGCTGTTTTCACATTCCCTCTGCATGGTGTTTTCCTCTTTTCTGAACTCATCAAATCATGTCAACCCACACTGTTTACTCTGTATCTATACTCAACCTATATTAACCTTTGCATTCTCTAACCATAATCGTATGTGATGGCATCATATAGCGGAACCATATAAAAGATCAACCCACTGTATAATGGTGCTATTTTGTAGTTTGTTACTTGCAGGGGTTGGCTGAAAACATAGGTGATGGCTTGAGAAGCTCAATGTTGGAGGTCTTCCCTTTTGCACAGCCTTGTGGCCACCATTGTAATAATATTCTTTTATTTTTAAGCTATCTCAATAAGGTAACAGTGTAAGCGAGCGAAAGTATTTTTGTGAGAGCTGTGAATGCATGGAAAAAAATGTGGCCCGAGATGGTTAATTGCTGTTTTTGTTTTCTCTACGGTTTTTAAATTATTAATATTTTTGAAACAATAATGTCCCTATGCCAAATAACTTGACAGAGTACTGTGAACTGCAAATCTCCAACGTTACCAAGATTTTGACCACCACAATGTAGCTTTTCATGCGCACTACATTAATTTTGACATCCTGGCACTGATTCTACAACTCAAGTATTTGTAACTGGCAAGAAAATGGGGTAAAAGTGTAATACAGAGACGAGAAAGACTCTCTCTCCCCTTTGAGTAATAATAGAGTTACAGTACAGTTCAACCAGCTAGCAACAGTGTAATTTGGCTAACACTGTACGAGCCTATTCAGGACCGTTGGTTTTCTTTTCACCTGCCAGTGTTTTTACTTATCAATATGTCTTGGGAGGTTTAATAGGAAAATTGCACCAAAATTATTTTAAATTACACCAGTGCAATGAAGAAAGGTTAGCCACAGCACATTAGCCATCCGAAGATAAATCATCTACAGTATAAACAAGATGGATGCCATTTTCTAAGTGTGCATATCCTCTCAATCAGCATAAATAAACAATAGAACAATGTAGAATCATATGCAGTAGCCACCCAGAATATCCATGTAATGTGTACAAGTACTCTGATTGTAATAGACCTCCAGCAAAAGGTCCTCACAAAATACCAAAGACTTTGGTTTGTTGGTTAAAGCTTTGTAGCTAATATCATGGGCAGCACTTAAGAAACTTCTTGAATCTTCGATTAGACACATTAAGGAACATATTGTTACAGAAATATTCTTATTTTGAAGTGGTTCTGTTTCCTATTAAATTTGTTAATGTAGGATTTAAGACTGCTGCGGAGATTTGTGGTACTTTGCCTGTGTTTGGTAGTTTTCATCAGAACAGAAACGGTACGGAATGACGAATATTAGAGGATTCTGGGCATTGATCATTAAAGCATTTTTTGATTGTGAGGCTTTCATTACTGGTGCTCAATTGCTTTCTGTACAAAATTTGAAAATACTGACAGATTGTTCACCATTCCTGCTGAATAAACCACTTGTCAATACCTGGAGTCTCAGAGTGATTATGATGACAGGAACTATACATTTGCATTTCCTTTCAAAACAGGAAGTCTGGGCAGGACTTGAATATAGCCAATAAATGTTAGTTATACACAGTAACAGCCACAAATGATGATTTGCTGCAGGGGAATGGGCTTTTCCTTCTAGAAAGAATTTGATTGGATAAAAATCTGTTAGTGCAGGATGAGTCATCAATTTGTTTAGTTCGTTTCTCAGCAGAGAAATTCAACTCAAATCAACACAAATCTAAAAGCAAATCTATGATTTCATAAAGTCTTTCAAGCAGAGAAAGCAATGCCCCTTGCAAAGCACCTTGAATACTAAAGGTAATAAAGTATATAGCATTTGCCAAATTGTACATTAATGCCTTAAAACTGCAAGTTCTCTGTATGACAAAGTGATACTTCCTAAAATATGACGTTCTGCCAAAACAAACAAATCAGGCAGTGGCTATACTGACAAGAAGGCTGCACATTCAGCTCTTTCTAGGAGGTACTCAGTGACAGGACAAAGCTTCTTGTATGTTGTCAGCACTTTTTAATGGATATATAGTGGAACAATCAAGCCTTTTAATAGATAAATTGGCCACCTGGCTTATGTTCAGCAGACATAATTTGAAACGTGGAGCAGGCGGTTGGCAGGCATTGTCTCAATGTTATTTTGAATCTTTTTTTTCTCATCCATTTTTCCTTGTAATACCAAATCAATTATTATGCCCAATTACTGTCTGCAAATTATTCTGGATTCTCTGTAAAACCAGAGAAACCATTGAATAACCTTTCTAAGAATTGTAGTAGATTATCCAAACCTTTTTTTCCTTTTTAAGATACCTCCAACTTGGTCTGCACAAAAAAAAAAAATACATTACAAACATCTGCTAATTGCATGTAATTTTACACTTTTGTTAAACATCTAGCTCACTCAAAAATGAAAATCATTTACTCAACCACGTTTCAAACCCGTTTGACTTTCTTCTGTTAAAGGAGACATTAGGCAAAGTGTTTGCGCTGCTTTTTTCCATATAGTGAAGCTAAATGGTGACCAGAGTTCCATAATGTCATAAAAAGGCGGCATAAAAGAAGTCCAACTACTTATTTATTTGCTATAACTAAACTATAAAGCAATACAATAAGATTATGGGGAAAACCCCCTGAAATTTGAGTCATTATTCACTAAAATTCTTCCTGTTGCAACTTTCAAATCTCATTTTGAATATGCGCATATCAAAATTTAGCAAGAGCAGTGTTATTGTTTACTAAAACTAATAGAAATATTTGTGCTAAATTGAAAATGCTGAAATAAAATAAAAATAAATATGAGAAAAAAACGCAAGCTTAGAAAACTGAAATAAATTTAAGTTGAAGTACTAAAATTACTAAAGCTAAGATAAAAATAAATAAAAGACAAACAGAAATATTTAAAACAAACCAATAGTAAACTATAAGTACTAAAACTTAAGATAAAATCAAAATATAAAAAAGCCAATTCAAAAATTATTAATAACTGCTACACTAGTACATAAATACTAATATAATACTGAGCAAGACACATTCTCATTCTCTCACAGCGTTTTGGACCACTATTATGGTGCTTTTTGACAATTTCATGGTCACCATTCACTTCATTTAGAAATGAATCAGCACGAATGTTCTTTAACAGCTCCTTTTGTGTTCCCTGATCATAAAGGTTTGGAACAAAATTAGTTTTTTTTTTTGATGAATTATTACTTTAATAAGTGTTACAGTTACAAAATCAACTTTTTTGTTAGTCATTTCAGTAAAAAAAAAAAAAAAACCCGCCAAGAACATAAACAGCAGATACTGCATGTCCAAACCACACTCCATGAAAACACTCAGTGTACTTTTAATCCTATAAAGTCTTGCAATGTTCCATTGACATCCTAGTCTATTATGACAACAGCAATGTACACTTCTCACATGTGCAACGTGCCAGTACCACCATTCCATATGACATCCAGCGATGGTAACATCTGTTTGAAGGCAGCAGCTTCCCATCTGCTGGTCACGTTCAGAGGGATTCTAGCTAAAAAGCAAGCTTGTGCATTTCCCCCAGACTGGGCCTACTGTAGCTCTCAGAGTGCCGAGTGCATCTAAGGACACGGTTCCTGGACCTAACCCTGAAACTGAAGCTTCGAGCTCATTCAACTTACGTGTGCTATTGTCTTTTCAATGACCTTGTGGTCTAATTCAGTTCTTTCTCCCATTTCCCAAATTTCCCCACAGTAGTTTCAGAAGAAAGAGAATTAATATAGGGCTGAAAAGCCATTTTTTTTCTCTGTTAATGAACACACAGGCATCAGTTACCCTGCTGGAATGACTGGTGCATGAAGATTTGCAATAATAAATTATTAATTTAAGTATTCTTAAGTGAGCGGCAACTATTTAAACACTCTTGATAGTTTTTTTTGGGGGGGGGGGGCAGGTGCACTGCAACATCTGGCGGCTTTACAATACAAGCTTGAACAGCCATTGATGAAACGCATTCATTCCCAACACCATGTGTTCAGAAATCATAATCAGATTCAGGTGTGTATTTTAACGTGACTGTTGTTTTGATTACTAAATACATACGTGACAGACTGCCAGTTCCACAATCAAGCACAAGCTGTAACACTTTTTTTTTAACAAACGCAGCTGCTCAGGTGATGAAAGGAGGATGAATACAAGGAAAACTGACGCTCTGTTGTGCTTTCAAAAGTCATACAGCATGACTTGCCCTGGTAAAACAGACATCTAGTAATGCATAAATGGCAGTAGTCTATTGAAGTCTTCAAATAATTATTTGGATGACTAAAATACTGATCAGAATATAGTCTTACAAAAAAAAAAAACTTGGTCGAGTCCAACTCAAATCAAACCACTTACAATTCTATTAGGTGCCACTAGTGACCCAAAATGACATATTTATACCCTACTTTTCACAGTCCACTGTGAATAATCCAATAAAATTTATATTTCTTTTCAACATTATTTCATGCTGCATGTGTTGCATCACTAAATCTAAAGGGGACCTATAATGGCCCTTTTAGAAGATGTAATAGAAGTCTCTGGTGTCCTCAGAATGTGTCTGAAGTTTCAGCTCAAAATAGTCCACAGATCATTTATTATAACTTGCCAAATTTGCCCGTATTTGGGTGCGAGCAAAAACACACCATTTTTGTTATTGTCACTTTAACTGTGAAAGGAGCTGCTGCTCCCTGCCGCTTTCCAGAAGAGGGCGGAGCTTTAACAGCTCACGCTTCGGTTGCTCAACAACAACAAAGCTGGAGCAGCCAAAATTGTCAGTTACTGTGTTCAGCTTACATTGTTCAAACCGGAGCCTGACACTGATGGAGAGACTCAGGAAGAAGTTACAACTTATAGAATGCATCTGGATGTTTCGGAATGGTTAGTGGATAAATTTATGTAGTTGCTGTTGAATTGACCTTCGTTTGGAAAGCTGTCCTGCGTAAAATGACGGCATGATAACAACACCTCTTCCTCTTCTCTAAATCAGCCCAACATGGCCTCGCCTCCTTTGTTGCATATTCCCGGGGGCAGGGTTTATGTAAATTGTAAATTTAGTGATCACTAACCCAGGAAGAAGCTCGTTGCAATCCCTACCAGCCAAGAATTCTTTAAAATAAAATATCTCCCCATTGAGCTTTGAAACTTTGCAGATGTTGTTTATGCTCTAACAGCAACATTACACCCTAACTAAAGTTTAAAAAGTGAAATTATAAATCAACCACCGCTTTAAATGTATAGCGGAAGTCTTTCATGTTGGAGTATTAGCTTTAGAGTATTAGGAGTATTAAGAACTGTAATCCCAGAGAACAAAATCCACTGATAATCAAAACCAAACTCTTCATAGATCTCCAGTCATCATACAACACTACACGCACACAGGAGGTAGCAGGCGACATCCACGCCCCTACACGCTCCCTTTCACCCTCTACCTCTAGATCGCTCCCTCCGTCAGCAGTGGAAATTCACTGGGAGCTGATTGTGGCAAGAGAGTGTTGGCTCAGCTGCGAGCTTTAAGAACCCATGATGTCAGACACATATTTTCCTTGGAGAGTTTCTCATCAGCTGCATTGTTCCTGGAAACCATGGTCTGTTCTCTGGGCAACAAAGAAGCCAACCCCATCTCAGTCCACCATGGTCCCGCTTGAGCCCCCATTGGCCCCTTCAGCCGCGAACCCATCATTTACTACACCACCAAGCATCAGACGAGTAAAGAAAATAATCTGGTAATATGATCAATGGGGAGAGCATCTTGGAATTGTGACCGTGAATTCTCCTGGTTTCCCAAAGGATGATCAAAAGCCGCTTTCTAACGTCTTCAGGAAATGGAAATGTATGGTTTGTGAGGACATGCGTAACAAAATAGGACAGAGTAACATGCCTGGTCTTTTTGGCATCCTTTGGGAAATATGGTGATGATACTGGTGATGTCATCAAGCCATGAGCCCCTGTTGACCACAAGACACATTTGACCACTTTGCAGCAGTGCCCCCTGATATGAGAAGCAAAGGAACTAAATGTTCCCATGAGATGCTCCTTGACAAAGTGCTTGGTTCATCAGTCCCACTGCTTAAATCTTTCAGTCCATTTCCACAGTATTTTTGCTGCATTATTTAAACTCATCACAGAGCTCAGGTTCTGTTGAAGAATTAATGCTTTTCCTCGAAAGAGAAGCATCCACATGTGATTTTTAATTCAAACCGGCAATGAGTGGAATATCTTTGAGTCAGCGGCCATAATTGTACGTAACTTTATCCCACATGAGAAAAAAAAAAAAAAAAAAAACTGTCATTCAGACCACTCTCTCTTTTCCATTACTGGGTATTTCAGCTGCCAATTCTGGAGTGGATACCTGATCCATCAATGGCAAAGACCACGAGGTGAGAGATGGGGCGAGATGGGGCCGTGGCAGAATGCAGGGCCAAAAGCGTGATTTTGTGTAACAGGAAAAATAGCCAAAATTCTGATGTCATTATATATCGTGTGTCACCTCTGGTAATTGCCATGCAAAATATTCAGAGGACACAAATGGATTTCCATTAGAGTGCAACACTTAAATTACAGGATGTTCACATCTCCAGTTTTGCGGCAAAAGGATAGGATTTGCGAAAGGAGCAAATAAAAAAAGTCCCAGTCGGTCTGTACTTCAGTAGTACATACGACAAACTACAGAGAGCTTTTGCAGTAGTACGAAATTGGATATCGGACATGAAATACTTTTAGAAAGCAGACATGTCCTGCAGTGTGATGTGCTAAATCCCATCTAAAACCATTTTAAATTATTAGTGACTGGGGAACCAGTGACAGCACCTAAAATATACATTTTTAAATAAATTTTAACCTAAAAATATTGTTGATATTGAAATAAAGAAATATGCTGTCATGTTCAATCAATTGCTGAAATAAATTAAAATACTCATACAATATCACTTTAATTTATATTATTCACAATGTTTTGTGACTGAAATTGCTTTATATAACATTTAATAGAGATCAACTCTCAGATCAATCAAAATAAATTAAGACGTGGAAAATCTGGAAGAGGCAAAACTAGTGTGAAGTAGTTGGTAAGGACTGGAGTTGAGTTAAACATCACAATCACCAGTTTATGTTAAATCCTGTCAGTCTAAACTTCAATCATGGGTTGCACTTTATTTTACGGTACGTGCACTTACATGTCCTTACTAAGAAAGTACTGGGTAATATAAGGTAACTACATGGGTTAAGGTTAGGTCTATTAGTAGGTTCAAGGTTATTACCTAGTTATTACCCAGTTATTTACTATAAGTACATAGTATGTACTGTGCATGTAACAGGACTGTAAAATTAAGTGCTACCCAATCGCAAATCTAGCTAACCTAGTGTAACCTTTGTAACTTTGAGAAGCTTATTGGTGCGTTAATAAACCAGTATCTTTCTAGTACAATGTGACCGTCTAGCTAACATTTCAGTAACACCGAGGTCGAAGGTTCAAAAACCTGGCAAAAAAAAATGAAGCTAGACCACAAATGTACTCTGAGTGTTTCACCATGGTGGCAATTGAGGCATGAAAGGAGATCTACGAATGTTAGCATGAAATTGCACATCAGAACATTAGATTATGGTTGTGAGGGCAATCAAAGGTGGGAAGAGGTCGATCTGAAGGGTGAGACACATCAGAAAGTGGAGTGGCAACAGAGAAAGAGAGGTTAGAATAACAGAGCGTCAAACTCTGAATTTCAGTTGTACTCTTGCTGGAACAGCCAAGTCTCCATAGACCAGTTGAGTCCTTCAGTAGAGGCTCTCTCACTCCAACACAAATACTCACTAAATAAAGGCTGAGTGTTCCAAGTAAAATCACTTCAGCTGAGTTCAATAACTATTATTCATGTCCCATTTCTTCTTGCCTGTGCAACAGCCTCCATGATATTAATAAGGAAAGCCCTTATGTTTTCATAAGAACTGAAGAGGAGCCTTAGAGAGCAACGTGAACACTTCTGAATTCTTAAGAAACACCCTAAAGGACTCAAGCTGTGACTAAAACAAAAAGTGCGACAAAAAAAAGTTTGTGCGCGTCCAAATGTGGTTCTGTCAGATTCGAAAGCTGGAAGGTGCCAGTGTTTCCTGTGAGCCCTGATGATCTATTCACAAGCAAATGACTCATGAATCGTTTCTTTTAAATGACTCAATCAAAAAGACAGAAGGAAAAGTCTCAAGCTGTGTCTGAAATCGCACTCACACTCTTAATGTGCGATCACATTTGCTGTGCAAATTTTGCCAGGCGAAATACAATCACTTCAATAGAAATCTGCACGATCGGGACATTATCGTGAGGGCAAAACATTTTCCCATGCAGATATCGCATTTCACAAGGTGTTCATGCAAATTTTGCTGCATTGACCAACAGAAAGATGCTTGCTTTGAAAGTGACTTCTGTGTGAGCAGTGCTTCAAAAGAAGGCCACAATACAAGTCCTCCTTTCTTAGAGAGGTCAAAGTTCTACCCACGATGAAATTACATATAATCCAGCACTGACCTACAAACAAAAAGAAGGAGAGGAAGATATTAGATGATGCCATAAGGAAGAGGCACCAAGGGATTTGGAGTTATCTGATGGATGACAATCTCTCAACAGGCATTCCCCCTTCTTTGAGGCTCATTCCTTTCATATCGTAAATGTTTGCAGCGGATTACTACTACTACTGCTTTTAGAAATTATATGAAATGTGACCTCAGTGCACAACCTCTCACCCGCTGCATGAGCTTGACGAACAAACTATGGTAGGGATGCCAAAGTCATAACGGAAGCGGATGCCCTTTTCTCCAGATTCACAATGAAATTATCACAAATGTTATTTGCCCTTTCACAAAGCCACAGTGGGGTCTTTTGGAAAATACAAAAACCATTTCAAATATAATCCTCCTAGTTTAAAGCATTTCCCAGTACCTTCCCTGTGGATGGGCATCAACCTCTTTATGTCAATTTGAACTACTTTTCACCAAAGGAGAACCATGGAAGTCATCAATAACTCAAATAATAGATCGAGATGGCCAACTCATCATCATCAAACATTATAAAAGCGCACATTTGGTTCTCAGCTGACATAGCCAGGTTCCTGCAAGCAAATCAACCATCATTGGCCAAGATCATGGCACCTTCCTACATGGTCATATTTGCACTTGCACTTTTAGTTGAGTTGACTACTCACTCAACAATGGCTATGCCCAAAGTTAAGATGGACGAGGAGCGTGTAGACCAAGATAGAGCCGTGTCAATAGCAGGAGAAGATGATACAAGTGAAATAGAACCTGGGCAGCTCACCTTCAGAAGACATCCCATCATAGAGGGCAGGCTGGTGGGTGAAGACGGGACAAAACGCATCTTCATACTTGCCGTAAGTGTTTGCATTTCAATTTAATGTTCCATTTGTGCCATGTCTTGATGCTTTTAAAACTGCTTCACAAACAAATTTTTTTCTTAGCTTTAGGCTAAATTTTAAAAATAGATGTAAGATTTTAGGGGTTAGGTATTTATTGGTGTTATAGAAAAGTATGTGTACTGTAAAGGTTAAACTGCTGTTTTTAAATGTGCTATATGTAAATAAAGGTTGAGTTTCACAGATTATTGAGCTGGGATTAGTTCAACTAGGGCATTTAAGTAGCTTTTATAAAACATGCCTTAAAAAAAAAACATTACTGTTGTGCATCTTGAGAAAACAATGACAGATATTTTTAAGATACATCAGTCAAAGTTGATTTTCAGTTAAAACAGCTCAAATAAGCATTTTAGCCTGGAACAAGGGGTAAGAGTTTCAATGCAAATTTTATTTATTTATTTAACATTCTGGTGAAAACCAGAAATGTCATGATTGCATTTGTTAACACAACAATTTGCATTTTAGAAAGTGTACCAGTTCGATTTTGCTGGCATGGTAAGAGTCAGCTGGCCATTTTGGGTATCGAACAGGGCTTTCACAATTCAAGGTTGAATCGTCCTCACATTGCTACAATTATCAGTGCAGTAATGGAACAGTCAGAAAAGACTACGGGAAGGACACGGTCACAAGAGGGGAAATGGAATCCATGGATAAAAGGGCCCATGGTGATATTGTGAAAATTGGCTAAGTAAGGCATGGGAAACTTTGTCGCAATTTGACACATTTCTTCCATGTGGGGCTCCATGCACTGGATTTGCTCCAGTAGTTTGGGAGCAGTTATGGAGAGGGATCTTGAGGCTGCCCTTGGGCGTGTGTTGTTCAAATTAACTTAAACATCTCCATGTGTGGTTTCAGACTTTCATTTTGCAGGAAAAAAATGCCTATAGAGGGAGCAATTTTGGATTAGACTGCTTCTGTTCAAGTGGTTGTCCCACATTCTGATGTGTTGATTTGAAATGCATTTCCCTTTCCCACCAGGACACAGGAATAAAAGGGTCTCCTGGGAGGGAAGCAAACCTTGCCTTTTCAAGAAACTTCCCTGCATTGTCGCCACGTGGGAAGGATCATGCTTTGGATGGATTCAGCATGAGGGATGAGCGACGCAGCATGGATGATGTCATTCCAGTGGACAAGAGGGACATAGACAGTAAGCACTGCCAAGTTTCTTATCTTCTTGCTCTCCACTGGTGAGATATTCTTACCTAACCATGAAAGTAGTCTGAAATTGAATAGTATGAAAGTGCTTTAAATAAGTGTACCTACAATTGTATTAAAAAATAAAATATGCTTATACCCGGTCAGGGACTGGCCACCCATCTAGGGCAGTGGTTCCCCACATGGTCCTGGAAAACACCGCACATTTTTTATGTCTCTCTTATCTGACACACCTGAGGCCTTGGAGTCTACCAATAAGCTGATGAGTTGAATTAGGTGCGTTTAATTAGGAAGACATCTAAAATGGCCGGTGCTGGGGGTACTCGAGGACCAGGATTGGGAACCACCAATTTAGGGTCTAGGGGAGGGTTCCTCAAATCCAGCCCTGCAGAGTTCAGCTCCAACCCTAATCAAACACAACTGAACAAGCTAATTAAGGTCTTCAGAGTCTTGATAGGAGAGTTTGATCTGGGTCTGAGCTAAACTCTGCCGAGAAGCAGATTTGAAGATCCCAGATCTAGGGTATTTCCATAGGCTCCAGTGTCCCTGCCACCCTGCATGGGACAAATAGTTTGGATGAATAACAGATGGAAAACATTTTACAATACAATTTAAAAATGTTGTTTGTAAATGACTTTACTAAACTGAGCAGAAACTCAGAATTAAAAAGCAAAACTTGACATCCATAACTTTCTGAAAAACAAAACACCAGAAACAGAGCCAGAACATCTCATCTGGTTTAAGCTGGTCTGAAAAAGTGTTCATAACCACTCTAAAACTAGCCAACCAGACCAACGAAGCTTAGGTTATTTTAATCTTTGTTTCAGTAGACAATTAAACAAGTTGTCTTCCAGTTGCATATAACACTAAATTTGTTTTGCTCTTCCTGTTCTCTTCACAGTGCTGAGGTGCATGATAGGGAGAGTATACAGACCCTGCTGGCAAGCTTGAAAACAGAGAAGCTGACAAAGCACCTGCATGATTTTCCCAACTCTCCCTTGATCCTTCAAAATACTCTAAATATACAGACAACAAACTTGTGTGATTAAGAAATGAAATAAAAAAAGTATTAAAATCTGCAAGTTATGGGTCATTTTCAAGAACAGCAAGCATACATTATCAATTTTGTGACTGTGGGATTGGAGTACATTTTATAAAGTTCTATCTCTGCCAACTCAATCTGCTCCCTTACATCTCAAACATGGACACATACAAAAATATATAAACACACACACACACACACACACAGTCAATAACTACCTGGAGAAGAGCTCCAGATCACATCTACATGAATGAGGATTTTTAAAGGGATAGTGAAAGTATCCAAAGGGAGATTTCATACCAAAAAGGTTTGGAACAATATGAGGGAAGGAATTTAAAAAAAAAAAAAAAAAAAACCTACCCCCTTTAAACACATTTTCACTACCAATAAATAAAATGTGTGCTTGTTGCCAAAACACAAGCATCATTATTGCTAAGAGATCATGGAGTAATTTACAGTCTGAAAAACCCAGTCAGTTTGCCCTGACCAGCGATGAGCTTCTTGCTGGCAGCTTTACTGTTCCTTTTCCCCAGGCCTCCAACAGGAACCTTGGCAGGGGGTCTTTTCTGAGGGGGCTGGTTCTCTTCTTTTCCCTGCTCAGCGCACTCTCTATTGGCGAGCTTTCTCTTCGAAGTCCCGGTTGCTCTTCGGAGCTGTTCTGGCTGGGTCCGTTTCCCACCTGCTCGGTTCCAGGCATTTCCACTATGTTCCCCCAGAGCTGATTGGCTGGGACCCTCACACCTCAAGTTAGTGGCCTCTGGGTCCACATCTACAGAAAAACAAGGGGGGGGGGGGCAGAAGAAAAACTTTTGAGTTTGAGAATAAGGTGAAACAATTAGCAGGAATAAAAAAAGAGGGAGGGCTGAGGAGGAAGGGTAGAAAAGGTTATGATGAAATTGCTGACGTTAGTCTGCACTTTAACAGGCGGTGTGTTTATTTTACAGCGCTGAAGCTGAACATTTGTCATGTAACCTGGTGGAGCGAAGCCCGCGTTCCCACAAAAAGCGAGTGTGGGGGGGTGGGGGAACGTGTGCTCTCAGGGTTTTTATAACAGATGTGGGGGCGGCCAGGTTTTATGGGATGGGGAATCATTTAAAGGTTGATCTTAAGTACCGGTCCCCAAGCAGGGACTGGGCAGGGATCGAGGCCTGGGCTGTGGAGGTGGACCTGGGCATCTTTCCGACTGTGTGGCGTCAGAAAAGGGGAGCACTTCTGCGTGTGTGTGCACAGTGAACAGACCAAGCATGAAGGTTATTCAGTGCACTAGGAACTGAGCCCCCTCTTGTTTAAGAAAAGAGGAAGAAAAAAATCCCATGAAGTAGACTTGACGAACACAACTTTCTTGCCAGTTGCTTACCGGGGGGGCGGGACTCTCATTCTAGAGAGCCTTTGATAGGATATGAACCTGTGGTGTGCAGGATGAATCATCAATATTGTCGCTCCAGTTTCTCAGAAGAGAAATCCTACACATGTTAAAAGAATTTCAACATCTAATATTTCATTTTGATCAACTTTTAAAAAAGGACACAACAGCATCTACATAGTCTCCAAGCTAATCCACAAAGACTAAGAGCGACAAAACTACTTTAAGTGCATGGCATCTTTAAAGGATTAGATCACTTCAGAATTAAATTTCCTGATAATTTTCTATATATATTATATAATTTCTTCTTTTTTTTTTTTTTTAAGAAAATGACCAATCGTTTCGCTAGACCCTTATTCCTTGGCGGGCATCATGTAGAGCCCTTTGAAGCTGCCTTGAAGCTGCAATTTGGACCTTCAAACTATTGCACCCCAGTGAAGTCCACTATATGGAGAAAAATCCTGGACCGTTTTCCTCAGAAACCTAAATTTCTTTTCTACAGAAGAAAGAATGGCAAACATCTAGGATGACATGGGGATGAGTAAATTATCAGGAAATTTTAATTCTGAAGTGAACTAATCCTTTAAACATGGCCGAAACACTACCTTTGAGTCTGTGGTCCATCCCAGTGGAGTCACACTCTTCCTCCACAGTTGCATGTAAAGAGATGGTTTGTTTGGGCGCAGGATGCACACAGGTGGGAAGTTGGCTAGCACTTGGAAACTCCAACACTCGGTTGAGGGGCAGGTCATCGTCCTTGTATGTACATGCAAATTGAGAGCGGATGGTTGGACGCACAACCTGAGGGGAGAGAAAATATAAAATAGTAAGGGGAAAAATACATATCTAAAATATTACTGACTGATCAGGTTGTTTAAAGCTTGTTTAACAAAGACATTACAAAACATTAAAAATGATCAATTGTATTGTACAGGTGCTGGTCATATAATTAGAATATTTCCTTCCCTTCACCTCTCTATTAATGTGCTCGGACACAGAGCTGTGAACAGCCAGCCTCTTTTGCAATGACCTTTTGTGTCTTGCCCTCCTTGTGCAAGGTGTCAATGGTCGTCTTTTGGACAACTGTCAAGTCAGCAGTCTTCCCCATGATTGTGTAGCCTACAGAACTAGACTGAGAGACCATTTACAAGGCCTTTGCAGGTGTATTGAGTTAATTAGCTTAGAGTGTGGCACCAGGTGTCTTCAATATTGAATCTTTTCACAATATTCTAATTTTCTGAGATACTGAATTTGGGATTTTCCTTAGTTGTCAGTTATAAACATTAAAATTAAAAGAAATAAATATTTGAAATATATTAGTCTGTGTGTAATGAATGGATATAATATACAAGTTTTACTTTTTGAATGGAATTAGTGAAATCAACTTTTTGATGATATTTTAATTATATGACCAGCCCCTGTATACATATACATAAGCAAATCACTTTTTTTAAACTGCAACAATAGCTGAACATGAAGAACATGTATACATATAAAAAAATAAATCCTACTCTGGTTTTCTGTGAGGTTTTGAATATTCTTGTGAATTTAGCACAAACGTTTAAGTTTGAAAGACATGTATATGATCAATGAAGTAAATATATATATATGACATAATGGCACTGCAGTACTGGGCCGATAGGACAATGACATTTCCCATCAACAACCCAGAAACGCTCACACTGGCCTCTGGTCATCAGATCGCCCTTATTGTTCAGCCCTGCTGATACAGCATGGTTAGAATGACCACATTTAAAATCTTATGAGAAAGAATACCAAAAAAAAAAAAAAGATAAATATTGCGGTCTGGAGGCCGTGAGGAGCATGAAATAAGGAAATGGTAGCTCGCACAGGCGTAGTGAACCTATAAGGTCTCAAGGGTCTCAGAGAAGCGCTGATCCACCTCTTTCAGGGCCTTTGATCCATCCCTGCTAAGGATTATCAGGATTCAAGGCTCTTTCTTCCTTTAGGCTAGCCGGCCGCAGTAGGAGAGTGGAATTCAGGAAAGTAAAAAAATAAAAAAATACTGCAGGCATAGTTGGGTGGGACTGCAAAGCGTAGAAAAAAGGGTGCGGTGGGTGTATGGGGGGGGGGGGATGAAAGCTTGAGTGCAGCTTTTCAAAGCACTTTCTCAAAAGAGCACCTAAAACAACAGTATCGCTCAGACTGGGTGCTTTCGTATGGGAGGCTTATATGGTACGTTGGGCAGCCCTGACTGCACGCCAACAGAGAGCCCAAGAAAAACTTCGACAGGCTGGGTCCACCAGCTACTTCCTCTGATATGAACGTCATCATTAAGCCTTCAAAAAGATGAGGGGTGTGTCTGCATGTTTGTGAAGCATACAATGAAGTGACGCATGGTTGAACAACACCTGTCCTGGGAAAAACCAGAGGAGCCAGCTGACACAGCAATAGTAGCAGTGAGATCAAATCCCCATAATGATGAACTTTAAGTGTCAGCTGAAACACATTACTGTTAATACTTGGTAGCAATGTGCATCAAAGTATTGTGATCACCTGCGATTAGTTTGAGGGGAGAATCACGGATTTTAAAGTACTCATCGTCTTACTGCGGTTGAAAAATAGAATTTAAAATATATTTATTATTAATATTTTTATTATTATTATTATTATTGATAATAATAATAAAAGTAAGTTTAATGAGCAGAATTAATATTAATATACATTGATCCAACTTACATATGATATATATCCAGGGTGTTTTCCCACCTTTCAGTCCAAGATGCTGGAATAGGTTCCAGCATCCCTGTGACCCTACATATGAATGGATTAATAGTAATTATTTAATAGTAATTATTAATAATTATTATTTTATTATTATTTAGAATAAATAATTATAATAGTAAAAAGGGTTATTCAGCTTTTATAGATATAAACATGTGCAGCTTGATATATACCAACTTTATGTAAAAAAAAAAAAAAAAATGTACATAATGTCATCTTTTTATATGTATAATACTAGCCCCCAGAGTACAGACTCTAGTGTGGGTTCGTTATGCGTTCATTAAACCTTACTACAGAATAATCTCTCTGTGCATTTGCACTGCTGGAGGAACCTCTTGATTTCTCCCCCTGTGCCAATCGACGTCAGTTTGTGATGAAACTATTCGAGTACGCCTGGATAAAGTCATTCTGCAGACAACAGGAAACAATAACCTTTCAAGTTTCCCTTGCTAGCCGAGTAACTCCACTGATATGGCATGTTCAAAGTGAAATTGATGCATTAAGCTTCCGCCCGTCCAGTTCAGGAAGCGGTGAGCTGTCCGGGGACCATTACCGCTCACTAACACAGGAAGGCGGCCAGAAAGTGGAGGTCTAAAGAGACATCTGCTAGTGCAATCAAATAAAGAAGCCTTTTAACAAAATGTGCCTAGCATACATGTTCACAGAGCACTCACCATTTCTTGGTTGGTGAAGATGCCCAGTCCAAAAAAAAAAAAAAAAAATTAAAGCACCTTTTATCATCACTTTTAAAACATGTTAGCAATCCAGAGACTAGTTAAAGTTGGTTTCAGAAATGAGCCTCTTTGACTGTCAGGCATCATTTAGTTCCTATTCAGGCAGTTGTTTCATATTAAGGGATTTATTCCTTTCAAGAACTTTATGACCAAATAGTAAAATAAAGCCTTACAAGGCCAGAAGACAATCCTAAATTTTTAGCACATGCAAATATAATCTCTCTTCTCACAGCCCTCCAAGACCAGAGAGGCATTTTAAATGTTTTCTGGATAAGATAGGCTTTAAGTGTGTAAGCTTGCATCACTGCCAGAGGTTATTGGTTAAAGTTTGGAGCGTACTGTACTACACTAAATTTCACACTCAGTGGTTGTTTTTATATAACAGGAAACCCACTGCACAAGCACCATGCATAAAAAACAGCTGTATAAATTTGCACATTACAAAACAGAGGAAGCAGATGATATAGCTCGTGAACGTGCATTACTTGCTGTCTGTTTTAAAAATCAAGTGTCACATTCAATTTTTGTTTGACCGCTATTTGAGACGGGGGTCTCTGCTTACAACCCCGATGATTCTTTACCTTGGACTTGATATGTTCTTGTTGGCTCAAGACGCGGTTCCGTAAAGTCTTTGGAGAAGATCCCGTAGGAGCTTCTGGAGATCTATAGGCAAAAAGTGAAAACAAGTTAAATAACTGAAGAATAAAACAAGGTGTTGAAATGCAAATGAAAAGGACAACATAAAAACCTAACTGCAACAGACAGCAATTTTTATTAATCCAATAAACAAATATACACAATCAAGTTTTTGATTCACACCTGTCAAAGGTGAGTGAACTGATAAAATACAGGATATTTCTACCAACTCCACAACAACTGTATTTAATGTATTTACTAACCGTATACTTGCATTAAAGTAAACAAGAAGAAGAAGTTTTGGTCCTATAACAACAGTTCTATCCATTTTATGTAAGGGACCTTTACGCAACGTATGAGTCATGGCTCTTCACTTACAGAACAGCATTTTGGGAGCCTGAAACCGCAAGCTTTTGAAAATGTTACCGCAATCGTCTCTGTGTAAAGCACAAAAACATGAATGGTACCATTTATTTCCTGGTAACTTATGACTTTCACTTCACTTACATTTTCAAAAAGACAAATATCAATCTTTTCACTCCACTACATTTCTATCAAGGTCCTCGAAATTCGTTACCGTTTTTTCCAGCCTATCAGTAATCACTCTTGTAGGGTCACATGAAGTTCAATGATTTCCTAGCATTTTTGACACTCATCAGTTGATGGAAAAATGGAAGAGAACGGAAGAGAAGAGTTGACCAGCGGAACGGACCACAAAACTCGCGTGATTTCAGTAAACAAGGCTTTGTTACGTCATAAGTGATCTGAAATTTCAATAGTATTATGGGACTTTGGCAGTTTAACTCACGCTCCGATACACTGATTCAAAACAAGATTTGTACAGACTCAAAAGCAGCATTTTGAAATTGGCCATCACTAGATATTGTTGAAAAGTCGTCCATTTGTTTTTTTTGGCACACAAAAAGTATTCTCGCCGCTTTATAATATTAAGGTTGAAGCACTGTAGTCACGTGAGCGGTTTTAAATGTTTTTAGTAGCTTTCTGGGCATTGAAAGTGTTAATTGTCTTGATGACAATAGAGGCCTCACTGAGCCATTGGATTTTATCAAATATCTTAAATTGTGTTCCGAAGATGAACGAATGTCTTACGGGTATAGAATGAGATGATTGCAAGTAATACATGACAATTTTCATTTTTGGGTGAACTAACCCTTTAAAAAGCAAATAAAAACACAGTACTTTTACTTTTTTTCCAGTTTTTAGTACATCATGGTCATGTAAATGGTGCAACTCACTTGTACAGGGTAAGAAGACAAGCTCCAGCGCTGCCATTAAGAACCGCATGATCTTCAGAAAGCAGTTCCGCCTTGTTCCTGCAGGGCGGGGCTAGTGCCTCTTCATCCAATAGGGCCATCAGAACCTTCACAGTCTCTCGGCCCCCATAGGCAGTACAGTGGTTAATAGCATACGCTTTGGGCTAAAAAGCAAACATATTGTGCATTACTAATAATGTTGGTTTAGAGAGATCCAGAAAATAGAAAACATCAACCATTTTTTTTTTTTTACCCTTGCTGGACTAATTCCTGTGCCAACCACTGACTGCGTTTGCATGGCGTGTATTTGACCGATTCTTTCCTTGAGGCTTTTGGCAGTGTCCTCAGCTGCAAGGTATACTGGGTCTCCACCACTGCGGCCTTTGACCAAAGCAGCTCTAATAGTAGACACCAGCTTGGATCCAGCTTCTCTGTTTGGAACAACAAACAATTAACAAAAACCACACATTTTCAAATTTTGCCAATCCTAAACGTGCAAATCACAAAAGAAGCTCCATGGTTTGCAGTGTTGTGGAACACTTCTGTAGATTTAACATTCTGAAATGGAAATCCATTGGTTAAAAGATGTGGGATTCACAAATAACTATGGCTTGCCAGCAAGTTTTATTCCATACTAGATCAAGGTCTATAATTGCATAAATAATATTTTTAATACACTAATAATTAACAACAAAAACAAGTTATTAGAAATAATCAACAGCTGATTAGAACTATAAAAAAGAGAGAATAAGGTTTCAATAAGTTCTCCAGGTCTAGAAAATTTCCCATGACTGTCAAACTCCTGAATATTAATTATTTGTTATATAAAAGATGTTGCAGAAAAATAATTTTGCATTAAAATCTAGAGTGACCACTCTATAACTCATGTAAAAATGTGGTCTAGGAGGATCCAAGAGTTTTTCGTGCCAAACCAGTGCTATTGCTGTACTCCACCTCACTTTATGTGTGAATATATGAAGAGATTAATAAATGTAAACATTTGGGCTGCAGCGGGAAAGAGGCCGCCCTGAATCCCTGACCTTGCTTTTGTGAAAGGGAATTACAGTAACAGAATCATCTGGGAAAACAGATGTTAGCTGTACGAGAGACCCTGATTCCCCCGTAAGCAGTGTTTGTGTGTGGTAACACAGTACTCCATAAGGTGCTGGGAGGTGGGGAACTGCACAGGCAGGGTAGCAGGCCGATGAAAGACCCCTTTTGGCTCTGAGCTTGCACTCTCTCATCAGAATAAAGAGACGTGGTGGTTAACAGGACCACATGCAGCAGGTTCAAGGCACTTCCATCAAAAATGAAGTTGATGCACAAGATGCAGCGTAGGAAATGATCTTGAGTCCTTTCTGAATAACTCAATCATCTATACAATTCAGCTCCATGTGTTGTGCTGCCAAAAGTCTAGTGGAGATTTGCTTGGATGTTTTGAAGTGCAAGTTATCGTGGCAGAATCTGCGTTATGACGTTTAATCAGAGTTATCAAACTAAGGAGGGACGAGTCGCCATTTGCCGTTTGGTACAACACACTTTGATGTTCCTCAGATAAACATGCTTGAACAATTCAGGCGATTTCATTAATACTGGTGCAGACGTAATTAAAGGTTGCTTTTGAGAGAAGAGGAACATGCGTCGATAGATGGCAGGTAAAAGACGAGAGGATCCGTTTAAGATCAACAGATCCACAAATACAGATAGCAGGAACATTTTCTTTGAGCCAAGAAAGGTTATACGAAATCTCTAGTACAAATCAAAAGCTTCTATTCTCTCATCTGGGGTCGTGCACTAATGAGAGAGAGACGCAAAGGAAGTCAAGACCAGGTCATGGCATTCCTTGCTACTGATTCAAAGCAATGGCTATTGGAATAGTGTACTGCACATATTACTGCTGCAGTTAGTATACAGCATGTACGATGTGCAACATACAAGGTGCCAATATTCTGTATGCATACGTGAATGACATCTGCCAAAAAGAGCAATGTACAACAGGCAGGGCAAAATGTATCCCATAATGCAATGCGCTCAAACGGACCTCCCATTTCTAGTGATAGTGAAGTCATGTGGCCAACTAAACAATTCTATCATGGAATAATGCCTAATTCTTCACTTAATACTTTATAATTACAATAATCATGGTCAAATAAATGATAAATATATATTCAATAGTAAGGTTGGATTCCATTCTGAACACAGCAAATGTCTTGAGTCTACATTGCAGCTGTAGATATTTGACAATGTTGGACATACAGCTCCTATAGAGGCCAAATAAAGCATGAAAGTGTACCTTGGATTGGGAGTTTCTCCTAAAACGTCTTGACACTGGTCGACAAAATTGAGAAACTCCGATAAACCCTTTATGTGCTTCCTTAATGGGTCAGACTCAGGTGGGGCGTACCCCTTTCCTCCCAGCTGTATGGCCCTGACAAATGATGTCACTGTCTGAACATAAAAAAAAGACAATTAATTAGCATTTAGATTAGGTTTAATGTAAACAGTGTGCAAATGTGAATTTATCATCTGAAAAGAACAAGTCAAGCAAATTCACCAAGAAAAGAGATGAGGCGTTGTTGCAGGCAGCATGTCTCAGGTCAGTAAAGGCGATGTGGCCCAGAGAGCGATTAGGGTTGTCCAGGGTGTACGCGAGGGCTAGATCATTCTTAGAGTTCACCAGAAGGCCCAAATAGGAACTGAACACTCTCCTGACAACTCTCTGTATCTGAAAGAAAAGTTGAACAACTACTAAGCGGGATAATTGGGAGTACTAAAACGCATGTGTTATTTGAAAGAGTAAATGGTTTGTTTTTTAACAGGAACAGTTCATACTCTTCCGTTCTACGATACTGATGAGTCAGTTAGCTGACTTGGACTCATGTTGTATAGAGGACGGGCTTTTTCCACAACCCCTTAAGCTTAAACAGGCCAGGCTCATAAACTTCATCACCCCCAGTATTACAGTGGCAAAGCCCAGCGTCTACTTGCACATAAATCAGAGGCCAGCAGAGCAGCTGTGAACTGAACTGGGCAAGAGTAGCAGTAGTTTCAACACGCTATACAAAACGCTTTTAAAACATCCTGTTCTCATTTCTCGATTCTGAATGATACGATATTCACGTTCTTCTGAATAAAAGGCACATCCCAGGCTGTGAAATTTAACAGGAAACAAAAGGGAAAATGAGAGCCAGTAAAGGAAAACTAGAGTAAGATCTCAGCAGAACTAACATTAATTGACCCTTTAAGCTCTACCCTCCTTACAAGGTCCAATAAGCTTTAAAAATGTACCATAGGATACTGAGATGCTGATTAATTGTGCCAATTATACCATTTAATTGTTAATATTTGCCGTTTGAGAGGTTATTGGACAATCTAATGCATCGGTCCATCTAAAGGGAGTTACATTTCAACCAGGTCAGCCTTTACAAAACTGTATATAATACAGGGGATGGACAAAGAAACACTGGCCAATATAGTGTTGGAGGATTCATCCCTATATATGCTTGGCCTAGTGGCCAATCTTCACTGATTTTACATTTCATCAGTAAGAGCAGAATGTGAATGTTGAATTAGTGGAGAAATAGCACATCTATACATTGAAAAACGCAATCCACACAACGAGAGACATATCAGAGTTCAAAAGAGGACAATTTGCTAGTGCACGTCTCGCTGGCTCATCTGTGACCAGAGAAGCAAGTCTTTGTGGCGTATCGAGAGCTATGGCATCCAGGGTAATGTCGGCATAACACCACGTAAGATGAACCACATCCAACAGGAATAACGCAAGAGGAAGATGTCTGAAAGGGATGTCCATGTACTAACCTGGATTGTATCCAAAAAACATAAAACCACAGCTGCCCAACTCACTGCAGAATTACATGTGAAACTCAACTCTCCAGTTTCCATCAAAACCCTTTATCGGGAGCTCCGAAGTGTCAATATTCATGGTCAGGCTGCTATAGCCAAACCTTTAGTCCAGTGCTTCCCAAACTGTGGGCCGCGGCCCCCCAGTGGGCCGTAGCGGTATTGCAGGGGGGGCCGTAGCTAGTCCAAATCAATATATTAAAATAATAAAAATATTCCAATTGTTCTAGAATTAATTTTTTTTTGAAAGAATGTAAGCTTAGTGTTATGGATTTAAATATATTTGTAAAGAATGTTTACATCATAGTTCTCATAATTCACATGAAATTCTCACAAACTTGTCAAATGCATTTATAGGTAAATGTCGTATATATTTTTTAACGGCGGGGTCGTGGAGCTTTTGCAATGTTTTTGGGGGGCCTTACCCCTCTTAAGATTGGGAAGCTCTGCTTTAGTCACTTGTACCAACACCAAATGTCGGTTTCCGTTGGTGCCCAATAGTGCAAATCTTGGGCTGTAGACCATGTGAAATGTGAATTGTTCTCTGATGGGTCCACCTTCAGAGTTACAGTGAAGAGAAGCCCCAAACCCAGATTGTTGTGTGCACAGACTAGTGGATCAGTGATGGTTTGGGGCTGTGTCAACATCATGACATTTACTACTGTGCTTGATGGGTGTGTTACTGCCAAGGACTCCCAAACCATTCTGGAGGACCATGTGCACCTAATGGTATCAGCATGATAATGCACCAATACACGCAGCAAAACTGGTGACAGAGTGGCTTGAGCATGAAAGTGAAGTTGAACATCTCCCATGGCTAAATATTTTTGAGCCACATTGGGGTATTTTGGAGGATGAAGTAATAAAACAATATCCTCCAGAAGCATCAGTGACCTGGCCACTGTTCTGGTTGGTTCAAAACCCTCTGGCCACTTTGAAGGACTTCGATGCTGTATTGGCCACAAAAGGAGGCCCTACACCATACTAATAAATTATTGTGGTGTTCCAGTTTCTTTGTACAAATACTGTAATTATATTTAAACGGTGTGAATAAATCTTTATTAAATATACACAGTTTTAAAGTGTTAGAATTAGATGCATTTAAAGTTAGTTAACATGTACATAAGTAAATAGAGAAAAATTGTCTTGTGGAAATTGTATGGTAATTTCATTTGCGGTCATGAAAATGGTATTACGAGTAAGATCCACCACAAAAACAAAACATACACAAGCGTTATTCTTGTCTCATGCTAATCCTTTCCCCAGTTACCTGTGTACTACAGATTCCAGCCTTGTTTGATGGAGTTGCGGGACACACAGGAAGAGATTCCCCTTTTTCCAAACTCTCCTTTTCACCAATGAGAAACTGAAACAGCTGCATCTAGATATCGAGATTAGACCGCAGATTAAAGAATACACCATAAAATTGAAAATACAACCAAATCTGAGGCCTTCTGGCAGCACTCACTGTGGTTAGGGGCTCCTCAGGGTCCTCATTTATCCGAAGCTCCTTGAACATAATGAAGACGTCAATCAAGTCCACAGTATTTGTGCGTTTCAAAAAGCAGTCATACTCTTTTCGGATGAGGTCATAGTTTTGTGGAAGAGGGATATCGTTGTGGGATAGCTGGAGCTTATCCAGAAGGAAGCATTTCCAGGCAGCCAAGACTTCACTCAAAGCAACACCAAAGTCCCCATATTCCTGTCAGGAGCAGAGTAAATACAGGGACGAGCATATTACGCACAACCGATCCACAGAAAATGTACAGATACGGAACAAAATGTATGATTCACACTTGTGTGACTCATTCTTTTCCCTATTGCTACATGCAAGTAAAATTTTCAGCAGAAATTACTCCAGTTTTCAGTGTCACATGATCCTCATAAATTGCTATTTTGCAGCACAATAAACATTTCTTACTATCATCAATGTTTAAAACGGTTGTGCTGTGTAATATTTTTCGGAACTCGTTAATCTGTAGTACAAATTCAAAAGAACAGCGTTTATTTAAAATAAAACTTTTGTAACATTATAAATATCTTTATGGTGACTTTAGATCATGTAATGTGTTCTTTCCGACTAAAAGTATTCATTACTTTTACTTGCTCCAAACGTTTGAACAGTAGTGTGTGCATTTACAGACCAGAGAGATCCAAACTTTCATGCTTGGCGTCATTAATTATCCACAAAAAGTAATTACTCAAACTCTAACGATGGGGAATAATTCTCTAAACCAAATTCCTAACAACGCAACATTACCTGCTTGTTTACCCCAGCCATAGCAAGTTGTAGGACCATCAGCATCCCATCAGCCCCTTGGATGGTGGTCCTCTCAGAGTCCAACACCCTGTGACATTCTCTCCTGAAGACCCTGGTCAGTGTTCTCAGGCTTTCCTCCATAACCACCATTATTCAACGTCTACAAAATGTACTACAGGGCCAGAAAATTGAGAAGGTCAGCAATGAAATGATTATGAGCAGACAGAAGAACATACATGCAACGCAGCCAGCATCACATATAGCTTTCCAACTCTACCACTGAGCTAGAACAGAAAGTCCAAAGACATCAAGCAAATCACAATAATAGTCAGGAACAAGAGGAGCTCCTTTGCACTTTATTAGGAACAGAACCTTCAAACATCTTAGGTCAACTTACCAACAATGATATTTAGACGCGTCCTAGATCTCTAATGTGAAACATTTGAGAAAACAGACGCCAGTAGATGTAAGTTATTATAAACTGGTGCGCTGCCTGTAAATTTAAATCCACATGCCAGGACGCCTTGACCAATCACAGCGCGCGATGTGCTGGCCCCGCCCCTCCAAACGGGAAGTCGAAAGCTCAACGGAACAGTCCTGTTTCCTTTCAAACCGACATGTATTTCAGTGTTGATTGTTGACAAGAAAACAAATCAAACTTGCGATGTGAAAGAATATGACAGTTCCATCCGCCATTTCTTTTAAAACACAGTTCATGAGTGCAGGGGCAGGACATTTCCCTTGGGCTAAAAATCGGAGTAAATGATTTCATTTCGTCTCAACGAAGTCAAACACTCTTTATTCCTTACTAACGCATTAATCAGTGCGTTTTACATTTGTTTGTATCGTTTAATTTGATTAAGAATATCCACAATAAAAAGAACAGTAAACATTTAACATGTCTAAATGTATGATTATTTATAAGTTAACAATAAAAGTTGTGCAGGGGTAAAACTGCTAATAAATAAAGCTTTTTCTAATGATGCAAAGTTGTTTTCTGTTATTTCTATGGGCTGCGTCACGATTACGTCACTAACCTGGAAGAAAACAAACGCGATCACGTGACCAGAAAGCGCGCCGAGAACAAGCAAGCGTCACATGCGTCCTGTGCACGAGCTCACTCATTCGACCAGACGATCTTCATAAAGTAATCCCAGGTTTGTCCTATAAAGCTTTAATGTTTATTTCCATGCGCATGAATCGTTGCACATCAGTGTGCTGCCTCTGTTCTGACAGAAGTGTAGTTCAACAACAACTTCGACGGTGAAAAAAAATGATGGAGCGTGTAAGGAAATGTAACGTTAACTAAGTAGTCACGTGTTAATTATTACATAACGTATATAAGGTGCATATATATATATAGAGTTTATTATAGATATTTTTTTTGAATGAGTGTCTACACAGCACACATTAATACTAACTATACGTTTGTTAACCATTATGTCATTTCCCTCAAAATAAATGGTTTTTCAATTTGTGTTTCCCCTGTTGTTTATCTTTTAGAAGGGAAAGCAACTCCTTTTCATCCAGATATTAAAGATTCTTTTGATGGAAGATGCCAGATGATACAGTTCGCTCTGCAACCTACACAGTGTCCTGCGAGGACTATGTTCATGTAGTGGAGTTCAGTCCATTTGACTGTGGCTCACCTGCGGCACTCCTGGCATATGGTGGAAACCAGTATGTGGTCGTGGGCACTTGTCGTTTTAAGGTAAGAACAGATCAGTCTCTGTAATCTATAACCTTCCTCTGGAGATCTACCTTACGAAAATCCATCTCTCCCACACCTGTCTATGATTTGAACACTGATAAACTGGTTCAGGGGGGTATTCCAGAAAGCAAGGTTAACTTACCTTCACATATACCCTGAACTCTTGGTTGATTAACCCAAACCTTGCTTACTTGAGGTATGCTGGTTCCAAAAACGCATCAGGGATTAAGTTCAGCCAACCCAGAGTATGTTCCCGGTTAACACACAAGACATTCTCAACCGAGCGACGACTCGATGATTCACCATGGAAACAGATGCTAAGAAAAAGCTCACCGTTCTACTTCCTTCTTCTTTTGTTTAATGGCGATTTACATAACCTACTTAGTGCACATCGCCACCTATTTGGTGGTTGTGTAATCATTTTTTCAATCTTTTTATTGAATAAGTAATCTTTATTCACTGAGAATAAGAATTATATTGTTAGTTTGATGCCAAATATTTAATAAGATATCACATATGTATTTTATAATAGAAATTATAACAGTGATATATATATATATATATATATATATATATATATATATATATAAAGCACTATTACATATATGTATTATGAATATATTAAATAGAACTATATTTATAAACTAAATGTGACTAACAAATGTAGTAACATTAATATAACTATATTAATTAAATAACACACATCTGAATAGCTCTTAAGCAAACTAATCCTGGAACATAACCTGAGAGTAAGTTGCTATGGTTACTTACATACCCTGAAAGTTACCTCCGTTTTTGGAACCGAAAGTTGAGGTTATCGGGTTACTTACTCTTAAACATACCTGGGTATGTCACATAACCTGCTTTCTGGAATACCCACCAGGTGTATTTGAATACAGGTGGAACAAAACACCCTAAGGAGTTTTCAAGATAACTAATCTAAAATACTATTTAGGGTGGATAGTATACGGATGCAAGGTGGACAACAACAAAAGCCGTCTTACTGATAAAACATCCATGCCTGCATGAAATTCAGGGGCTGTGAGAAAGGATTACTAGCATACTGCGTACTGTGCAGCATACTCACAATACTCTGTATAATCATACTAATTTTGAAAAACTAAGGCATCAAGACTCATGGTACTGTTGGCAAAATCAATTATTAAATTTGTTAAATTTGTTTCCTAAAAGTATCGCTTCCTATTGACCCCCATTCAGAATTAGCTGTGTATACTGTATTAAAATATTTTGCAACCAACTATGAGTTGCATAACTAATGGAAATTCCGTTATTTTATATTAGACGTGTGAAATAAACTCTTAAAATAGCTCTTAAAAGCATTATTTTGCTTCATGTTCATTTATCACACCAGAAATTAATAATCAATTCTAATACAGTTATGGGATATAGTATTGTATACTACAAATTTTGGCAAAAGTATTAGGTTGTCTAGGAAATTTAGTCATTCAGAAATGAGCATAAATTGCTGCATCTCTATACTATATAGTAGGCAAAAAACTGTATGACAATAGTATGTCCGAATTTACGGTATTCATAAAACGGTAGGCAAAATCGGTTTACTATCGTATGAGGCCACAGGATAGGATTTGTGAATGGCAGTGAAGCCATGCTGTAGGTCACGTGATGATTGTTGTACATCTGAATGCACTCATACTACATAACTACATACTTTTTAACTGTGACAAAGTAAGTGTTTATTCAAAATAAGTTCCTACTCAGAGAGTATGCGGTTTCAGATGCAGTTAAAGTACATAGAATGCATCCTAGAGAATTAGTATACTGTTCTGAATATAACTGTCTATATCTATCTGTAAAAGATATGGTGCCTATCCAACAGGATTGTCTTCTCTGTGTGTCAGCATGTGAGTGATGCTGCATTTAAGCGATGAAGCCTAGTGATTTGTATTTGTGCAGGAGGAAGACACAGAGGTCGAGGGTGTAGAGTTCATCTCTTTGCAAGTGTTCAGGCATGGAGTACGTGTGGATGCCATCGCATGGAGCCCTGAAACCCGTCTGGACAGGCTCCCTCCGGTCATCAGGTACGGCTTTGAACATGTACTGCTTTTTTTATGCAGGGGTGAAACCGAAGGGGACTGATGGATTATAATGTGACTTAGTGTTTGTAACAGAAGATGTGGAATTATGATGATCTATGGAAGGAGCACAGATCTTGATGCCAGACACCATACAGTTCTTCATTTACAGCTCCTTCTCTTCATTAGAGGCTCAGACACAGCATGATAATTGATTTATTTTACCGCACAAATCCTGATATTCTTTTAAATGTTAGATAAATATGCTTTCTCTGTATTGCACTATTGAATTTCCCTTCCTAATTGATGTCTGAGTCAATTGCGATATTTGAGAGTTGAGATATTTTACCACACATGCAAAAATATACTCATTTTTGTTCAAACAAATGTGCTTTCTCAGAACATGTTTTTATCACGGAAGAGACCCTTTTTCCATGGATCAATTCATTACCAAGATTTGTATGTTCATGTCAAGCAGTGGAAAGTGTCTGTCACAGCTATAGTTTGATCTGGTTTGTATCAAGAGTCTAATAAGATGTTGTCAGTCTGACATGTCCTTCCTTAAGCTGTGAACTTGGGAGTGTTCTGCTCCCGGTGGGGAAGTTTCCTGTAGCTTTAGCAGCATGGGAAGGGCAGAGTTATTTCCTGGCCATGCTGTGGTCAGGGCGGAAGGTGTAGTGTGCTTAACTGTGTGCACTGCCCCTTATTTGGGTTTATTCTCATCTTCACTGTAGGTGTACCTCTAGGGAACGGAGTGCTAGAGATCTTATTAAGGTTTCCTGGGTGTGTGGGTTGACACACAGGTGATTGACAGGTTGGCTGGTTGCCTGCTGGTACTGCTGGCATGTAAATGATTGGTATCGTTGTGATGTTACGCCATCTGCTCAACAATCTAGCCAAAAACAACTCGCGAATGAACATGTTGATAGAACTTTGTGATTGTAATTGGACCTTTTGTGGCAAAAACACGTGTGATTCTTATTTGTTAGAAGATGTAAGAAGATTTTGTGTCTGTGTGTGGTATAGTAACATTAAAATGTGCGTGCGATTCTCTAACTGAAAGTGTTTTTCTTGTCAGAGGTGAGTTAGTGTAATTGTGTGAATAATTGCTGCTGCTGATTAGTGGCAGAGATGTTTTATTAGGCTTGGTTGGATTTTGAACAGACAAATGTGAAAGTGGCGTGATGAAATTCTGACTTTAGTTGTTTGTCTTTAACATTTTTAATCTCTCCAGTGTTTTATCTTCTGACTGTGGTTTATTACACACCCACGTACATGATGGTGAATAAATGCACTGCTTTATTTTATCCATTTTGTTCTCCTGTTTCAGGTTTTGCACCGCAGCGGCAGATCGAAAAATCAGGCTATGGACATCCGAACTCCAAAACAGCTGTGACGTAAAGGTAGCTCTTTCTTGTCGAATATTCACAATATATTCGCGATGATTTTGCTGGTGATATAAAATTATTTTAATGTGCTTTTATTTGGCTGTTAAACTTCAGCTCAATAACAAAAATGGCAATCAAATGGTAAAACTTGATTAATTTCCGTGAATCAGTTTAAAAGGTCTGAATCTATTCAAATAAAATATTGGTTGAACTATCCGTGAGCATCATCAATCAAAAAGTTTTAGAATATTGTCAAAAGGCTGAAAAATATCAATATATATAATGTCAAGGTGTTGACTATACACCCATTCATCTGTACGAAAAAGTTTGTCTTTGTCCTTGGCTGACTTGTTCACTGTATGAATGTTGTATTCGAATTCTTTGATTTCTTGTGTTGCCTAGGTGATGGAAGGCCACACCAACTACATCAATCATCTAGTGTTTGAGCCTGCAGAAGGAAAGCAAATAGCCTCTGTCAGCGATGACCACACTTGCAGGTTAGTTGCACAGTCCGTGTGTATGAGTGTGAGAAAGCAAAAATATGTGTGTGTGAGTGTGTTCTGTTCTCTGTTAATGATGCAGAAAGTCTTGACCAAATTTCCACACTGAAACCCGACACTAAACACAACACGGCTTGCCGTTGCTCTGCGTAAGCGTCAACCGCCACTTGCTCGCACAGTTTTTCTAAGTAATTGGTTAAACGTGGAAATCCAATCAGTAGCCATGGCTTTTCCTCTCCATGGCCGCAGTTAACGAGCTCCTTGAATGTGGCCCCACCAATCAGCCACTGAGGTAAGTGCGGTTTCCTGGCAGTCAGAGGTAATGTAAGAGAGCACTCCTGGAGTCTCGGGTCTTCCCTTTTGCGTCAGAACCATGTAACTGACACACCTGGATGTTGCAACGCTGTGGCCTGCCACAACTCAATGGCCCGGCTTTAGTCTTCCCAGCTTGCAAACCTTAATGGCTTCAAGGTGGATGAGGACCAAGACGGTAGTTTTCCTTATAGACATCCAAATTTCAGCAACTGGAGCCTTTATGCGGACCTCGCCATGACAGTTTTATGGTATACGCCTTAAAGTTTGGATGGTGTAACCATGCTTTCTCAACACGATCAGGTGCCATTGCCTAGTAGATATTACATTCTTTGTTTAATATTAACATCATCTTCCCCATCAGCATGCTTGGATCTCTGCTCTGAATCCCGTGCCTTTCTTGGTGCACGCAGCGCCAGTGTCAGCATGTGACCCCGTGTCAGCACTGACCCATTGCGCTGCGATAATGTTTTCATACACTCATCATAGGGGTGGTGCATCATTGAGAATAAGAGTGCTCTGGGTCCATTGCTTTTCTCACAGCTGTTTTATTGATGTTGGTGAAGCTTCAGGCTGTGATGAAAGGAGGAATCACTGATCTTTATCACAGTCGGGGGTGAGACTGTTTAAGTTTGCAGCTTCGGCAATAATGGGCTTCTTCCCTGCTAGATTCTGGATGTACTGAAGTCCCTTTTGTAATCCCTAACATCCCTAAGACTGGTCCAGTTAGACTCAGCTTATTATTTTGATTAAATAATAACCATTTCTTATGAATAAGTCATGGCCCACCCGATAGCACAGTAAGGTGCAAACCACTGCAGTTACCATATATTACTAATCCTGAACTGCCAGCTCGAATGAGAGATTTGATATCATGATTTGAGATTTGATGTCTCGTTGAGGTCATGCTCATAAGGAAAACAGCCAAATGTTACCCATTGTGCCCTCCAAAACCATCAACCCATCAAAATTTAGATGCAGATAGTTGATATATGTTGCTTTGGTCAGTAGATTTTGTGTCAGAGATAGTGTGTTTGGTGGGAGAGGAGAGGGGCCACTGAAAGGATCGAAGCAGGAAACATCCGCCATAAGCCTCAGTCTCCCTCTCCTGTGGAGCCAGAGAAAACAGTAGAGCGCTCCATCTGCAGAAAGATTTAAATTCTGTCACGTTGAGAAAATATGGGACGCAGGAGGAACTGCGAGGTGGAACAAGAGAAAGATCAGGTTAATGTTAGAGAAGAGTGAACCTTTTCCAGTCAGGCCACACAAACTGTGCTTTTGATACAAATGTGGCTTTCAGATGGAATCTTATTGCATGCGTGACACCTTCCCTGCTGAAAAGACCAGCTTTTCTATTCAGCAGCTTAAGTTTGGGATGTTGGTCCCCAGCATCCTAGTATGGTCGTGTCCATACAATGGTTCTTAACTTGCATATCCAGCAAACATCAGTTGGTCTGCAGCCTTATCAAAAAGCTTTCACATAGGTATTTAAGCTTTATCTTTCCTGCCTTTTAAGATATTTCCATTGAGGGTAAAGTAACCACCTCAATCTTAGAATTGCCTCAAAATCAAACGGTTTTTGATCTCCGCTTGTGTTACATAATTCTCTGTGTGTGTGCTGAGGAAAGAGTGCAAATTGTTTCCTTTGATTACTGTCGGGAGTGCAGGTCACAAGGAAATGCTGAGTTGACAGAGTTTACTTTAGGAGAATGAGGGCATACCTGCAGTTCTAGAGTATGAGAGTTAATGCAAGGATTGTTCTGTTGCATAGAAAAATGGTTTGATACTAAATAGAACATCATTAGTAACGAATTTGAAACCTAGATGGCAACTCCACTTGACACACAAATAGCACTCCTCACATTATGAGCACAGGAGATTTGAGTGTAATTGAGTGTAATAATGCAAGGAGCTCCAGTCCTGCTCCTAGAGGGCCACCTTACATACAGGTGTGTAGCAGGCTGGAGTTACACTATGCAGAAAGATGGTTGTCCAGGTTTGGACATCCGCAATGCATTTTGGCTTTACTATGCTGCTAAACTGATGACACAATATTTCTCATCTAAGAAGGATGCATTTGATGCTACATTTAGAATTTTAATGACAAAAGGTACCTTGGAAACCAGCAAAATGTTGCTGCTTATGGTTTGGAACCACTTTCCAAAGGTGCATGTGATGCCTTAAAAGGCTGTCCATACTGTCAGAAGAAATGGGCAGAAATTGTACCTTTTTAGAGGTACAACAACTTGTTACGGGGCCAGTATCCTCAAAGAGCCGCGTTTGTACCTTCTATACCCCAAAAAGGTGTATATTAGTACCTTAGAATATGCACTCTTATGGTACTGCAATGAGCCAGCTCATTAGATTTTGAAACCAAGCTATTATATTGTATAAAGTGAGTCTGGTGACGATGGCTGTTTTCGGGTTAGTTTTATCTGCCAGTTTCTGTGTGAGGTTTTAAACTTTTCATTCCCTTCATGATTGATAAATTATACTAGACCACAAAAAAAGTCTCATTTTGGCTGCTGAGAACACCTGAATGTAAACAAAACTATTAACACTGTTGTTTTAAACAGGTCAGGTCAGAACTGTTTCACATCATGTTTGACAAGGAATTAGCCCCTGACCTGGTCACCACCATTAATGTTTGTTTCAACAGTTCTTTACTCAATTTCAGCCTTTCTCACCCCTGCCCCATCCTAAAAATCACATTGCATGCTCAGCTCAGCTTCCCGGTTGTGCAGTGTGGGAAAACACAGACAAGCCAGACAGACCCTCCCCTTGTTTTCCCTCTTAGATCTTCCGTGACTTCAAACACTTCCATCTCTTTCAACTTGTATTGTACATGGCTGTTGCGTGTTATCCCACAATGCTGCGTCAGACATTGAAGAGCCTTACGCAATAGCAGTAGCACATTGTCTGTGATGCTTCCCACTTTTTTTGTGTGCTTAGTGTCTTAATCCTCATTTGGCTTCGTCAGGGTTGTAGAGAGCTGACTTTTCGCCTTCTTGAATACCCTGGCGGTTGTCAGGGCTGGCGGTTTTGGTTTTGCGTGCAATTGAACTCTTGCTTGGCGAGGGGTTCTGAGTAAAGGGGTTTTAACCATGTTTGTGTGGTGTGGTCTGAAACCTCACTCAAAGGAGTTTGATCAGAGCAGAGATGCCCCAGACGAGGGGAGACAGTTCAGGAGTTCCTGGCAAATGTGTTGGACAGAGCTTAGGTGCTTACAAAGACCCCTGTCTGGGAGCTGTTGAGCATGAGGCATGTCCTCCAAGTACCGCCCAGCTGAAGATATCAATCTGCCCAACTGCACGGTTGACATTCAGACAGGCTTTGGAGTACTTTTGGCCTTCATTTGATGAAGACTTCTCAATGACCTCATCAACCAAGCGGTTGTGCGTCTTTCCTATTAATGGAGGGCTTCTTTTTTTCCCCCTCTCTTTCTCTTCCCCCACGCTTTCCCAGAAAACCTCCATAGTTTCAACTCATTTGAGGGAACTTGTGGTTCTATTCACTCAGGCCTCTGTGATGTGGTAAACCCAAGATCTGATCTCCAGTAAAACCATCCAGAATCTGATCTCCAGTCTTCTCCATCCAAATGATTTATTGCATTGCTTGCAGGCCTCTTGCTGTATCTGTGCTTGCCCTAACTTGCCTTCACAAACTTCGAGAAGCAGATTTGGAGTGAAAGTCTTCCGTGCCTGGAAAGAAAAGACTGGGAGGTATTGGCAGTCCTGCTTCTCAGTGGAACTCTAGGTCAGCTGCAGGGAAGGGTTCTTGTAGTTCAACATGGTGCTAGCAACTCCAAGGTCATAGGTTTGACTCCCAAGGAGCAGATACTGATCAAATGTATACTTTTATTGAAGCCCTGAAATGATAGAGTATCACTACTGTCTAGTAATCTATAGGTTGAAATCTTGCCAAAATCCACATCTATTGAAGTTGTATTCAAACTCTATTGTTGTTTTATTGTAGGTTACTGGTTTGTGGTCTTTCATTGGCAGGAAGTTATTTTTAGCATCTGTCTTTTTTTTCTGTGTGCCTAATTGAGCCCTTATTAGGATTATGCTGCTTTTGATTAGTGTCCTGTTTCTGACGGCTCTTTTTTCAGGTTGTGCGTCCCTTTGAAAGAGTAAGAACTAAGAAAGCATGAGGACAGGGCTGATATAATAACCCATTTATGACCTCAGTCTTTTTTCCTGTTGCTGTCCCTTTTCCTCTGTCACTGTGATCTCCAACTTCTTTGCGCCACTTATAATTTGGATTATATTGTGAATAAATACTTTAATCAAAATCTGAACATTTGCTTCTGCTCTGGAATGGCATACCTTCTCTGATGAAATCAGTTTGATGGCTTTATGTTGAATATCCTTAACCACTCCTCTCCAATCGTCAGTCTTATATGTGTGAGGGATGGAGAGGATGTGCGCTAAAATAAAACCCTGCCCCTCTATTCAATATTCCATTTCACTTGCCACAACACAAGTAAAGTCGGTTGCAACTTTCTGTTAACGAGGACTTTAACACTGGAAACTAAAATGGGGAAAGACAAAAAACAATGAAAAATCTTCACATAGTTAAAGGGTTGTGCACCCAGAAATTCTGTCATTAATTACCCAAACCCATAAGGGTCGTTCATCTTCGGAACACAAATTAAATATATTTTTTATGAAATCCTAGAAAAGGGTATAAAAGACATCATTAATATAGTCCACGTGACTGCAGTGGTTCAACCTTAATTTTATGAAGCGACGAGAATACTTTTTGTATCAAAAATAATGTATTAAACAATTTCTTCTCTTCTGTGTCATTCTTCTACACTGTATTTACCTGAAGATTGTATTTGTTTTCCTTCCTGAAGAGTGTGGGACCTTGATGGTAATGAAACCACTTCATTTAGACTGCGTTCTCCTGGTGTAAGCGTCTGTTGGCATCCAGAGGACATCTGTAAGGTCAGTAACAAAAGTCTGACAGAGAACTAATGTGTAATTTCATAACATTCATTCTTTCCGTTTTCTTTTGAGTTTCGAGATCCAGAATTTTAGTGTGGTTTCAGACTTTAGGATCCCACTCTATACCAAAATAAATCAATACATTTCTGTTTGATACAGCTGATGGTTGCGGAGAAGAAAGGCACTATACGGTTCTATGACCTTGTTACACAACATGCCATTCTGTCTCTGGACAGCGGGCAGATGCCGCTCATGTCAGCTGACTGGTGTCTCACAAACACTATTAAGGTTGGCGCTGTGGTGGCCAATGATTGGGTGATCTGGGACATTACTCGCTCCAGGTAAACACAACTTTGCCTTTGTGGTTAACGTCATCATTCATGGTGTGCTATGTTTGTGCAGTGAGTTGCTTTTAAAGCAGAAATGTTATGTGCGGTCAGAATGACCCTGGCATATTGTCTACAGTCTCCCCTGTTCTACTTAATTTATCATTCTGAGAATCAAGCCTTTGTCCATAATTTGCAAAACACATAAACTTAGCTAGAGAAAGATACCTGCGTCAAATAAAAAGGCAAAATTTGAGAAACAAGCCGTAAAACCTTTTAAAGTCTTACATGAACTCCTCCACACTAAATCACCATAACGACATTCAAATGAGCGGTTATGCTGACCATGATGTAACGTGGGAGTGAATTAAACTGTCTGTAAATGATACTGATGTGTTTTGCCTGTAGTTATCCACTTGAGAAGAGGCCAGCTCATGTTGGCAAGGCAAGACATTTCAGGTAAATTTTTGCTAAAGATCAGATCATTAATTATTTGTTGGACTGTGTTCATGACTATAATGCTGGTGGCCTCTCTTCTACAGATGGTCAAGGGCAAATGAGAACCTTTTTGCTACCACAGGCTATCCAGGAAAAATAAACAGTCAGTTATTGGTGCATCATCTGGGCCATCCACAGGTTTGTAATATGACGTACTTGTCTGTTTATGTGTTGCCTACCTACCTCAAGCCTCATGGTACACAATTGTCATTGCAGCCTGTGATGATTGGTTCAGCGTCTGTGGGGGCTGGTCTAAGCTGGCATAAGACCCTGCCTCTTTGTGCTGTCGGTGGGGACCGAAAGCTGTTCTTCTGGATGACAGAGATGTAACCTGGATAGAATTCAGCTGGAAAGTGTTTCTGTTTTTCAATAAATAAAGTCATATTTTTCATGTGCTGTCACTGTACTTACACCACTGTGTCTTATTTTATAGGTCACTTGGGTTAGAACTCAGACTAACAATTGTGGGAAACGAGACACTTTTCTCTCTCTATAATTTTTTTCCCTTTTTCTGCGAAGCATTGTATCAGTGTTTTTGGTGTGGTGTTCTGCCAAGCTGGCTTAAAGTTGAGCCAAAGGTCGCCAAACGGCAGGAGCTGGCGAATGGTTGAGTATGAGGGGAAAAAAAACTCTGTACAGGTGCTCATATAGACAGTCTCATTGACTCCACCAGGATAATAATCAGCACTCCCATTCCTAACACTACAGGGGAACTTCCTCCACTCGACTGTGACGCATGTGTGGTGGGGGAGACAGACGCAATGCTATTTGTGCTTCAACAGTTGAACCCTGAAGATGAAGACAAGCATGGGAAACTAAAGTACAAGGGGAACACAAGACGTCGTGAGCTGTGTTTTTCAAAGAAAAGCACAGGAGACTCTCAAAGGGGTGAGCAAGGGTTCTCTCAGGTCAGTTGTGCTATGCAGTTATGTGGGTAGGAAGGTGTGAGGCCAAAAGGTTGAAAAGTTGGGTCAATAACAAATAACATCCTCAATCTTATAAATTGTTTCAAACATGTTCTAAGTTTTTCCAAATACACTCTATTTCTGTTGATTTTATGATTACACCTTGAATATAAGAGCGTACAAATCCTAATTGTTTTCAAGGTGAATTATTTTTTTACAAATATTAATTCATAAAACTACTTTTTTTTTTCTTTGGAGAATTGCACCATGACAATAAATCCAAACTTCTATCATGAAACTATGGCACAGGCAGACAAGTCCTTTAACTCAATATGCTTTTAACCACATCATTCTCTATAGGACAAAACTGATTGGTTCCTGCTGTATGAGTAGCCAATGAGCTCGCTGTTCAACCTCGAAATACTTGGTCAGCACTTGCTGTAGCAGTTGCAAAAATCCTCCTCCTTCCCCAGATCCACCCGTCTGCTATGGGTAATTCATGTATGCTATATTGTACAGCAGCAGCCCATCTGTTCTGCCAAGACAATATGAACGTTGTCATATCCATTACCATGCCAAACACTCATGACAGAACTTAATATTTTAACAGACTTAGTGACAAACAAGGGGCTGCAGGGGTCCTACGATACAATTTCTTTTTTTCTGCATGCACCTCATGACCAGCAAATTGAAGCACTTCAGTTAAACATATTTTTACTAAGAAGAAATGATAAAATATGACAACTAAACTTTAAATCCTTAAGAAATTTCATTCTTCTAATAAGAGTTTTTTTCATGGAAATTAACTGGTCAAGAAGTGTAGCAACCCTGGAGAATTTTTCCTCCAGTTCGTGAGACTTTTGCATGTGCTCCATTTGTAACAGTAGGTCATATTGTGCCTAGGCGTTAAGGTGTGATTGAAACGGGTGCATAAAGAAGGGGGGGGAGAACTGAACCTACACTCTTTCAGGCCCGAAAGACAAGCCTGTATGATTCTTGGAGCCCAGAAGCACACCACCATCCGCAATCATAACATGCTACTGCTCTCCTGGTCTGCTGGCTTTGTTTGAATAAGTTCAATGTGGTCTGAAACGAGGCTTTGGTAGTGCTGAACGTGGCTGGTGCTGGATCAGCTGTATAGCTTGGAGAAATCAATGTAGGCCTCTTCCACGTACTCTCACACAAGGGACACTATTCCAAAGGATACAATAAGTTTCTTAAGGGAAATCAGAAGCGGGAGGGATTTTTTTTTTAGGAGATACAGTAAATGATCACCTTCCCAAAATCTACTTTCAATTATCAATATTTCTTTGGGCACGATTTTAACCCAATACTGCCATCTGGTGGCTGGCCTCAATACACTTAGGAGTGAGGGCTGTGCCAGAGTTCTGTGAATATCCCTTTTTATTCTAAATCAGTGCATGATTAGAGTATACATCATATAGGAAAGGATCTGTTTTCTATTTGGAATATTTCAGTCATCCAGTGTCAGCCTGCTAGGAAAGATGGCACAACAGAGGCAGTGTTGTGATGGAGTACGCTTAGGCATTTCTTCCAGCAGATGCTCTCTGTCATTAAGAATAAAGCCTACGCAAGCCCTCCTTCAAAGGCTTAATGCCTTAAGCCTTCAAAGTTGGCGAGTGGTTTTAATGACTAAAAAAATCACCATGATCAAAGCAGCTTCTACCAGGTTGAGAGCTTCCGCATGGCTCAGAGGCATAATCCTATTCACTACTTAAGACAAAGCGAAAAGAACAAAAGGAAGGAGTGCTCATTTTGATTCCAGGAGATAATGTATTTTCATGAGGGCTCTCCTGGATAAAATCTTTTTAGGACAAAGACTTGTGGTTGCACTTTCTTTCACAGTATGACCAATGGCTGAACAGTGATGTAGACCTACCTATGGTGGGAATAGTACAGAATTTAACAATTCCTCTTAACGATTTCAGTTCTGTAGCTGTTACTAAACAAAAATTTACAGTGCTTCAAGTAGTGGGTGGGTTAAACAGTTATTTTTGTGCAATTTTTTTGTCACAATATATAGGCCTACTCTGATTGGTGGACTGTATATAGAGCTTTTACAAGTCAGTATTTTGGTGCTTACCAAAATACATGGGTAATATATTTTTTTTCAAAGAATAGAAAATAGGTGTGCACATCCAAATCGCAGATTTGGGTTCAGGTGCAGGACAGTTCAAAATCAAATCCCCTATGGAGAAAATTAATGGAACTGTTACTTCCAGAACCCGTTTGTTGCATTCTACAATGCCCATTATATTACCAAATAGAACTGTTCTAATGTGACGTAATAAGCATTTAGGACTTGTAGGAAGAATTTCACTGGAACCATTAGTGGTTATTGTATTGCTATGGCAATGCACATTTATTTAGTAATGGATTTGTATCCAAGCTATGGTTTTCAGAGGGATTTGTGGGCTGAGTTGAGCTCCGTGTAAAATGAGATACGAGAGACGATTAAGTGTTTGAATTTGGTTTATGAAAGCAGATGTCTGCTCCTCTCCACTCTCCCACATTTATTACATTATTTGCCTGACAAACTCGCTCTCTGATTCATTATATTCAGCATGTTCAAGGCAAACAAAGGTCAGCCAGCTGATAGAACCTCATTTACCCCTGAACTCACTGAATTCCAGGACAGAGCGACCCGGTTGCTCGCTTTGTGGTTTCTCCTAGATGAATTGGCCTGTGCTTGGGCCAATGGAGAGGAATATGCTGTGACCTGGTAGCCTAATCTTTTAGTATGAATGGAACAGTTGCACGGTTGTTCCGACCTACACCATCTCTAGCGCAACCACAAGCTGTCAATCCGTTAAAAGTTGGGCTAATCCACGGTCACTTTTCCTGCTGGAGCCAAAGCAGGCGAGATGATTCATTTATGATCATGCTAGCAAGATTCGTTGTGTTTGTCATATATATATATATATATATATATATATATATATATATATATATAGTTTCAGTAACAGTAACATCTGCATTTGATCTGTTTTTAATGAACTGGAAAACTGTGGCATGAGGTTTGACAGTTGGTCAAAGCATTTCTCTCTCACCTCTTTATATTTACCACAGTTAAGGAGAAAATGTGTCTCTGTCTCAACCTCACCAGTGTCTCTGTAAGCACAGACCCGTACCTCCTTTGGTAGCCATGTCTGTGTCCACCTTTTTCTAATACCAGACTTTGATCGACTGGTGAGATATTTTGGAGATTGTAATTTCTGTTTATGGCCTGATAACATTCCACTTTATTTTGGTTTTTACTGTAATTTTCCCAATGGCCCAGTAAAATGAATCTTTGCTTTCAAGAGCTTCGTGTTGTAGGGGAAACTAACTGTGTTTCCATTTGAGGGATAATTTTTGAATATGTATGAAAGCATGTGCCTGGCATACAGAATTCAGCATGCAGGGACTCTGAGGTTTATTTCCCATCTCTCTTTCTTTTAATGTAGCAATTAAAAGACTTCTGGTCTCGTCAAAACAAATTGCATATACATATCACACTACTGCAGCAGTAGTCAAAATAAAGATATTTATTATTTTTGTAAACCAAACTGTCCATTACATCCATGACAAGGTGATACTGACACATATACACACATATACACATTTCAACTCCGGGCCTCATGTACTCATATGCAATAAAATCTGCAGTTTTCATATTTGTAGAGAAATAGTTTCATTAAATAGGTAATTGTTATTGACGATAGATCTCCCACTCTGTTTTATTTCTGTCCCAGTCTCTCCAGCGCTTTATGTAAAATCTTCAGGTCATCCCTCATTTGCCCTAAAGCATTCTGGATCTTAAAAGGCTCATCCAGGACCTCCATGCTGCAAGTGTAGGGATCGTATCTAAAGGAAAAGGGCTTCTGGATTGTAGATGAATATTGCCTGTGGAAAAACAGCAACATCAGTTAATAACGATAACCTCAGTGAAGAGAGTTACAGACCATCTGAAAAAAACACCCACCTCAGCTTGTGTTTGGCATCCTCAAAGCTCTCGGACACAAAGTAAACAGGCTGATATGACTGGTCCTGGTATGGCTGGACGGCAGTCTCAGTTGGGTTGAATGACTTGTATTGGGGCTCGTTAGAAAGGGCGTACTAGAAAATACACAGTTCATTATCTGTTTCATTTTCAGCATGACTGTTTTCAACATTGATAATAATTAGAAATGTTTCTTGAGCCCCGAATCAACATATCAGAATGATTTCTGAAGGATCATGGCACTAAAGACTGGAGTATTTGATGCGGAAAATACATTTTTGAATAAACTACATTTTAAAATGTATTAAAATCCAGAACAATTATTTTAATAATTATAATAATATTTCTCAATATTACAGTTTTTACTGTATTTTGGTAAACATAAATGACTATATATAGTGGTTTTGCCAGTCAGTGTTGTAATTAGTGCATAAAGCGGGTGTCTTCAAGAGTAAACAAACTAATTTTTGTCTTACCAAAAGTTCTCCATAGGAGGACAGAAGTCCAGCCCCATATGCCTTCACTGTTCCATTTTGCTTGCAGAGGCCAAACTCCACCGTAAACCAGTACAGCTGTGTGTGAAATTTACATAAATTTAGACTTTTGTTAGGCTACTACACATACAAACATGCACAGTACATTTATGCTGCATACTGAATATAAATGGTTTCTTTTGAGATTTCATTCAAGGACAGAATAGTTCTAGACAATGTCCTTTTAACCAGTTCTTGAATTTGTCATTTGAATTAAGCAACACAAGGGGGCGCTAAAGGCTTGCTTTAATACACTATTCTCCCACTGAATATCTCCATCTACTCACTGTGGACAGTTTCTCAATATCCTCATCTGAAGCTCCAAGCGAGGCAAGTCCAATCTCCTGCAAGATAAAATACAAATTGTTATTCGATATTGAGAGGTTGAAGATTCAAGTAAGGTCTTTCTGTATTAAATTAACTTACATTATGAATAGCATTATAATATCCAGTTTCATGCATTTTCTATTTGGACTAAATGATTTATGTTGTATGGACATTTCACCTGTGAAAACTGAGCAAATTCTTTGTCTGCAAGCATAGGGATATGTCCAAGTAGCTCATGGCAGCAGTCACTGTTGACATTAAAATTGAGTTAGTCAGAATATCAATAGTGTGCATTAAACGGGCCCTATTACGCCCCTTTTCAAAGTCTTGATTTTGGGGTCTTCTAGAAAAGTTTTTCATGCTTGAATGTTTAAATTGTTGCAGCACCTCTCTTCCCAGGCTGTCAGTAACACTCTGTTTAGTTCCTGTCTCTATGAAGCCCCTCCTACTGAAAAGCACAATGTGTTCTGATTGGACGACTAGACCAGTGTGACTGGAACATTGCTTACTGATTTAGAGAAAACTCCCATTAGAGGGGACTTTGTGGTTTCCATTTTTCATGCTCAGACAGCAACATTATATATATTAAATATATTATTACATTATAAATATTAAATTATTATTATTATTATAAATAATTATATTATTTTGAAAAAGTTTTGCAAATTGTGTCACTGTACGTACGGTTCAGGGGAATGCATGGGAGCTGAAGGGTGACGAATGTACTGGGTACACTGGAACACCCGGAATGCTAGACTGGCAAGAAAGTCCCGAGCAGAGAGCAGTCCTGCCACTGGCCGCAACTGAAACCCCGTCCTTTCTAAACAAAAGCACACAGAACATGGTTAAAATTCATGTAAATTGCAGTTTTGCAACTTTTTGCACACAGAAACGAAATAAACAGGCATGTTTACCTTTAAGAAAAGCAGACACCTCTCCGAGCTGAGGGATCTTGTCTTCCCCATACAAGCATTCGCTCTCCAGCTGGCCCAGGGCTTCTAGAAACTGTCTGCAGGCGTGACTTGGGTACAGACTGCTTAGAGTCCTGTAGACCTCCCTCCTGCCTCATCACAAAAAGTGCTCTTTAATTTGATATACAAATAATGACATGGAGTTAAAGAAGCAAAGGCTGCTATCAAACTCATAATTGGAAAAACCTACCAAGTTGCAATCTCTTCTGGAGTGTAAACCACTACAGGTAAAGGGTCACCACTACAATGACAAGAGAAAGATCTTTTATTTATTTATATATATAATAAAAAAGAATCTGATTAGTTTGCACAATGCATATTTTACAACAACAACAACAACAATAATAAAAATAGTAATAATATTTTCAGATAAAAAAAAAAAAAATCATATTCCTTACTGCTTATAGTTGAAAGCCTGCGCAGAAATTAACTCTCTTCGTTTTCTGTATTCTGGATCGCTGAATCCCTGAATAATACAATCGTTCATATATCACACTGGTGTTACAGTTGATCTGAATAATGGACAAGCAGAACCAGGATTATATATAATCCTGATCATAAATATTGTCCTTACAGGATGGTCCTGGTCCAGATCAGGGTCATATTTTGTTATCAGATGATTGCATTTGTCGAGGTCAGAAATCTTCTTTGGAAACCAAGGAACTGTATTATCGAAACAAAATAATGTACATAATAACATAATTGAAAATAAATGTCTTCTGGTGTTATATGCAATATGGAAAAGATAAATCACGTACTTTTTTCCTCTTGCACTATTCGCACTTCATCAGCAACTCTTTTTAAGGAGTTGATGAAAATGTCGGTGTCGGAGCAGTGCACTTCACATCTCATGAAGAACTCCAGATCCTCTCCAGAGCTCTTCTTCGTCTTTCTACTCGGTCGACTCTCTAGATGAAGGAGCTTGGCTTCAAAAGTCTAAGTTGCAAAAACCAGACACAACATTTGTAACGCATAGAAAATAGAAATATCATTTCTTAAGACTTGTGTAACACGTTCCAGTGTACTGCTTCAGGACTCGCAAATTTGAGAGATCACTGATGTGTTTGTTTTGCCGTTTTAAAATAAAATTGTTGTGAGATGGTATAATTATGGAGTAAAACTAATTGATTACAACAGTAAATTCATCCACAGAACTTTTCTTTTGGTGTTAGGTAACTCTTTATTTTAAGGTGTTACACATGTTACATGTTTACCACAGTAATAACAGTAAAGTTAATCAAAAGTAACTTTACCCCTTTGCTGTAGTAAGTAATTCATTTAGTTAATTATATCTGGTTACTCAGTCCGGTAACACTTTATTTTACAGTGTCATTGTTACATGTGTTACATGCAGTTACTATAGTAATAACTATAAATTACGCATAATTACATGCAATTAACCCTAAACCAGACCAAACCCTAATCATAACCCAATAGTAAGTACATGCAATAACTTAATATTACTCAGTACTTAAATGTAAGGTTACAGTATAACAAAAACACATCAAAATAAAGTGTAACCCAGTAGGCTTATTTATGTTACACTGTAACAAGGTAAAATAAATCATTTATTTACACAGTTTTGACATGGGGTTTTAAACTTCTGTAAATGTGAATTTTATAGTATGGTATATTAAACTAAGTAAGCTAGCTATAAGTGTGAGACACAACGTGAATAAAAACGTTACAGAGTGTTACAACACCTGTAATTTATGAATAAAAAGCACCTAAGTAAAAATACGTACCTCAAAGACTTTGCCAGCCTTGAAAAAGCCTGCGTTTTTCTCATTTCTGAGACCAAAGACGATGTTGAGAGTGACTTTGCCACTCTTCTCCTCCTCAAATACGAAACTGTCCCCGCAGCGCGAGGGGCCCGGAGATGACGAGCAGCTCTCTCGGTCGCGGCGCGCGTCTTCGATCAGACTGCGCGTTCTGCCGCCCAGCGGAACATTCTGCACTATACTGTCCGTCTTCATCGATTCTTAAGGAAATAATTGAGCACTATATCTCAAATAAATATATCCAATTAATCGCCGTGTTGACACTAACAAGGCGTTCAAATCTACCCAAATGCTGAGAAAACTTGCTCACTGTGGCCACAGCCTTGCGGTTTATATTGTGCGGGACTTTATGTAAATGTGTTGCGCAAATGCACGTCTGATTTTATGCTGAGATGCGTCATGAATTTGTCTTTTTATTTTCCGGCCACCAAATAAGAGCAGTGACACGTGACATTTCACAGGTGCTTCACAGCCAAAAGCGATGAATTACAGAAACTAAACGCAGAGTCTTTATTGGAAATACATAAATAGATAAGTATCTTTTGTTTTTAGGGTCCTAAATGAGGCAAAAATTGGGCATTGAGATTGTGCTGCTCTCCAAGGTACTGAAACGGACTTTTGCTGTGCGCGTGCTGTTTGTAAATGATAATAATAATAATAATAATAATAATAAATGATTATTATATATAATAAATTATATAAATATATTTATTAGTAGTGTACTGGCATATCCTAAAAAATTATAAATAAGAAAAGAAAAGAGTTTTTCATAATAACATAGCTTTTATTGATTTTTTTTTTGTTTGTTTTAAATACATGAGGACAATGCATGCATAACATTTAAGTCACAGATAAATGATAAATGCAGAATAGCGAAACTGTAAATTATTAAGCTTTGCTTTATGAAACATGTAAAAATAAAAGTACTCAACAAAAAAAAAAAAAATTCGTCTCCCAAATACATAGTTTTAACACGCATTTGATCCTCTGATTCATTGATTGCGGGTTGTTTGGGAAAATTACAGCAAAATTGTGCGACAACAAAGAAGCAACAGCTGTATTTCTGTACGATTAAACTGCCAAGATTCTGAAATACATAGTAATATATGATACATAAAATGACAAATAGCCTATTGCGAGCGCGCGCCTCAGAGGCTTTTAGGTATGTACATGCGATTTGTTTAACAGGAGTAATTGTTTCGTGTTATATGTCAGATAAATACGTAGTGCCTATATATATTTAGACTAGAAAAATTAGGCTATAAATATTGTCTACATGCAATACACAATGACTAATTTAATATTTAATATAATGCTATCTCTGTCACAGCTTGATTGGCAAAACTATAGATGAGCCTAAAAAGCAATTTAGATGATGCTTATGAAGCTTCTTTGATTCTCCAGCATTTCTTCTTTGCTCTCCATCGTTTCACTCCATCTTCCGCAGGGCATTGCACAGAATTGAGATCTCACCTGAGAAGATAAATATATACAAATTTATGGTTCATGTGGATTCAATTCAAATGTGCACATATTAACATTAAAAAAGGCTACAAAAAAATTCTGCTGGTCATGAACAACAAAAATTTTGCAAGGCTTGTTTTTGACACCAATCATAAGGTAAGTCTTCTTTTATTTCTAAGTCACTGTAACATTTTCTAGCTTATAAATCTTAAAAAAATAAAGTTTTATTGCTGCCTTAGTTTTTAAAGTAAAATATGGAGACAAAGTCATAAACTACAGTGATATATTCCTTGCATATTTTAACCACTTTGAATTTCATTATGGTGGAGAAAATTAAGTTTAAATATAGAATAAAAATTAGTAGAAATTGTGATTGAATTAATGCAAAAATCTCAACTCATCATATTTAGTTTCTTTTTTTTTGTATGTGGACTTTTTTTTTAAGTTTTACTTTCTCACAAAAGTTAAGATAACTTTTTATTTTCTCAATCCAAATTTATTGGACAAATAAATTGGATAAACACAGGAATATTAAGTTCAACAAAAAAATTAAGTTTTTTTTTTTTTACAGTGAGTGCTAATCTGAGCCTTATTTTTTTTTTTACTTCAATTGTACCTCTTGTATTCTTTGTTACAGCAAAAAGTAAAATTTTGATACATTTATTTTTACAATGTATTTTTCCAGAATCTTTTCGTAGAATCCCCCTTTTTTTTTTAAATAATTAGATAAATAAAAATTCAGCTCATTCCTATTTACATTCAGTACAGAATTTCTACTGAATTTCTACTGATTTTACTTCATTCATTCTTGTATAATTATGGGAAGGACTCATAATACTGAAGGCACACCACTGATGCTGTCAGCCAGGTTCTTCAGCTGCTGTGTGTTGTCCAGCACCTCAATGCTCTGTGTGTAGGGATTGTAGTGCACAGTGAAAGGTCTGGGAATGGTGGCAGCAAATTTCCTGTAGTAAAAAACAAAAGATGCATATAGATAACTGTGAAAAAAAAAAAAAAAAAAACTCGTAGAGAAAGGCAGATTACAGTCACATTACCTGACTTTTTCTTTGGCATCCTCGAAACTTTCAGCCACAAAGTAAGCTGGCTGGAACTCTGTGATGGGATACTTCTGCAGGCAGGTCTTCTCTGGCTCGAAGGGCTGAAGTTTCGGCTTGTCGGTTAAACAGTACTGCAAAACAGCAGAATGACATTTAAATTTCAGTCTGTTTTCCACTTTGGCCATATTTGTGCATCTGTGTCATGTTTCTGTGTATCACTCCCCTAGTCATCCCATACAAATCAGTCTCTAAAAGCTCACAGCAAGAACCCAGTTTACTTTGTTGGGTTATACACAATAGAGAACAGGGCATGAACCAGGAATGAGTAGAAAGGCATCATATATGCACCTGCAGTTCGCCAAAAGATGAGAGCAGACCTGCGCCGTAAGCCTTTACTTCATTTCCTTGTTTGCACAGACCAAATTCCACAGTGAACCAGTAGACCTATAAATAATAATAATAATAAACATTTTATATTCACACAGTCCTAGAAAGAGCTTTATGGCATGGCCTCAGCTAAAATGTGGAAAATTATTCTTATTGTAATCTGAAGTATTACTTACCGTAGCGAGCTTCTCTATGAACTCATCAGGGGCGCCCAAAGAAGCAAGTCCAATTTCCTGATCAGAATAAAAACAATATACCATTTTGATATTAAGTCGATGATAAAATGCACATTAAATAAAGTCTCATGCGGATGTATTACACGCAGCCAGGCCTATAATTCTATGGAAGACTATTTCCATCACAGAATTAAAATATAAAAATTTGGACACAGAATTCTGGTTAAAAAAAAGTAAGAATTATGAGATATAAACATACTGACAAGATCTGACAAAGACTGAACAATACACAGGGCTATACAAACACATGGACACACTAGGGAATAAACAAGATAATTAACAAGACACAGGTGTAACACATGATGGCAAATCCAAAACCATGGCAACTGATGAACAAATACAAAGAAAACTGAACTGGGAACAGATCAAAACTAACTCAAACCCAGAACAGGCATAACAATTATATATTATATTATATTATATTATATTATATTAGATTAGATTAGATTAGATTAGATTTGATCATATGATATTATTGTACAGTTGCATTAAAGAATGTAATATCAAACCTGTGAGAACAAGGCAAAACTTGGGTCAGCAAACAGTGGGACATGACCCAGCAGCTCATGACAGATGTCCCTGAGGAAATAAAATACATATTTTAGCCACTGTCTTATTACCAATATTTCCTATGATCACTTTCTACAATTTGTGACATTTATTTAAAAGACAGAGCTGTGTATAACATCTTCCCGGTGTGTATACTCACGGTTCAGGTGTGTACATGGGTTTGGAACTATGGCGAATGTACTGGGTCGAGTGAAACACACGGAAGGCGAGACCAGCTAAGAAGTCACGAGAGGAGAGGAGACCGGCCACGGGACGCAGACGGAAACCAGTGCATGCTAAGAGATGAACACAGAGTGAGATATGTAAGTAAAACATTGTTTTATTTTATTTTATTTTATTTTATTACAGACTAAATCCCCAAGTAAAACACTATTTAATTTAATTTAAATAATTTTTTACATGCTAAATCTTTATTTTTTACACCTGACTTCATGTCAGCTCTACAGGAAGATGATCTTACACTGCAGGTAGCGTGAGATGTCCTCTAGCTGAGGGATGTTGTCCTCACGGTACCCACAGTACTTCTCCAGCAGTGGAAAAACACGGTTGTGTTCACGGCAGGCATGTGTGGGGTACAGAGTCTTCAGCTCTCTAAAAACCATCCCCCATGTGGCTTTCTCTTCAGCCGTGTATTCAATTTGTGGAATAACCTGTCCACTAATAGAAGAGAGAGATGCTTAGCTCATTTTTAGAACACAATGTGTTCAAATACTTTGGTCTATCTATATTTTTATTATTTTAAACCTAACTTTGTTTGAGAAATATCTTGCTTGAAAAACATGTTTGGGTTATATTTCAAAAATATATATATTTCACTATAATATTTTGTTATATAATACAGTACAAAAACATTCTGTCATAATTTACTCACCCTCTAAACCTGAGCCAAAAATATGTCTTAGTATTTTATTGTTTTGGACTCAATTAACTTTCATTGTATAACTTTTTTTTTTTTTTTTACAATCTTTTATGAATAAATGAAAGTAGGTAAATTTTTTTTTCTCTTTTGTGTGTACTGTCCCTTTAAGACTCCAAATGCTTGTTGGATCTCATTGTATATATATATACACACAATGAGATCCAACAAGCATTGTATATCTATCTATATATATATATATATATATATACAATGAGATCCAACAAGCATTTGGAGTCTTAAAGGGACAGTACACACACACACACACACACACACATATGCATATATATATATATATATACATATATATATATAAAATTTTATTATATATACAGTTTATGATATATACAGCACTAAAATAGGGCTGTAACTAACTAATCAAGCATTGCTCACATATTATTTTAGCACAGATTTCAGATTTTAGTAACTGAAATAAGCACAAATGTCAGGGCACACACGCAAGTTTGCGCGTCATATCTGTGTGAGAATAAGTTCAGGAGTGATGAGTGGTGTTATTATTGATGGAGCGTGTATGTAAATGTGAGCTTCCTCAGGGGGCGTAGCATTCAACGCTCCTGCCCTTTGTAGTGGCCGTGTGAATAATGCATCTCAATTATGATGACAAAGCTCCCGGCGCTTCGGACTGCGCTGGGACCCTGTAATTTAGCCCTTTTGTTAGGCAGGAGGAGTAATTTTCCATAGAAAGGACAACAAAACAACAGGGAAAGCTCTAGAGGTGGGGATGATCCCTGCAGCCTATGGGAAAATGGGGGAGAAAGAAAGAACGGCGAGGGCAATAGTTACTGTCTGTAGTTGTAGGCAATGTCAGCAAATTCCTTCCTCCTGGTGCGGTACACGGGGTCTGTAAAGCCCTGCGAATGAGAGCGACGTTAGGGTGTGTGATCTGTGATCGCAAAGTGGATCTACGGCTAGTTCTGATCTCTCAGTAGCCTTTGACAGTATTACTCAGTCTCATGCAGAAGACTCATTCAAATGAAGCCTTTGTAGAGTGTTTGCTGCTCATGATGAATGCATTTCAGTTTAATGACGGCTGGAAAGGGGCAATTATTTATAATTACAGGGGCTCAATTAAAGCGATGACATCAATTTGAGGGCCCCCGCCCGTTTCCATTAGAATAGAGAGTGATGCAGATCCTGACTGTGGGCTTTTAGTGTCGCATGGACCAACTACACGTCTACAAAAATACACCCACACATGCATGCGTTTGAAATAAAAATGAAGAAGTTCCTCTCACGCTCACTTTCGCTCTTTTCTCTGATCATACAGATGGTGACTTCAAAAACAGACACACACACACACACACACACATACAGTGACTTACAGGATGGTCTGCATCCAGCTCGGACCCATAACTGAGAATCTGATTGGCAAAGCGGTCCAAGTCCTGGATGACATTGGGGAACCATGGAACTTTAGAAGAGTGGGGGGAAAAAAGAAGAATGTTAATTCTAAAAGGAATATTCAATGCGAGTTGAGCTCCTTTGTGAAAAGGAAGCACACTTTAGCACACTTTTTGAAAATAAATAGAATTTAAGCTGAAATACGTAAGTGCGAACTGAATGTACATGTAATGTTTTTTGGATACTTAATTGAATGCTAATTGCAATTAAATGAAAATGTATGATCATTTAAATTTAAATTAAATGCAGTTAGGTTAACTTTAGAGTGTTTTTTGTCCCAAGAAGGATTATTTATATGTAATTTCATCATTACATATTGTCTTTTAAATATGTTTCAATTGTAATCCTGAAAGTAAGCATTTGTGGTAAACTATTATACTTTAGTGTCATTTCTACTGAATCTTGTATGTCATGTATTTGTAATTACAAAGTGAAGTTGCATGCACACAGTCATTTAAAATATATTAACTTTATAAATATAATATCGAATAACAAACTTTAATCAAGTACTTTACGTTTGCATTAGTATTTAGCTTCAGTCAACTTCTAAGCACACAAACATAATGATTCAAAAACTTTTGACTTTATTGTGTGCTTATGTGTGTTAAGAAACAAAGTGATGAAAGTGGAGTCTCTTTAAGTACACTTAAGAGGGGTTTCATTTCATTATCTGCACACTACAAGTGCACATTCAATAAAATTAAGTGCACTTCTTTTTCACAAGGGTATAGTGCACTTACAATGGAAGTCTATGGGTCAAGGCATTGCACAAGAATAAATGCTAAAATTAACTCTCATTCAAATGTTTATCCATAAGACTCCAATATTATGCTAATGTAAGAAGAGTTTAACGAAGTTATCTGTAACTATCAACATTGGAATCATGGGATTAACATATTCCTCCACTTAGAACACCACTAAGACAGTTTAGACACCTCAAATAACACACATTAATGTATATATGATGTTTGAGATAACTAGGCCGTCTTCCTCTTTTAAATCCTCCAGAATTACCCCAAAGACTTCCATTAAAATTCCTGATTTCGGTTTCAATGAGATCTATAGTGTTTCCACTCTCTGAGTTTTTATTAAATTGAGATTAATTAACTAAGTTCTGGAAATGTGAACTTGCTGGTATAGATTGGCATGCTAACAGAGATGGATGACACAGTAGTAAACAGAAAGCATTGTGTGGAGAATGAGCCAGTCCGGGCTATAAGGCTAAATCTCGCTCTACAGCAGCCAGAGCTGTGTATCGTCTATATTTATGACAGCTAAACTCTTTGGAGGTCCAGCCATCAGTACATAGTTCAACAGAGAGCCCGAGGCAGTCTGAACAAAAGGCCAACAACTGAAGACCTTGACTGGTTTTCCTCATCGGCCATAAATATCCATAAATGTCCCCTGCTCTATGTTTTCTTATTGTATAGAGGGGGAAATTGTGATGGGTCTGTTGGTCTGTCAGTCTTTGTATTGAACTTTGACCCCCACCCTGCTGAACTGACTTTTGGAGAGAAACAAGACATTTCAGTTCATCTCTATGAGTCTGTTTGTCCTCAAAAACTAAACTAATGTAATTCTGGAAACAACCATAAGAGGGGCTGAGTGCAAGGGTCTTTGCCATCCATCTGCACCGTGACATTTATGAGCGATTACAACATGTGTGCTATTTCTGTTCTTCATATTCTACACTATCCTATTCTTGCTCCCTCATTTGCTCTCTCGATGTGTCCTTGAAATGCCTTTTCTCATAGGAAGTGATTCTTCAGACTGTTGACCTGTGTCTCACCTGTGTCTTTCTGTTTGTTGCGAGACAACTCGTGAACTTGGCCACTGATCTGTGTGCGCAGACTGTTAATAACTTCATCCATAGCTTTAGAGGAGGCTGAATCCACGCTGATGAAGAACTCATATTCTTCTTTGTTCTTGCGGGATGGTCGGGACTCAATGTGGGTCAGGTTAATGCCTTTCTCCTGCAAAGTACAGACACTATGTTTATGTGTAAATGTTTCATTATATTACATCATTTAAAATTCAATTCAATGTGATATATCACAATATCTGAATATTACTATTGTGTATTGCTTGTTTTGCTTATTTCAGAAGATTCGTATTTTCTTGCTTTACGATGACATTAATTGTCTAAAAATTAAAAATTAAACCTCTCTCTCTCTGTCTCTCTATATATGTATATATATATATATATATATATATATAAAAGCTTTTTTAATATTTACTGCTATTTTAGAATATTTGAAAATCTGAATGTCATAGTTTCAAATAACAGTTTTTTTCCCTTAATTTTAAGTCACATTCAAACTGTATATGTATATAGAAAATAAACACTAGGTGGCCCTCCAAGCTAGTCCATCTAAGGAAAAGGCAATTCATTAAAAAATGTGTAAGACATCATGAACATGACATAATTAAGAGTGTTTGATGGGTTTCTGCACAGTGTGGTCCTCTCTTTTCATAATTAAAAAAAACTGTAATGCATCAGTAACCATACTGTACTAAACCTGCACACAAGGACTTCAGATATTGCCATCTATGAAGACATTTTATCCCCATAACGTAGGGTTTACCATTACCACACACACACACACACACACACACACAGGTTTGTTTGCTAGCTTAGTGAGGACATTCCATAGGCGTAATGGTTTTCAAATGTACAAACTGTACATTTTATCCCCCTACACTTCCCCTACCCCTAAACCCAAACATTCTGCATTTTTACATTTTTAATAAAACATTGTTTAGCATGTTTTTAAAGCTATTTTAAATACGAGGACTCATGAAATGTCCTCATAAAACATGTTTACGTGGTAATACCAGTGTCATTATACAAATTTGTGTCGTCATAAATCATGAAAACAAGCACACACAAACACAAACACACACACACATTTGTGAAATAGTTGTTTGGCAACAGCTAGAACTGACTTGCGCAGCTTTCCTTCAGCCTATAGGAGAGAGGGAGTTTTTGTACTGTTGAAGCCAAAATGTGTTTGTATGTTTTAACACACACAGAGGGAGGACACCAATTGCTGTTTGCCATAGGCCCGTAGAGGAGGCGGATGGGGTTAACAATGCTTTGGACCCTCTCTAGGCCCTTTTCTTCTTTAATATTTTCCCTCCCTTTCCATGTGGTACTGATTGAGTCCATATGAATCTACATCCTTTACCACTCAAAACACAGCAGAGAACTGCAGCAATATTTTTCTGCATTGTTGGCATTTTTTATTTTTTAGTTTTTTTGCTGTGCTGGGTTATTATTACTGTGTCCAGCATGTCAACGGGTTCATTCAGAACATTCTTTGTATCTGTTCTAAGATCACTGTCAAGTGTCTGCATGTTTTGTATATATATATATATAAAATTCCACAAAGTTAATATTTGGTCCACATAAAGTATTGATAATACATGCTAGTCTGTTTGAGGTTATTTCTGGTTTTCTGGTTTGTAACATTCTAAAATATAAAGATATTAATGATATTAATTAGTGGTATTATTGGTATTGTATTAATTAATAATAAATATATAACAGCATTATATTATTAATTATTAAAAAATGATCAGATACGTTGTTTGAACTGGAAAGTTAATTTTAAAGTTATTAATAACCGTTACTCTCTATAATTATTCAATGTAACTATAATCAAGCAATCAGTCTTTCATAAAGCATCCTCTCCCCTCACTGCGACTTCAATATGGGCTGCAGGAAATTGCTTTTAATCAAGTGTGAAGTGAGGGTGGAGAAGGGGGTGTTTTAAGGGGTGGAGTGGGATGGTACAGAAGAACCAATCAGAATCTACAGGGCAAGCTTTTATCTTTATAGTAGCATTAGGGGGGTGCGCATTTGGCCCATATCCATTACTGACTTGCACGAAAGCACCAGAGAAGATTCTGGACTTATTCGTTTGGTTGTTTCAGGAACATACTGCATATATTGGTATGTTGTATGTACTGAAAAAAAAAACAACTTTACATAAATACTATGGACCAACTTACTCTAAGAAGTTTTCACTTCAGATAAAACTAAAAACATTTTGTTATTTTAATTTAGTTCACTTACTGTAAATAAAGACAACTTCAAAAGACCTTAATGTGATGTATATTTAAAATATGCATCATATTATATGTTTTAAAAAATACATGAAAAATGAATAAAACCCACAATAATTTCTGCAGTCCGTAAAACTAGGCAGTATACTATGCACATCAACTCTCTGTCTGGAGTATATATATATATATATATATATATATATATATATATATATATATATATATAATTTCAGTGAATAAATAAAAGCATTGCACGTAGGCAGAAGTAAAATCAACATCCAAAAACAAAGTATACTGAACTTTGATACAAGTGTGGAAGAACTTTGGAGATGATTAAAGAAATCTTGGCATTCACAGGCTCTGTTTGTATGCTCGGATAACTGAACACACCGTTTCATTTTTGATTTCTATCGGTTTATCCTGTGTGCTATTTGAGTATATTTTTTATTTTTCTACATTTAAAAATTCTGTTGGCAAAGCTGAATGTTCAGCATCATTACTCCAGTCTTTAGTGTCACATGATCCTTCAGAAATTAGCAGTTTTGTCTAGTTTTCCAAACCAATCAGAATCTTAGTAATGATGTAGTTAGTGTTAGGTCCTGGTTGAAAGCTGGTTGAAAAAAATCTAAAAATTGAAAATCTGCACATTTGTCCTTTAATATATCATGGTACTACGAGGTTAACATATCCTTGCTGCTTTATCAATTGAGGGCATGTCATAAACTTCATGAACCCTGCTGAAGTTACATCACAGTATTGCCTAATCCCCCACAAATATGTCCAGTTCAGTGTTACGCATTTCTACAAATGTCCAACTATCATTCCAAGGTCCTTGACCCTCATGTTTTGGCTTTAGATGAATGCAAGTGTACATAAGAGAAAGAGAGAGAGAGAGAGAAATGGACGCTGAAAGGTAAAGGGACATATGATGCAATGCACATGTGTTGTGGCAAGATACTAACCCCAAACAGTCTCAGAGCTTTTACAAGAGCGCCGACCTCCTCTTTCAGAGAGAAAATGCAGGACACCACCCCTGATTTGTTTATTGGTTCTTCCAGGTAGGACGAGGTCAGAGAGCCCTGTTAAACAAGCAGAAGTCGAGACACCACTGTTCATCATCAACACGCATCAAATGAGCGCAGAGCCGTCATATAAAATGCTATTTTTTGAGGGCTTTGCACTTGTTTTATTTGATCAGTGCCCACATTTCTTGCTTTTATCCTTGAAATTAACATTAGTTAATCTTTCCCACAATGCAGACCCAGAATGACCCATCTCTGCTTGTGAATACAATATATATATATATATAACAGTGTCTGTTACATATTAGCAACTAAACTACTGATGATTATCTTTCAAGGCACATTCGCCTCTCTCTAAACACAAATAAGTTGGCTAAACGCAAAAAAAAATTTAAGTGAAGAAATTCAAAATTTAAATAAGCAAAACTGGCACATTTCCATTTGTACTCATACATTTTAATTGCTCTTAACTTGAAATTCTTTAGTAAGCGAACTATACTATATACTATATACTATAGTATATTCAACTATACTGACTGACTGTATTTTTAGTAGTATATTTTTAGTAGCTAGCTATAACTTGCTAATCCAGCAAATGCTAATTAGTAAAACAATCCTTTAATAACATTATCTTAACGCTTATGTTAATAACGTAACATAACGCTTAATTTCAGCATTTATTCTCCCTTTCAAGTGTCATGGCAATGCATCCTGGGAAATAGAAATCCCAGCCCAGTTTCAGGTATATTTAAGTTTGTCTAAATTAAATGAAACAAGTTCATAAAACTTAAAACATTGAAACAATTCAGATTACTTAAAATGTGTCAGTTTCGTGAACTCAAAAGAAAAAGAAAGTTCTAAATACTCATAATAGTTAGTTTGATTGAACTAATTTGTTATATTTGAGTTTGCGCTACTCAAAACAATTACTTATTTTGAGCGTTAGAGTTTACAGTGTTAATTGGCCACAATGGAAATTAATGTAGAAATAATAAATATAAATAATGTTTGATTCAATGTCAGCAGGTTTATGCAGGTTTAGAATGAATCGGGGATATAATACTAAGAAACCATTGCATGATCCTAATGTTGTTTCAAACGTTTGTGCGTGTCTGCGTAGAAGGACTTTAAAACTCATGACCAAAGTCACACTCACATTCCTGTGAACCCACATTCCTGTGAATCAAAGTGACGAAATCATAACGTTTACCCATATTTTACTGTAATACACTTTAAAGAACAAAATAAACCTCATGGGTACATAAAATATACCTTAGAATAAAAATAAAACAAATATTAAAGCAATTACAGTTACAATTTATTTTTTACAGTACTGTAGTTACATTGTAATCACTCAAATAAGTACTCAGTACTTTTACTTAACTACATGTACTTATTATAGAGTTACAGTTAGGCTTGGGTTTGGTTTAGGGTTAGTTACTTATGATTATGAATAATTTACTGTTATTACTATAGTAAGTACATGTAGTAACGTGTAACTATGGCACTGTAAAATAAAGTGTTACCGCAATTACTGTTTTACTGACTTGTTTGACAGATTGATATTTCTGATATTTCATAACTTTCAAGCCTATTTTGCCATAATATGCTTTCAAGTACAATATACACCTTGAAACACCCAAATATAGTTTAAAATAAAAATAAAACAAGAAATTACTGTATATGATTTTTCTGACAGCATCAGATTCATATTTATGAATGCTTAACCAATTAAATAATAACTGTTTTCTGGACTTTCACTGATGCTCTTCTAAGCTTGGCTTCATTTGTGTGGTCTTTAGAGAAATTTCCAGTCAGGTCTGTATAATAAGAGTGAACTGAACTATTGTCCAAAGGTAGATCCACACAGAATTTACACTCTGAGGTTTTCTGCATTACATAACCAATTTGAACTTGCAACCAAGTCATTCTTCAGCTTTTTTTTTCTTGTAATTTCCAAATGGAATGGTATTTTAAAATAATTTATAAGCATACTTTTAAAACAACATTTCTAACAATAGAAATTTGTTCACCTTTCTCTCCAGTTCCCCGTTCATCTGCTTGAGACCTGCGTCCATTCTTGCTTCAGTCCTCAGGTGATGTTGATTTGTTGGATGCTTCTGTGCACTTTGTGCAACCCATCCAAAACTCCAAAATTTAAAAGTACCACGTGACACCACACCCCCTGAACGGCCCGTGTGCCTGTCATGCGACAGCTTGCCCATAAAACACTAGGATGTTTGGGAAGCTGCGCATCTGGTTTGTGTTGTCCAGTGGGAAAGAGTCTCCCAGAGGGAGTTTTGGGTGAGGATGAGTGAGTTCAAAGACCAGCATTTCGTAACGATTACTTTGATCTTTGGCATTGCTTCTTACCTTATGTAATAATGATGTAATAATTGTATTAGTTTCATAATTGACTTAATAATTAATAAAAGTAGTAGGAATTGAGTTTTCAAGAGTGGAAAAACGAGTGCAGGATCCCGTTATAAATTATAAAATCTCATCAACTATCTACACATTGATGTTTTGTTTATGACCACAAGATGGCGGCAAGTTTTTTGAGTCCAGCAGTTGAGCGAACATTAGCCAGGATGAGAAAAATTTCTACACTGATTTTAGGAAGGTCCGCTTAATAAGAGGCTTTTATATATATATATATATATATATATATAATACTTTACATAACTGTATAAAGTACTGCATAAACTGCATAAAGTACAAAATACTTTACATAACTGACGGTTAGATAGTTGTGCCAGGAGATTATATATATATATAATCTCCTGGCACAACTATCTAACCGTCAGTTATGTAAAGTATTTTCTAAAAACCAACACTAACATCTATAATGTAGCCTAGCAACTTGTCATGTTTTGTCGACGTATTGCACTCCTCGTGCCGTGTCTGTTTGGCGTCAGGTAAAAATACGCTTCTAACTTACTAATAATTTAACTTTTGTGGTTATCGAAATGCTTTTCAAACACCATAGACATATATAGGTCTACTTGTATGTTAAAAACTACTTTTATTGTGTTCAAGTCTTTATTTTGGGTTAAAACCTCCTGAAAATCTTTTAAACAGCGTATAGTTTGCATTCAGACACACACACACACACACACACAGGTTTGTTTTGCTATCTTAGTGAGGACATTGCATAGACTTCCATCAGCTCAAATTTTCTGTCACCTAAACCTACCCATCACAGAAACACGTGGCCATCACTAGATTTAAATAAAAACATCTTTCGGTTGATTTATAAGCCTTTTTAACTAGTGAGGACCAGTCAGAAGTCCTCAGTATGTTGTGACAGTATTTCACAATATAAGTAGTCCTCACAAGTATAGGCAAAAGAAGTACACACTTCTTGTACCAAACCATTTTTGACTTCACCACTAGATGGCAGTAGGTATCCATTCTAATAACTTGATTGTTCAACATGTAATAAAAGCCTTTTTATCGTACACAGCCTCACCATTTAAATAGCTAAAGATAATTAGACATACACTAAAAGTGAATAAATAAATAAACCTGTACTGAGACCAGTACAAAACACTATTCATTTAATTACTAACTACAACAGAAATCAACGTTCGATTAATTTGTGATCACTGGATGATATGGGAATATTGCATTAGAATGTTTCTTTACACAGGAGATGTAGACCCGTGACCTGATCTAAGATCCTCAGAAAGAGCACAACAGCAGGAAAAGACTCTTCTTGAATGAACATCTGGAAACCACCCTTCAGCAGCTGCAGATGTTTTCAGGTAGGCTAAGTTTAGGATACTCCATCTGTAAAGAAATGTTGTCACAATAACACACCAAGGCTTGATGGTTTGTTAAGCACATATTAAAGATAAATGAAAATGGCTGATATGACCAACACATCTGGCCTTTGCCTTGTATTGTCAAGGGGAGCATTCTTGAAAAATCATAGTATGTTTATTTCAATAGGCCTATATTGAAAATCATGCTTTTAAAAATAAGACATATTTATGCACTTTTACATGAATACTAGCCACTTTCTGGCCATTTTTTCATTACGGCTGTTTTAAAGTATGATAGCAAACAATTTAGCCCCCAAAACTCTTAAAAATAGGCCTAAAAGTTCTTTGAGGTTCACATCCATGCAACATTTACATTTTACAAACAGTTCTTCATAGTGGAAAAAAGGTTATTTAGATCATTCAGATGTTCTTCACAATAAAAAAACGAACTGACAGACAAGAATAACTGTTCAGAAACCTTTAGATACGTTGAAAAATGTGTTTTATATGTGTATGTAGGCCTATGTATGTCCAGTAAACGCCTCAAGTCGCAGTGGGTCGCGCGCTGCAGACTTTCACGCTCGTGCACAGCTAACAAGGAATCATGAAATTCTTTCACGAATATCACCATTAACATGCTCTCATCCACTAACATCAGTGATGCCACGCATCTGCTCCAAATAGCAGCAATAAATATGGAATGGAACAACATGGAATGGTTTGGTTTTTATTACTTTACAGCAGCTCGAGTTGTGCGACAGGCAGAGGTGTTTCCATAGAAGTTCAGACGCCCAGATGTCATATTAATTATTACACCCGGGAATGACTGGAACCTTCCCTCAGCCTAGAGTATCATGAAAAAAGAGGGGCTTACAAAACGCTAATTGGACTCTGCAAATGCACTGACAGAGCATGGTGGATATGTTTCAGAGAGTCCCAGCCGGACTGAATAGAACCCACGCTTCTTTTCTAAACGCCCTTGCTGCGCTAAAAAAGGAGAAGGGTAAAAAAAGAGAGAGGGAGAGAAAAGAAAGTTGGAGGGGGCTGGGTGCTTGAATGCTGGCCTGATCTTGAATGCCTCAGCCAACTAAGAGAAATTACACAATTTATTGCCCCCCTCCCTCTCCACTCCACATGCATCGCGCGCACACAACACTGGCGCAGGCAAAGTCATTCAAACAAAGTTGGTTGAAAGTAATGTGCCATTATCATGCTCTATGAAAGAGGCGAAATTAATCGAGAGATAGAATGTAAGTAAATAGAGTGAATACGGCGCTTTTCTTAATGCGCGCCCACAAAATAACCCATCCGTTCCGCCTTTCCAGCTGTGATGATTTCTATGATGACCAAATTCATTTTGCTCTGATTCCCTAAAGATTCCCTATATGGGACAATATTATTTGGCTATTATAATAGTAACAAGCGTGAATCATAACTAAACTATACATCTAATGAAAGCAAAATGCTTTGAATGAGTTTATTCGCCTGTGAATGGATGTGAACAAGTGGGTTTTATTCACAGCAGTAGTTACGAATTGTTTAGTGTATTTGCTTAAGATCTGATTTAGACTATGTGTTGATGACACGAATCGTATACGCGCAAAAAACTGTGTTCTTGATTTCAAACACCTGAAATCATCTGTCCTCAATTCCTATTTTATTTCATTTTATTCGTAAATATGTTTCAACTTGTTCTCACTGATGCCAGTAATTTAAAGCCAAAACAATAGTTGGATATTTTATCTCCTTATTTACGTTCCTATGAATTGTTTCATTGTTTATTTTTTCTTGGTAAACTGTGTAATGGCAGGTTTTAATTCTATTCTGCAGTTATTATTAAAGAATTTGAACAATTTCATGATATTTCGGATATATATTTAGCTGTAAATACAGTCCATCATCTCAGTAAACATACTCGGTTCTTGTATTTTTACTAGATATATTAAAATTATTAAGCGCTTAAGTTTAATGACTCGTTTCTCAAAGCGCCATAATGAAAAATCGAAATGCGTCCTTGTTAAATTGTACGGGATGCCTTCATTGCAGCTCGAAGTTCGATGCGAACGTGTGTTTGTTCTTCGAGAAACACTTGTCGTAACCGAAAAACACCTCTAGTCATTCTTTACGAGAAGTTGTTTACTCAGTGGCAGGAGCGGCACGCGCCTGGCGTACGCAACGCAAGCGCATCTCAGGGGGCGTGGTCAGGGGAACGCGCGGCGGGCAGTCGGCGTATTGAAAAGGCCGCGCTGTTTCCATCTTCCAACTCAGAACAGGTCGAGAGTCCGGAGCACCCCTGCCCATTGAAGCCACACGTGAACGCCACGAGCAAGACGCACGGCCACTGGGCAGTCCAAAGAAAACGTTAGTGCTTTTCCTCGCTCTTTTTTCCCATCCGCGAAATGGACATCACCGCCAAGATGGAAATAAGCGTAAACCAGCAGCAGTTCATGCCACCTGCCTGCTTTTTTGCCTCTCAGAGCATCCAACTCAGTCCGACCGATAGCCAGTGCAGCAACAAGTCCGCATCGAAGCAGGCGAAGAGGCAGCGCTCATCCTCCCCGGAGCTGCTCCGGTGCAAAAGGAGGCTGAACTTCGCCGGCTTCGGGTACAGCTTGCCTCAGCAGCAGCCGCACGCGGTGGCCAGGCGGAACGAAAGAGAACGCAACCGGGTAAAGCTGGTGAACAACGGCTTCGCTACTCTCCGCGAACACGTTCCCAACGGAGCGGCGAACAAGAAGATGAGCAAAGTGGAGACGCTGCGCTCCGCTGTGGAGTACATCCGCGCGCTCCAGCAGCTCCTGGACGAGCATGACGCGGTGAGCGCGGCGTTCCAGTCGGGCGTCCTGTCACCCACCATCTCCCAGAACTACGCTAATGACATGAACTCTATGGCCGGTTCGCCAGTGTCCTCTTACTCCTCAGATGAGGGCTCCTACGACCCTCTGAGTCCAGAAGAACAAGAGCTCCTGGACTTCACCAACTGGTTTTGAACGTTCGTGAAAGGTTCGTATATGATTCAGAACATCATTATTGCAGCTCTTGGTGTGTTTTTACGACTTTATTACTCACCATGACATGTTCTCTTTCTAGGAATCTCATAAAAATCGCAGCACTCACTTGGGAGGAACTCAGATGTCCTCCAAGAACACAGAGCACTGCGTTTGCGCTGCAGTCCGGTTCGGACAGACTCGAATCCACACCCAGAGATGGCCCATGCAAACCACGGGTCCCGAGTGTCAAAGAGCCAAAGGACTAAAAGGGGAAGAGCGGGAGACCAGTCCTTCCAGCGCATTCGCCCAAGAAATCTATTTTAAAAATGACTTTCCACTACACAGTGGCATATATACAAAAAAAAACAACAAGAAGCAAACGTTGTTCTTTACCTATGCTAATGTAATCAAAGAAAGTTTGCCCCCTCACAACTCTAATATGCTTCCAACATGGCGAATTTTATTATATGAAGTTCTATTTGTATAAAATGTTGTTTTTTGAAATATATTAAGCTATTTTTGTATGTAAGAGATTTATAGATGTTTTTGTACACATTCATTTTAATATGTATATATTTTTGACTTCTAGCCTGCCGTAAATTGCTCATTACCTCTCGCTCATACAGACTTATAGTCTCAAATGCATCGCAGCTGGCAATTCCCTTTACGGTTGTGGAGGTTTTAGAGGAGTTTAATACTCGAGAGTTTAAATTTCAACACCAATGTGTCTTATTTAATAGGAATAATAATTGCAATTGTAATATGACTCGAAGTGATCAAAGGTTATTATGCAGCTATTGTCCAAACGGAGGTGTTTTGTGTCTCCACACTGTTCCACTTTGCCTTTACAATGCTGAGGTTTGCATCTTTCAGAATATGCCTTATCTCCATATTTTCTACAGTTTAGTCTCATAATAAAAGTTTCTAAAAGTAAACATGTTTTCTTGAGTTTGCTTGTGTATTGCAACCTATTATCTTGTTGATTTAGTAAAAGCAATTTTCTGAAAACACAATCAAATATTTTCATTGCACATTTTCTTTTTTAATGGGCAACAAAAGTGATATGCCTGCTAACCCTCGGCAGTCTGCCTGTTGTCAGGCAGGAGGAGACGTGACCAGCATACTGGACCGTTTCTGCGCTCATAATGAATGCCAATTTGGAGAAGACAGCACTTTTGGAAAATAAGCATATTGTTTGCTCACCCTACTCACACTTTTGTGGGTGAGAATGGCAGAGAGAGAGAGAGAGCATACAAGATCAAATAATCACAAGAGAGTGTAAAACGTAAGATTTTATTATTTTTAATAATTACAAAAGCATTGCTTTACTTAAAAAGAGGGAATAAGATCGTTTAAAATGAGAAATATATAAGACAAGAATTCTTAAAAGATTTTTATATCATAACTGTACGCAAAAACATCAACATAACTTTTCAATCAGAAATTATACGTATTTAAGTCATTGCGCATGCGTTTTAATAAAAAACGTCACTGGCCCAAAATACAAACGCATTTATCAAAGCGCACTTTTGTTAAGATTACACACACATAACTCACAGTCGTGAAGTTTAAATAACAGTCGTGGAGTTTGACAGGTAAAGTGTGTGTGCGCGGGGCGGGCGCGTGCCTGCTGTAATGAATTGAAAGGCTCTGCGCGCGTGTGTGGCGCTCGAGTGGAGTCGGCTGAAGGCGCGTGTGCCTTTCTGACAACAGCTCGCGACACGCACTCAACAACTGCCCCTTTAAAAACGTGGCGTCTGGAAGCGAGTGCTGTATACAAGAGGCAGGTGTCGAAGAAGACAAAAACTTGTCCCAGACGAAGCAGTGCGAGCATTGTTTAGGGAAAGACGAGGTAGGCCTACCCCAGCTTATGAGGCAGTCAAAGTTTCACGCTTATCTTAGATTTAAAACTTTTAAGTCGTAGCTGGTGGGCTGAAAGGTTCTCATGGCAACTGGTAATATTTTTTGGCTAGTTCGCGTAAAAGTTTCTCGTTTTTACGCTTTCTTAAGATCTGCTAACGTTTACGTGGGAGGACCTTCTAAAAAAAATCGTACTTTCCCATACGAGTCGCTTAATACAAATAGATACGAAACTGCCTCATCGCACAATAGGGTTTCTCGTGATCTCGGTCCAGAGAAATCAATAATAGTATTTAAAATGAGTTTTTATAAACATAAGGGGGCAGACCAAGTCACTCGTCCAAGAATTTCCCGCAACTGTGACCCACCTTCTGTGACATGTTAAACCACCATCCAAACTGGAAGGGTCTGAACTGTCGACTTGCTTGGGAAATCAATTTTTGCGCTTATCCATCAGTCGCTTGACCAAGTACCGTCTTTTTGTAACGTACTGGACCCATTTGTTACATTTCAATAGCTAGAGCTTCATATCTCTCTGTTCTGGTGTGAAATTAATTTAGGGAAGAGAGGCAATGCTTCTTTTTTTAATTTTTTTTTTTAACAAACCCTAAAATAATAATAATAAAAATCAATGAAGGATCTCTGAGATGAATGAAGCACATTTTCCGCTTGAGTTGTGTCTGACAGTAAAAGATTCCCAGAGAAAACATAATGGATTTGTTCTAAGACCGCCATTGCGTAAATCATTGCTGATTGTTGGTCTGTTGTTTACTTGGTTTGCTAACAAAAGATTCTACATTTGTTTTTTCCACAACGAAACATACAGAAAGCAAAGGAAATTTCTTGCTTAAACTTTTCCATTCACCTGTTGTGAATGCGCTTTGTGTCTAACCTGAAGATACAAGCCGCCATTTCCCTTTACAAACTATTCATGCTCAATCTGAACTGTGTCCAAGGGAACGGTAGCAAGCAACGCGGTGTGTGTAGTTGTGCGCTCAGCCCATTCGAGCCCGTCCGCGTGTCCATCCCTTTGTGGCAGAATGTTGCCTCCTCATTATGCCATGCCTGAATAGAACAGGAGCGGCAGCGTGTAACCCACACTGATTGGTGATCCGGGCCCCTCTGATGTTCTCCCTGTTGAAATTCATGGGGACTTCTTGTTATCACTCCTCTCCAACCTCCTTTCATTCTCTTTGAAAGTGCTGCCATCCTTGCCTCTCAACTTCTTCAACAGACTTTGTAAATCTAAAGACGCAGACTGTTAGACAGCACTCACTTCCTCATGAGTGCCCAGAGAGCTTTTCACAACTGTCCAATCTCTAACAGAGGGCTGCGGTCATTTCTTTAGGCTAAATGAGACCGGTCGTTCTCAGTTTTTCTCGCTACCTCGATCCTTTTCAGTTTTTCCCCCTCTCTCCTCTTTCTTATACAAATGATCACTTTTGTTATGTCTGAATGTGATGGTGCTCTCCATGCTTGTCAAAGCTCTTCTGTCCCCTTTCCCCTCGAGTCCTACAGTTATGGTGAGTGATTATCAGTGATGATAGGATGTTTGACGACCACGTTTGCACAAACTTTTCGCTCGCTGTGCACCAAATTGTGAATTACATTTAATAAAGGCTCTAGCCTGCGTGAAATATGAGCTGCTTGACTGTGGCACTGAAGAGTGCAGAGCAAACAGTGTTTCAGTACCACAGACAGCACTCAGCATTGACGACACTGGCCACTGATGCAGTCTTTTACAGTAAATGAAATCCATGGGCTATTTTTCATGAAACAGAGTGAAGTTTTGTCATTTTGACTACACAGTCAGTGTTTACTGACATGAATGATGAAAGAATAATTAACAAAGCATTGTTGTTGTTCATTTTTATTGATTGAGGTTGATACAGGACACTTAAACATAATCATTTTTATCAGTATATGCTCCTGTATTTATTACTTCTGTATTTAGTGCTGATTTTTAGCAATATAATGTAATGTAATACACTATATTAGAATACTCAAAACATTTGAGGAAACTTAATACCTCAAAACGCTTAAGCAGGGCCGAGAGCCATGGAAGCGGAGCAAGGCCAGTGTGGTGCACAGGTGTCTCTCATTAACAGTCACTGGCATCCCTTCGTTCCCACAGTTCAGCTTACTACAATCAAATTTTGAGTTCACTCAACTTTTTTCTATTAAGTGCAATTAACTTTCATTATTATTTGAGTGAAACAAACTAATGTTTATTAATGTTGGGTTTTACAGTGATGAATTAAATAAATAAAATCTATATAATCAATACATAAAATATATATAAATATAATATTTAAATTCTATATTATTCTTATATACACTACTGCTGAAAAGTTTGGAGTCGGTAAGATTTCTTTTTTTAAAGTATAAAATGAAGCATTTATAATATTCCAAAAGATTTATATTTCAAATAAATGCTGTTCTTTTGACATTTCCATTCATCAAAGAATCCTGAAAAAAAAATTCTACAAAAATATTAAGCAGCACACCTGTTTTCAACATTGATAATTATAAGAAATGTTTCTTGAGAACCAAATCAGCATATTAGAATGATTGAAGACTGGAGTTATGATGCTGAAATTTCTGCTTTGCCATCACAGGAATAAATTACATTTTGAAATATATTACAAAATATATTACTTCACAGTTTTACTGTATTTTTATCAAATAAATGCAGCTGTTGTGAGCATAAGAACATCTTTCAAAAACGTTTTTCAGATATGTGTATTGTTATATATCTCCTCTCTCTAATATATGTGTTCAGTTTTTATGTTTTGCACTGGAGTTAATATGACAATTCTTCAAAAAATTCTTGTTGACACCATCACAGGTTGCTGGAGTCGTCGAAGGGGTTGGCGATTACAGAGTTGTGGATGAGGATGAAGAGAGGCAGGTGAGCAAGGAAGTCAAGAAGGTCGAGGGAGCGCAGATTGCGAAGTTCTCGTCTCACCGACGCCTCGTGCTCCGGCCTGATGCCCCCTGCCTTGAGCTCCATTAGGAGTTGCTCTGCCTCAATGCAGCCCTCTGGTGCCACAGCGCCCCCTGTCTGGGCCTCCAGCAAGAACAGAAACAACTGCTGTAGAAAAAGCATGCATAATTAGGTTAGTACAACAGTTTTAAGGTATTTAATGTCAGTTCTCATGACACTTTATTAGACATGCAGGTGCATGGGATTTTAATATGATTTTTCTGGATATATTTTGTTTAATTGTTTTTTTTAGTGCTTTACTGTTGCATATATACTTAAAGGGTTAGTTCACCCAAAAAATTAAATTTCTGTCATTTATAACTCACCCTTATGTTGTTCCAACCCCTTGAGGGTTGGAACTCAAATTAAGATATTTTTGATGAAATCCATGAGGTGTTTTTTTTTAATCCCCCATAGAAAGTAACATAATTACCACATTCAAGGTCCAGAAATGTAGTAAAGACATTGTTAAAATAGTCATGTGACTACAGTGGTTAATGTTATGAAGTGATGAGAATACTTTTTAACGATTTTTTTGTTCAACAATTTCTTTTACCCTGTCATTCTCCTATGCTGTTCATGTTGTATAGACGTTTATAGACCTTTCACTGTCTATACAAGGTAAAGAGCGTAAGAGAATGACAGGGTAGAGAAGAAATTGTTGAATAAAGTCATTATTGTTTGTTTTTGGTGCTCAAAAAAGTATTCTCATCACTTCATAACATTAAGGTTGAACCGCTGTAGTCACGTTGACTATTTCAACAATGTCTTTATTACTTTTCTGAATTTTGAATGTGGTAATTATGTTGCTTTCTATGGGAGATAAAAAAAACCTCACGGATTTCATAAAAAAAAATCTTAATATGTGTTTTGAAGATAAACGAAGGTCTTTCGCGTTTAGAACGACATGAGGGTGAGTAATTAATGACAGAAATTTCATTTTTAGGTGAACTAAGCCTTTAGCTTACACCCACAGGCAAAAAAAAGGGGGGGGGCAGGTAGATAACCGCTAAGCTTTTAATGGTCTTAACCACAAATCAATCATCAAAGACAAAATCAAGTTTTGGCAGGAAATGGGAAGTTGTGTGTTGAAACATGATTTGCATCGGGGATGCTCCAAAGCGGCGTCTTCGAAAATCTTGTAAAAAATATAAAAATAAATTCATCTCTACCATAGTGAAGCATGGAGGAAGAGGTGTCATTATGTTGGAAGCCTTTTTAGCTGCAGGTATTGGTAAGCTACTTTACTGTTATTTTTCAACAAGACAATGCTCCTACCCAAACTGCAAAGACAGCCAAGAAGTGGCTTGAGAACAAGTCCACCAGGCTCATGTTTTGGCCTGCTCCATGTGAAGTTACTTTATTTACAGTATTTGTGCAATCCTTGCTAATTTCCTGACCAGTGATCATTAATAGACCACTAAATATTTTGCCACTTTTGGCTCTGCCCTTTTTTATTTTTATTATTATTATTATTATTATTATTCAGGAGAGTAGTACTAACAAAATGAAATCTTCATTATTGAATATTCATATTTTTTTTTATTCTTATAATTATTATTATTACAAGGCATTTTCCTGGGCGTTAACTTGTGGTACATAGCAGCATGAGTCTATACATATAACTCTCCATTCATATGAACAAATCCATTGAGAGTGAATATATTCATTTGGCCCCGGGTCATCACCTATTGCACACTTCTGGATAGTCAGGGCACTGATGTTGGTATAACCTGTGTGTTTGTGTGTGCGCGTGAAAGCATACGCTGGGTTCACACGTGTGCCAGAGGGGGCTCAAGTTACAGCGGCCTTTTCCTACTCTTCTGTGAGCGCACCTGTTTGCACAGTTAAATGCATCCGAGGTAATGACTAAAAGTGAGTGTATGTGTGTGTGTTTTGTAATCCCCTGGCAAAGTGCCCACTCCTCTCTCCTCTCCCTCGATAACAATTCAAGCCCAGCTCACTCTGTAATTAGCCTCCCCTCTCCACCTAACCCCTAGACCAGGCAGGGGCTCAGTTTCCCCAGCCTTCGCCATCAACTTTTATGTCTCCACGCTTTTCAGCAGCCGGCCCTCTCTGTTCAATGGGTCTGGTCTGGTCTTGCTACTGAATGGCCACCTTATACCTCTGCTTTATCCGAGATGAGCAGTATGTCTTTGCCTGATTACAGAGCACGCTGCACTGGATGTACACTGCCGGCTACTTTAATGAGATTACAGCCTGTAATCCATGAATACGAGGGAGGGGGAAGGCTGAAGGAAAAATGAGAGAAAACCCCGTTTCTCTTTTTTACTCTGGCTCTCAATGAACATGCAAGGTGTTTGACGGAAACAGCTAGTTTTACTAAGCCCGCGTTTGCGTTGGCCTTTAAAGTGTTTTATGGTCTCCATTTCACTGTAATTAGTTCCTACTGAGAGAGGGAGAGGGAGAAAGAGGGACAGAATTGCCAAATGAAAAGGAACAGTTTGCTAGGTAGCAAGTATGACAGATGTTAATTTTTATGATAAATATTATTATTGATGGAAAACAAACCTTGGCTTTATAAAGCTTCATCTCCAGAGATCTGAAATCCATCTTGCTGATGAGAGAGCGCATGAAATCACTGTGAATTAAAAGAGAACTCTCTGAGATTTCTGATATCTGATCAAATAATAATGTATATTTATTAGAAATTATATATATATATATATATATATATATATCAGAGGACGAGGGGGTAATGCCAGCAAGGATTTGGTAAATGTTGCCGTATTTTGGCGGGTACTTTTCCAGCAAAATCGTGGCACGTTGTTTTGGGTGGGGTTGGGGGGGCAATGATGCTAAAGTGTTCTGAGCCCATTGTGGTTGCTCATTATGGCCTGTCCCCTAAAACAATGATCTCGGACACAAGGCCAACCCGCCACTATAACGGATAAATAAAACCCTTGCCCCAGTGTGAGGAGGGTGTTTAGGGGACACGCTCTGGAGAACTGTGACCAATACACATCTACACAAATATACACTTGCACGCGCACACACTGGGATAATTGCTCAGAGGCAGCGGCTATTCAGTCGGGACAGAACTCTACTGTCCAGCGTGTGGCACAGCGATGGTCATCCCTGTGCTAACGAGCCCCTCCATTCAGAGAGCATGCTGGGAGGAGAATAGCTGCTGGTATGCCACCCTCAGACAAACCACTATTGGCCCGTTCTCCCGGGTTGCCGTGAGGCTGGGGGTTTGATGGGAATGAGGGGAGACAGGCCAGCTAATGATCATTAATTGCACTTGGTTTGTAGAAAAAGAGCCCAAACTGCAGCGTGGATAATAGCTGGGGCAAAAGAGAGTGCACCAGAGACAGAAAGGAGGATAATAGCAGCAGCTCTAACCTATTTCTATTGTTGCGCCCCATCATTGCGGACCTCGTGCTTATGTAATTGCCAAAGTTTTGGCGGTTCTGGCAGGGGGGTTTGCAAGATATGGCTGGATTTTGGAGGGGGCAGACGGGTGACCCACTTAAAGTTTGGGTGGAGTTGTTTTGACAAGCAGGTTTTGGCGGTAAGTGTGTTTATTTTTTGGACTGGGTCAAAGAGTGCAAAAGAGAGAGAGAGGCGGGATGCTAAAAGAGGTCGTTTCAGGTTTCCCTCTGTTTTTTCATTTTGTAGTGGTGCAGTGAGTCACGCAGTGACTCGCAGAGTTGAATCAGTCCAATTAAGCCATAGATTTACTGTTCTCGTCACTGGAACTAAATCTGTGGACACTCAGGCCATATGCAGCCCACCCAGGACGCTTCTACCTCCCAACCCACAAAAACACACACAGGTGGATGAAAACACTGTGTTTTGAGGGAATGCTGCTGATATCAGCCTCTGTGTGGAAATGCAGTGGTTAATCACATGACTAGCTCCGGGAGAAAGTGCCAAAGCACAGACAGATGGCGAGAGCAAAAGGTGACAGGAGAGATTTTGGACAGGCATGCAAGAAAACAAGCCGTCGGACTGGATTTTGTCGTTCAATGAGGGTTATGCCCACTGTAATGAGCGAACATGGGTGTATATCAGCTAATGAATGGGGTCAAATCCATATCAGGGTTCAGAAGAGGTTGATGGAAAAGGTTAAAGCACATAAATGTCCCTATTGTGTCCATTTCAAAGAAACACCCTTGTTCCTTTTCATTTGTTGCATTTGTCCACTAGTGTAGGGAAATGGCATCGCTCACATGCTCAAAGAGCAATGCCGTAAATCAGCGAAGAGGCGTGACCCCAAATCCCCTCGCACACATAACCCAGGAAACCCAGAATGGGCCCCTGCGTTGAGTGGAAGCTGTTAAAGATCCTAAAAAAAGTGAGCGGGAATGAAAGAGCCTGTGTGTGGGAATCTCTGGCATATGGGTTGTAATGTAGCATCACAGCCAAATGCCCCCAAACCCTCATCACAGTAATGGACTTCAACACGACACACGACCGCCCAGGCTGTCATGGGTCACCCTCGAATCGCATGGCAGGAAGATAAGTGCTGGTGTGCAGAGACATTGTGTTGTACTATTGTAAAATTGAATGGTACATAGGTACTACTAACGGATACACACAATTTTCAGTCCTCCATTCGCTGCTACACACACAAACACTAATGAACTCCCCATCCTTATTTATTGAAGGTCAGTGACTCCTCTTCTAATGCTATTGTGTGTGTTGAATGCCTGGCCTGTCGACTCACTCTAATGTGGCTATTTTCTGGGCCAGACTGGCCACTACAGCAAACAGGCGCAGATCCGTAAGGCCTTCTGTCACTCTGAAATCAACCAGCTCTAGAATCTGAGAACAGATCATATAATTACATACATTAAATACATATTTAATATTTTTCAATGCAAAAACAACACAGCTTTCTATCCAAATTTTTATATTTTGTTATATTTTTATTTTTATTTTATTATATATAAAAAAAATATATAATAATACATTTAATAATCAAAATAAATAAATAAACTGTAATTTTTATAGATAAAATTATTATGTATAAATGAAACAAATGACCTATAAATAGATAAAAATGTAGGAAGTAACAGAATTTTATTTAAAAGAGATGTTTATAGCAATCATGGCAGTATTACTTCATTAAATCAAAATGATCAAAACCAGGCTTATATTCAGATGTATGGTGTAGACAAGTTTGATTGGTTTTGACAAGGGGCCTGCAAAATGAAGAATGCCCCTGTGCAAATTATGTTAGGAACAGATTTGTATGGTGTGTTTGCACTGTTACTTGATTTGCATGATTCCTTTAGTGAATCGTTGCTAAAACACAGACACTACATGCAAATAAACTGCACCATCAGGAGTCACAAATCATTTTTAGTGAATTGCCTCCAGACATTAAGATGTAGAAAGGAGATGGGCGTATATTTTTCCGTGAAGGCAGCATTTACCCTGTACACATATATTTCCTCTTCTTCAGTCAGAAGTTCTGGGGGAATGATCTCTTTCAGGGCCAACAGCACTTGGAGACAGCTCAGATAACCATCTCCATCACTATCAGCCTGCAGGCAGAGTATAAAGTATAAGAGTTAATGACAGTTAGGTAATTAATGTCATTACCAAAATATGAAAATGAGCAAAACAGCTCATTTTCTTTTACTCACAGCCTCAAATGCCCTTTTGTACACTGACAGCTTCTCCTTACTGAGGATGCAGTACTTTGCCAGAAAATCAACTGAAAAACAAGCACTCAAAGGTATTAAAATGGGTTACAAGGCTGTATACATTAACAATAATTAACACAATAGATAACATGAACAATGAAACATTTACAACATTTATACAACATTAATTAATTATTTTATTTACAATTTAGTAATTGCTACATTTTTAGCAATATATAAATTGAGCAATAAATATTGTTAAACTATTAAATACATAGTTAAATAAACTAACAAATACAAACTTTTTTTGTTTTGCCAAAAAGTGCATACTGAAATTACATTTAATGCTAAAGGTGGATTTACCATGGTATGAATTTTAGTTTTCTAGAAAGTTTTTATAGAGTAAAAGGAAAAAAAGAGAGACTGTGATTTAAATATGTGAGTCAGAAACACTATTACAAGATAAGTTTTAATGTTTTTTGAAAGAAGTCTGTTGTGCTCACTAAAGCTTCATTTATTTGACCAAAAACACAGTGAAACAGAAATATTGTGAAATGTTATTACAATTTAAAATAACTGTTTTTTTTTAAATATATATTTTTCATAAGCCTTTACTCCAGTCTTCAGTGTCACATGATTCTTGAGAAATCATTAATATGTTTTGATGTGCAATGATTTGATGCTCAAGAAACTGTTCTTGATTAATAAGAAAAGGCAGAATAACGGCATTTATTTGAAATAGAAATCTTTTGTAACACTGCAAAGGCCTTCACTCTCACTTTTGATACATGCATTTTTAATGCAGCCTTGCTAAATAAAAGTATTAATTTCTTTCAAAAAACAGAAATCTTACTGAACAGTAGCATATGTAGGCTGAAGATAAAGCCATGTATTTGACTATTTACCATCAAGCATTAGCACAGGGAGAGGCAGAAAATCAACCATTTGGCCACAGAGGGACAGACAGATGGGAATGACTAAGATGAGTTGGGAAAAGAGGATCAGAACAGGAAAGTTAAAAAGAGAAAGAAGGAATAGGGAGGAAAGGAAGCTGTGGAGAGCTCATTTAAGCTGCTGCCACTCCAATACATGAAACAAACGAGAATGATAGACAGAATCCACTGAATAATGGATCTATTCATCAGCGAGGCAGAAGAATAGGGAGGAAAGAGTTGATATCAGTGTGGATTTAAAGCACTGGGCCCAATGAGCTGCGGCCTGCTCACAGGGGGCCGGTTCAATCTGCCATTTATCAGCTTACCCCTAATCAAACCCGGGCCTTGCATGGCCTCTTCCATTCACATGCAAAGTGTTACATTCGCATGTAGTCAACTTGACTTGTTAAGGCCTGATTGATCAAAACCTCTCGGTCCAGGGACGCACATCTGTTTGCAAATAACTGTGGCTAGCGAGAGCTCTGGTATCACCCCGGTCCCTCTGCTGCGCTTGGATTTAGCTTCAAATCTGAAACAGTGATCTGTTCGGATCATTGAACTCATCTGTATTCACTGACTCTCTCTTTATCTGCTCTCATCTGTCTCAGATGCTCCCAAGTCACTGCATCTGCCATCCTGGTCCTCCTGCCACTGTCTAGATCTGATCTGTCTGGGTTGCACATGTGTATTGGTCTGGATTTTTGCTATGTGAGACGTGCAGCCAGGACACTTTGAGAAGTGTGTTCTCCATGTCTATCAATATATGTTTGACCCTTGAAAATGCATGCCAAGTGCACATGCTCACAATGTATACAAGCAGTTTAGGATAAGCAGGTTTAAATATGGCATGTTCCAACCCTGTTTCCCCTATTTACCCCAAATTCTTGTTTATCTCCATTCACTTGTTCACTGTTTTAAACTTGCAATCCAGTAAAAATAAGCATCTTTAAAACAAGAAAACATGTTTTAGATATTCTATCTATCTATCTATCTATCTATCTATCTATCTATCTATCTATCTATCTATCTATCTATCCATCTATCCATCTATCCATCTATCCATCTATCCATCTATCCATCCATCCATCCATCCATCCATCCATCATTTTTCCTTTTTTAGTATAAACCTCACAATTTTTTTTGTTATATTTATGCTCAAAACAAGAAAAATAGGTTTTCCAATGAGGATTTTAAAACTTAACATAGTCTCTTTTTTATTTTAAAGAAAGTATGCATTTTAAAATGTATCTACTGGATTATCTAAAATATTATTTTAGGAATTCTTCTTAAACGCAGATTAAGAAAACTACCACACTTTGTGATATTTTTGTAGGGATATCAGTTATAATTTTTCCCACTTAGTAAAATATTAAGCATGTATTCATATCTATTTATGCCCGCACCACTTTCTGACTGTCTGTAGCTGCACCAAATTCCTTATTTTACCTCCTCCCGAGGCCTTTGAACTTCACTATGGTCCTCTGTTAAACTCCACTATAGATGCCTCTTAGACCCCACCAGAGTGCTGCGTCCCACCTCAGGCCACCGGTCCACTCAGGGATTTGTGGCTCATGGTGTGTGTGTGTGCATGTGTTTTGGGGGGGCTCTATGCCATGGAATCAAGGGAACAAAAGGTGCAGTGGAGTGAGAGATTGAGGGAGGAAGCGCAGGCAAACGTGCGGGAAGGGGGATGGAGGGGGCACAAAGCTCCTGGGCTAACGCCTCCCGCCTGATAGCCTTATCTGATTCTGCTTCAGCGGCTGATGGCTTTTTTTCCACTGTGGGCTTTGCTGCACACAGGTTGGGTCCTTTGGTGTGAAGCCTAGCAGAAAATGTTAATCAAGAGAAGAAGTCTTTAAAAAAAGAGGTGGAGAGAGAGACAGAAAGTGAGATTGCAAGAACAGAACTTCTCTCGTAATCTGTAATGGGAGTGACGGCAATTCAGTAGCAAATGGAAGCAAGAGAAAAAGGGATGTGTGACGGGGTGACAAGAGCCGGGCGACATGCACCGCGTCAACCACATTTGCACGTTTGTGCTTTGTTGCTCTCTTTTTTTTTCTTTTTTTATTTTGACAGAGTCACTCCTCCTGACGGCCTCAAGCCAGTATCATTCTATGGAAAAGGCTGAAGACGCCATAGAAAACTGCAGTCACATCCCATTTAACACTCACTCTTCAGGACAGAATTTCACAGCTGTTTCACTGCAATGCACTGATTTGCACGTCCTTTCACCTCTGTAGCCAATGAATAATGGATGTTCATTTTTGCTATTCAGCATACAGTTATTTCTTACTGTATTAGAAAGTATACGCTCAAAGTTTGAACTTTCCTTTCTTTTGCCTTTCAATTTAAATATGTTTGTCTTGAAGGCCGATGATTCTACATTCTGACACACTTACAAATATACATGCACTCCCGCTCAAAAATAACACTATCACCCATACACAGAGACTCATTGTGCTTTATGGGAGCCGTTTTGTACCCTTGTTTGTTTGTGTTCCATATTTAATCCTGTAGCTTTGTTTATGTTCATCATCATTCAGAAAGACTCCCTTACATAGTTTACTAACAAGGTCAAATTGAGTCTGCAGACTATGACCTCTTTTCTCAGATTGGGGTTGCTCTACATACAGTAAACGTCAAATAACAACAGTAGCTATCAAAAGTGTATGTGCTGATAGCAATAACGGTCAAACCAAGAAAACTTTCAATTGTTTCTTCAACTATAGGTACTTTCAGCCTTTTGGATTTTTAGAAAATAAACTTTCTTAAAGCACATTTCACACTCACTAGTTTATTCTTCTCTTAACAATGTCTAACAGTGGACATACATGCAGCATTTGGCATTTTATGTCATGAACATTTCCACTACAGTGTCAGTTCCATCGTATATTATGTATATATGGTGTTAAATAGCATTCTGGCGTGAATTAAAAAATAAAAATATTCTGTTCACAAGTGATATATATATATATATATATATATATATATATACACACACACATTTTTATATATAAATATATATATATATATTTTCCCATCACATCTCACTGCTTCCTTTTGATAAAACTTTAACTGGAAATTATTCCAAAACTGACAGTCGTTTTTTGTGTATAAAAATTTGTAAATCAATTTTATATTATATATAATAACTATTTTTTATGATGGATCTTCATATAATCTAATGTCTGGGACTGGAACAAGGATACAACAAATCTATAATTTTTTTTCATGCTGTAAAAAAGAGAGATTCTGTTAGTTCAACATCTGGAACAGAAAAGTGCTTGTAGTTAAAGATTTTTTTTTTAATAATATTTAAAAATTTAAAATATTTTGCTTCATCTTTGACACTTAATGGTTTCCAAACATTAGTCAGAGGATGGCTTTTTGTCCTACAAGGGTTTCACATTTGTAAAAATTCAATAAATAATTTCCAGTTTAAACTTTTGTGTTTGATCTTAAAAAAATATGAGGCCCTGAAGTATTTGGTCACTTGAGACTCACTTCAATTTGATTGCATTGTTTAAAAATATTAAAATATAATGGCATTTACAGTATTTAAAAAATATATACCAAAAAACAATCTTTCAAGCAAATCAGTTAATAAAAATAAATTTGTTAGGTTTAGATTTAAAATTATAATGTGTGTGTGTGTGTGTGTGTATTTGGACACTTTTTGGTTGTCAGATGTTACAAAAACATGTGTAATACCTGTTTAAACTTGAGGGGAGCTGACATAATGCATCCACAAAAGTTGAACAAAAGTACATATGTTTGCTATATACTGTTTATTAGATATTTTATGTAACACAATGACACTCATGCACTTTTAAGAGTAGCTTAAGAGTAGAAAACTACTTTTTGTGACCACTATAGCTGGCCTATAACACATCCAACACCACACACACTTTGCATGCACTCTGTATGCCACGTGCTGGCCGCTGTGGTGCTGACCCAACTGACAAATAACTTGCGTGGGCCGTCCAACTCTCTGCTGTGCTCCTTGATTTTTCAAAATTTGGCACTGTACTTTGGTTCCTTTGAACAAGTGCAGGGGGCAAATTTTGGCAGACCTCTCTAAGCAAGCTTTGTTGTTGGCCGCCGGACACGTGGCTCCGCCCCTTCATTGGCCATTAAAAGGAGGGGGGAAAAAACAAACAAAGACACACGCAGGCACCACACTCCTCCTGCTGGCTGCATGCCATGCACTCTCAAACACACATACACACAGACCACAATCCCTCACAAACCACTACACCCTGATCTCCACTGATAACTCCACAAAGGGCAAATCATCTGTTATAACTTATCTACAGCGATAACCCCACAATGGCCAAATCATCTGCTATTATTGCTGTCGCTCTCCTTGACATTGTCCCTTTATTAAGGGCATTGTGGAAAAGCCCACTCTGTTTGGACGCGGCATAATAGAGTCTTTGACAGATTCACTTCTCTGCCTCTCGCTGTGAGCTTTGAAAACAGGGAGCATATTCCATGCTTCATGCTTGTCAATAGCGGGACTGTTTGTTTGCTTAGTCACTCTGAGCTAATGGTAAACACACACAGCTATTCCATCCTTTAGCACTGCGCAAATAGCACTTACATAAAGGCACTGTACTACACACACATATACACGCACACTTTCTGGTCTTTCAGGATGCTGAGCTTTTGAAGAAGCCATTCATCAGTGAGAAAACAACAAATGAGCCACATAGTCAGGCTCCTACATGGTCTGAACGCTAACCGCTAGCAGACTAGCAAACAAGTAGGGTGGGGCAGTTTCAGGTCTACCAGGTGTTCCCCGTCAATGCTAACATTTATCAGAGATCTCCACTTTCTCCAAGTGACCAGAAGAAACATAGATAAGGGCTATGTTTGGAGTAGTATACTACTCATACTATTTTTACAGAATGCAGTGTACTACTGTGAGCAGTATGCAAACTTTCTGCATCCATAATCGCATATTGTCAGAGTATGGACTGCATATTAATAAAGTATACATGTGAATACACTTCACACATACTACACCTGCCATGTTGGCATTGTCCTGCTGTCGAAAACATTGCATGTGCACTCCAGGAACTCAGTGTAAATTGTAGGTGATCCAGGTATTTTTTGCCTACAGTATTTAATTACTACACATTCAGACACAACTTTGGTATACCATATAGTAGGGAAGTATGCATATATTTAGATTTGCAAATAAGAGCTATGTTTAAAATATCATACTATGGATATTATTTCTGCTTTATATTATTTCTATTTATATGCACATTTTCTGTATGAAATACCTGGAATCATACTACACTTGGCCACATGTCTAGAAGTGTACACTGCATGGAATATTGTCTCACAAAGCAATTTACTCAAATTTACCCTTTATTTCCAGTGTGATGAAAGGAATATATGTAGTTTAAGTAATACTGGCCCCAAATACCTCATTCTTGACACATTATTTTTGAAAAGTTAAAAGTTGAAAGGTGCGGTCACATCCATTGTCAATCACATAGCAAATTAGAAAGCACAACTCACACAGAAGTCCATTTCAACCCAAGCACCTTTTTTGTTGGTCATTATGGAGAATTCACATAAAAATTATTTAAATCTGGATAGGAACTTTATTGCCTTCTCACGAAATTCTACCAATTCTGCGTACTCCCATAGGAATGACTATTTTGCCAGATGTTTTAATGATAAAATAAGGGAACAAATTAATACAGTGTGACGACAATTTAACTAAAACAAGATAATCCAATTGGTACAATGTGGCCACTATTTCACTAAAACGAGGGAGCACGTGAATAAAACATGGACGCAAATTAATACATTGAGGAAACAAATTCTTAATTCAAAGCTACTATATACATGTAGCACACTATTTGAATTTCACATACTTTTTTTGAAAAACAGTAAGCAGCTAACAGTATTGAGAGTACTGTCCAGTATGTAGTATGCTAGTATTCCATTCTGAATGCAGCCATGAACACTCAGAAACCAGTGCTATACAGCTAAACACTGAATACCTGCTGCAGGTAGGCGCCACAGAAAGAGAAAGCACAAAGACAGAGAGGAAAGAAGGGAAAAACTGAAAGAATAGGGAAGGCCAGACGTATTTTGGGTCATTTGTGCATTGATTTTCTGGTCAGTATGGAGAGAGTGGGTACAAATTATGTCCAATTAGGGCTTTTGAGTCCCTAATGAGGAACCACACTCACACGTGTCTGAGAGGCCTCACACATATTCATACACACAATTTATGGTGAACGCCGTCTCGTTCCGAGGGAATCCATAGAAATAATCGGTACAGAAGAACAAGGGAAAACAGTGACAAATGTAAGACATTCTGAAACTTTCAAATTTTCAGCACATTGAGTCATTAAAAAATGCAAACAACGCTCTTTCTCTTTACTTTCTCAATTTCAAACTCCTCTCACTTTCATCCGCATACACACAAAGAGCAACACTCATCTCTGATGTGAGCGACAGCTGCATGCTTCTTCCTCTTGTGCTTGATTAGGAGCTGAAGGGACCTGTCCAATCAGGCCTATTCACACAATGCCCCTGCATTCACACAAGCCCTGTGACCTCCCATGGCCCCGCTGGGGCCCCGCCCCTTCACCTTGACCTTCAGTACACACCCTCTCTCTCTCTCTCTCCTCAGCACTCCAAACCGCATATCCAATCATGAAAAGGGCCGGCAAATTGGGACCATCGGCGTAGATCGGCAGAACGGCACTCGAAAGCACAGCTAATTAAAAAATCAAGTGCAAAGCTCCCAGCTCAAAACTAAACAAGAGATGGTGGGCCGACTGGAGTGTGTACACAGTGTCAAATTACAGCAGTGTGGTTGTGAATGGTGTGAGCGTTTTTGTTGTCCTTAAAATGAAAATGGTGGCCTACTGAAAGGACCTTATCAATCATCAGTTTAAATTGCCAGTTCACACTGGCAGATTGGTAAATAAGCGACTTGGAAATGATGTTCACCTTATTAGTCTACGAATTCAGATTCAAATATGGATTTGTGTACTTACAGTCCTCAAACTTTGAGCAAGGGCTCTGATGAGTGGGCTCTGTCAGGTCTTTTCCATCCTGCAGTTTGGAGTAAATCTCCAGGGCTTTATTCTTCCTCTCCTCAGTCTTCTTGCTCTCCTTCTTCCTCTTCCTCTTCTCTCGGAGTCTGTCAGACCTGTTCTTATGTTTTGCAGCATGGTCACTGCTCTCTGGGCATTGCAGGACCAGTACGGTCCCCTCGTTTGCTGGGCTTTCTTTAATTTAGCAGACATCAAACCATATAACATGCATATTAGATTATTAAATAATGCAGCTGATTTGTGATTAGTGACTTAATATAAATTAATATTTTTTTATATAACATAAACATATAATATAATTGAATAATATAATATGATACATTTAAATATTTTTGCAAACTTTAAAACAAAAAAATATATGAAGAATTGTTTGTACATCTCATTGTTTAAAAATAATGGCTGTAAAAAAATAAAATAGTGATTTCAGGCCAGTCTTTAGAAAGCAGAATGCAATAGTAAATAATGGAAAGCTCACTGAATGTTTGATTTTTTATAAATTTCTTTTAGATTTACTTATACTTATTTACAGATCCCCATAGCACTCTCTTGCCGCCCCCTGGGTGTCCCGGGCCCCATTTTGAAAACTCCTGCTTTATGGCCCAGGAAAGATGGGGACCACCCATAAATATTTTTTTTGCTACCCTGACTTTTAATATTATCTGTTTTCTTCCAAATGCTACTTCTTCTAATCTATAATTAATTTTGCGCATTTTGAAACATAGAAAACAGCGATAGAATAAGACCATTATCATTATGTGAGACCACAAACAATACTTTCTTTCTTGTTTATGTATTCTTGGCTTTTTCTGTGAATTGGATACCAATGGGTTGTCAGTGGCAGAATTCACAAATGTTCCCCTTAACTCTTCCATTCAAAATGTACTTATTCTGTTTCCTTCCCTCTTTACACTTCATAATCACATTTTCTGTCCTTCCTCAAAGACACCGTTTAAAAGCAAAATGCTCTCTTGAGAGACCTGGAGGTCTGTTAATTTACTAGCGGTCCCAAATTAGCAGCTTTCATTAGAACTCATTGAGAAGTCCTCACAAAGCACTTCCTGCGTTTAGAGACACAAAGAGTGAGATCGATTAGCACTGAACCTGTGGGGGTTTCTGAATTGTGTGTTCTTCAGCATTTAAATCTAAAACACTGGACTGCAATATGGCTTTGTGCAACAGTGTGAGAGAGAGGAGAACAGGAAAATCAGCTCTCATTTTCATTAACACAACTGCACATGAATTCCAGGGGTCAGTTTGTTAATTATTGTCCCACAATGACACATCTTGTTCTGGCTGTCTGCTTTTTTTTTATCATTTCAACCTAATATTTCTACATCTGCAATTATAGGATAGGCTAGTAAATGTACAATAGTAAATGTATTTAATAGTTGGATGAGATCAAGAAATGCAACTAATCATATAGTTTGCTAGTTAGATCATTTGCCGGATATATTTGATTTGTGCCAACAAAAATACATTTTGATGAATTATTGTGCTGCAGAGATTAATAATTTTGTTTGATTAAAAAATATTACACAATTACATTGCAATAATATTAATAACGACAATATCATTAAGTTTTTAATATTCCAGTATTTTTTAATCAATTGCTTTGGTTTTAAGACACTTTTTTGTTTACTTTTGTGCCATAAACAGATATTTCTGGTTGGATATTTAAAGATAACACTTGTTAAAGATAAAAATATCACTTATATCTGATTTATGTATATGTGTTACGAAGCTCAAAATATTTGTTTTCTCAAAATAATAATATTAGTCGCACAGAGGAAGCCAAATGTCTCATGTCTGGTTACAGAATTTATTTCTTGTAACGGTTGTGTATACTATGATTAGATGTATGGTTATTTATCAGGATTGAACACAGTTACATAGTTCAGATATTGCTGATAAGAGCAGGTGTCTCTGCTTCTATCTCAATCCTGATCATATAGGCTAACGCTGCTATGGATCTCTCACCTTGACAGATACCAATACATCACGCTCAGCATTTAATGGTGTGAAAAAACCAGCCATATTTTATGGTTTTGCAAAACGAGCAAATGAGACGTGAAAATGGACAGTTAAGCACTCGCTCAACTCTAAAAGTGGGCCATAATGGATCTGTGATCGGCTCTGTGCAACGTGAGAATACTGACAACAAGGCACCTTTGCATAAATCCTGCAAGGGCAAACGGGTTTACATAGTTTATGATTCATAGTTTATGATCCACAGACTGTTGGTCCTCGTAATCTTAAGCAAGGAGACTGCTCCAGTCCAAACTTGATGTTGGAAAGTTTTCTGTTTTTAATTCAAATTTTAATATCAGCCAATCATGAGAGGCATTTTTATTTTAAAAAATAAGAGGAAGAAGAAGAAAAGGAAGGAAAAGAAAAACTGCTAACAAGGTGAGATCAGAGAATGTCAGGTTTTACTTCCCACTTGGAAAGCACATTTTATTGATTATTGCTCTAAAAATAACATATTGAAAGCACAATTGAATTGTTAATTAATTATATTACTGACTTTTCTGGCCAATTTTAATGACACCAATTTTTATACTTTACACTTTGATTCAAAAAGACTGCATGAATCAATACCTTTGAGTCAACATATGATTCAGAATGAGTACTGTATGTTTCTAAAGGCAAGGTGTATATTTTTTAGTGGATTAAACATCTCCAGACCCTGACCGTTGTGTGAAATCAAGTTTCACAGGGTAATTTGCGAAACCCAACTAATTCCATTCAGCGCGGCCTATCTCTCCCTGTAAAACCTCCTTTTCTTACACTGCCTAATCCTCCAATGCAGAACAGTGATTACTGAACGGTCAAAGCTGGAAACAAGGCACTGACCTGCTTAGAAACCATCTTAAACCCACACACGCCAGGTTACCATACCAACTGGCTGGCCTGAAAGAGACAGATAGCTGGATTTGGCTGAGAGTGGCAGAGTCAAATCCTACATCTAGCCCTCCCCTGGTGCTCACAAGGCCATAGAAGACAAAACACAAACCTCCCCTGGTCCGCCTTGGTTAACACACACCCTGCCCACCCTCCCATGTGGAAATCCGAGCATCCAGCACACCAGAAAGAAGCAAGAAGGTCAACCGTGTATCTCTTTCTTTGTGTGTTTGAGAAAGGGATGAGCGTCAACAACACAATCGGACGGCAAGAGGCTTTCAGCAGTGCCACCCAGAGCCTTTCTCCTCCATCTTTTGGCAGAATAGAGGGAGGGGTGGAGGAAAAAGGGAAAATCCCTCCTTGATTATTATTCATGGTGCTGATTGTCCTTTCTGGATCTTCAGTTTCCCAACACGTCATTCCATTCTAGCAGCACTGACAAGTGCCAATCAAAGAGTCGGTATCCGGATCTCAGCGCTGTCCAAACGATTGAGGATTTGGCAAACAATGGCTTCCGAGCCCTCGGTGACAGTGAGAGAAAGACAATGGTGGCAAAGTGACTGTGTCAGTGTGTGGTCCTGTTTTAGGGTGAAACGATCCTGCTACGAACACGGCTAATCTCTCCTTCCCCATCTCTTTCATTCACGCCCTTAATCTGTTCGCCAGTGCCTGGTGTCTTCCAGAACAATCCGCCTTGGTCAGTCTGGCTTAGGCCCTTGTTTTTGTTCGGGATGATGGCACATTCATGTCCCTATGTGACATCTTCAGTTTCAGCTGAATGCTAAAGACTATAATAAACACTTTCAGGGGTCACCCGAGTGACCAGGAGAAAAGCAATAGTAGCCATTCCGTCAAAAAAAGGGATTAGGACACCTATGAATACATTATGAGTCAGGAGGACAAAGGAGTGGTCAGGGAGCCGAAACTGGTGGGAATCGGGACCATGTCATGTGTCACAGTGACCGAAACACCTTTATTAGTGGGCGCGAATCATGATTCGAAAATTAATAGTTTCTTTGTGCTAATGAATAATTAATGGTGTCTTGCAGAAACATGACACATCGTATTATTTTTACAAGAAAAAAAAGCTAAACAAGTTTAATTCGGACACAAAACTACACAAAAATAAGCAGATTATGTCATTATTGATGCCTGACCAATTAAATAATAGTCTGAAATGTAGAATTTTTTTTTTTTAAATGGAACAGTTAATTGAACCTTTAGATAAAATCGGGAAAAAAATATTTATTTCATATTTGATACATCTGGTTTTTATGGTTCATATAGTGTGATATAGCGCAAGAAGAAAGAAAAAAAAACACCTAAATTTTATTCAGAGGCCAAAGCTATTAGAAATGTTTGGACATTTGTCTTAGTAAGATGATGTTTAAATGCTTAGTTTTATGATAAAATCTCTGTAGCTTTTATTGTGGGGGGCAAAACCTATATATTGCAATAAATAAACGTTCCTCAGAAGCCGGTTTGATCATATTTGATGCACATGATTGTAAAAATATGTTCCCTCAGTCCAGTAAGTGTTCATCTTGAAATGTTACTAACAATATAAAAGTTTTTCTTATAGATTTACGCTATATAAATCAGTGAACATTTCACAGCAAAAAGACTTTTGTACTACAACCTGAAGAGGGACGTTTTTATCATTTAGAGGCCTTAGGTCAAAAATGAAAATTCACGTCTTTCCAAACCTTTATGACTTTCTTTCTTCTATGGAACATCTATGTGTCCATATATCGAAAGTAATTGGGGTCTGAAACAACATTGGACCCCACTGACCTCAATTACATGAACAAAGAAAATCATACAGGTTTGGAATTGAGGGTGAGAAAATGATGACAGAATTTTAATTTTTGGTGAACTATCCCTTTAACATCAGTGGTTTTGATGGTGAGTAGTGTGCTTTCTTTCACTTCTCTGACTTTCCTGTATAAAATCAAGACCTTTAAGAGATTTTTGCTTATTTTTGATTATCACAAGAGTCCCAATCAGTGATAATCCACATGGTCTTCTCAGCGGGAAGCTTTAATCTCATGTCCACTGTTTTAGACACATTGAAGCTTCTTCAATACTTACTGGCCCTGGGATGACCTCGCATTGACCCCACACTGACCCTCTCCCCAGAAGTGACCATGTCTTTGGACTTTGAGGAGGGTCGTTGTGCTCAGACACTCCCACCATCTCCTAGGTTACATGAGTAAAGGGCCTTTCACACTGAGCGCGATTAAGCGGCGCAAATGTACGAATCGATGATGCTCTTCAATCGAAACAATAGATCCCTATTCACACCGAGCTTGTTATTATTGGTGTCTGAGAACAGATTTATTCTCACATTTACTAATGCAATTTCTATTCATTTTACACTAAACACACTGATGCAATGCACAGAGCGCTTTGTGTCTGTTTTCTGCCGGTTGCACTAAATAATGCATTTCTGCCCGTTATATAATTAAAATCCACTTTAGATTGCAAACAGAAGTTATTGCAAGCACTCGATGGTGGTTTAAAGTGGGTTTTGAGCAAACAGTAATAATCTCATAAATTGTGATGTGTAGCTTGACACTTTAATGCAGTTAACCAGCTGCGATTATATTTTATGATGTATTTGGTCAAAAGGAGTCTCGTAAGCATTATAGATTTGTTTGTGTTTCTGGTGTAGTACCAAACTTTATCTATTTTGATTCACTGTTGTATGTTGTGCAATGGATGAGGTAAAAACCAAATGGAAAAGCCAATGAGACACATACACAAGGAAAAATGTATTCTCTGTTAGCACCATCATACAGGCATGAATTAGCAGAAGGTGATCAATTGTTTCGCATTTGGTGGGAAATCACCATTTGTCGGCGTTTCGCTTTGCTTTATCATGTCACACTCAGGACCTTAGCATCTCTATTGAGGTGAATTACTTTTATTTGCCTATCTTGTTAAAATAACTGTAAAATAAAATGTTGTCACTATGACTTAGCTTGTAAAATGAGGAATAAAAAAAGGATTTTTAGTCAATACCTCATTGGTGTTATAGCAAAATACCACTTACCTGTCAGTAAAGCACTGGGAGAGAGTGACGCCAAATAGAGCGGGACATCGTCATCTTGCAACTTGCAACCTTGGGGTGAAACAGGAAAAAATGTTTCAGATTAAGAACCACAAATATTCACAGACTAAACAACAATAGCAATAAAACTCTCGACTCTGGGTTGCAGCGGGAAAGGCATCCGGTGTAAAAGGTGGCAAATCGGCTGTGCGGATTATTCCTCCTTTTTTTCCTTTTTTTTTTTTTTTGCTTGACACCTGGTCACCATCTACTTTCATTGTATGGAAAAGAGCAGCGTTAACATTTGGTTAATTTTTTCCTTTTTAGTTCCACAGAAGTAAGTCATATGGGTTTGGAATGACATGAGGATGAGAAAAAAAATTAAAATTCAGAATGTTTTAACTGAACTGACTCTTTAAGCACCTCAAAAAACTAAACAAATGACTGTATTTTAAATGTCCTTGAACTTTAGAACAGGGTTTTTTGGGGGGCAACATTGTGCCCTGAATATATGCCAGTCTGAGCCGCTAATGGAGGTGGGCGACTGATTGAGTAACATGGAACATTACTTCCTCAACACAATGACGGATGTTGGTCATTAACGTTGTTCTTCAAAGCTATGACGGATACAATACAGCGCCACTTCACCACAGTGCCATAGCTGAATTGGCTTGGGTTGGATATTTCCATTCTGGTTAAGGTTGCATCATGAGATGTAGGATGAGAGTAGGCTACATTATAGAAGCAGACTCTTAATTTTCTTTCACTTATTTCATTTATGTACAGAAGATGGCCACACAGGGAAGACAGGCTTGGCATCAGGCAGCTGCCTCTCAGAGGGATTATGTGGCTTAACTGTACCAGAGGCACAAGGATACCAAACACTGGCCTGGCAGTGATGAGAGCTCCATGAAGTGGCACCTTAGGCCAGTTGCATAAACATACAGTAGCCACTATATTAAGGCCGTGTCTTTAGAATTAGTCTGACCAACTAGCAATTACTCAAGGGATAATCAGTCTTACTTTTTAAATCCATCTACTTTTACTGAATCTACTTTTTATGTAACTGTCACAAAAAAGTTATAACCAGTCTTAAAAAAGCTAACTTCACTTTCATGCTGAAAGGTGTGTTATACCACTCATATACTGGAAATTAAAGCTTACTGGTCCGTGTCTGAAAGCTCTTATAGGATAACATCAAGGATGTGTATTCTGCATATTTATTTAAGGTCAAAATTGTAAAAATGTTTCATTAATGTTTAAAGGAATATTCTGTGTTCAGTACAAGTTAAGCTCAATAACATCATTTGCAGCATAATGTTGATTACTACTAAAAAAAAGCATTATTTTCACGCTCTTGTACTCTTAAATAAGGTTAAACCGAGGCAATTAATATAATCACTTATACATTAATACTTTTAGTAAAGACCTTTCCACTGTTACAAAAAAAATAATTTCAAATAAATGCTGTTCTTTCAAGCTTTCTACTCATCAAAGAATCCTCTCCACAAAAACATTAACAATTCAAAATGTGGGCACAAAATCAGCATATTATAATTATTTCTGAAGGATCATGTGACAACTGAAGACTGGAGTAATGATGCTGTAAATTTAGCTTTGCCATAACAGGTCTAAATTACATTTTTTAAAATATTTAAAAAGAAAACAGTTATTTTAATTATTGTATTAATAAGAAATTCCACAACACACTGTTTTCACTCTATTTTAACCAAATAAATGCAGTATGGTGAGCATAAGAGACTTCTTTCAAAATCATTAGTCGTATCGACCCCAAACCTTTAGATACATGACTTCTTCTGTTAAAAGCTGTGTATTATATGATCATCATTGTTAAATCATCATTTTTACAGTTGTTTTAGGGTTAAAAAGCTGTAAAATTGGATGTAACTTTACACAGAAAATAGTAATTTTTTAACATGCACATTTTTCAGGTCTTGAGACTATACGTTTGAAACAGTGAGTATTTTAACGTTTCTGAATTGGCCCTCAGTAAGTGCATCACCATAGTTTTATTATTATTATTATTATTTTATTTATTTATTTTTAAGGGGCAAGTCAAAATATTTTTTTGTGATAATCAATATTATGCCACAAATGCTATGAACTGAGCCTGGGATATTCATTAAAGCAAACCTTACAATTAATGTTTTTCAAATGAAAATCTCTTGATATCAGAATTGAAAGGGTTAGGAGACAGTGTGAACATCAATATCACTTCCATCTGTTTCAGATGTTATTTCTCGACTGTAATCGAATCCTTTATGACAGTTACATGTATGGTGGTGTGAATGGTGGTGCACCTTGGTCTTCGCAGGTGGGTTTCTTTCGGTTCTCAGAGCTGTTCTCAGATGCTCTTGAGCTGACAGAACAAGAGGAAGATGTCCTTGATCCACTGTTGACACTGATGAGCTAAAAGCACCAAAATTATCACACAAACCAGTCATCACAAACAGGACAGAAGTATATAACCACCGAAAGTGAATGTGTTTGAGGCGGCAGTGGTGTTAAACGTGGGCCCTACTGTGCTGCAAAGAAGCAATGGCCTCCCTTGTGCCAACAGCAATCAGTCGTGGGGCAAATCTATTGTACCAGAACTTAATTGACAGCAGCTTACAACACATTCATGTTTCGGCCACTATACCCCTCCCCTCCCCTCGCCTTCCTCCTTCCTTCATAAAAGAAAGATTAATGCCTCCATCCCTTTGCACCTGCATCCAGTGTTTTGTGTCCTCATACCCCTCGCTGACACTGTTTACCTCCTAAACCTTGCCCTCTGGCCTCACTGTGGCACATCCATGCCCTAAAATCCAGCCTCCTTATCAGCGGAGCAAGTCAGAGGAGCCCAACTTCCTTGCGGCTGCACCTTTTTCTCGTCCATATTGACTGATTAGCCCCACACCTGCCGTCCAGCAGCAAGCAGAAATCCCCCAGTCGCCTCCGTACAGAAACAACAGCCATAAAGTCGCTTGTAGATTCCTCTATGTGTGTGTTGAAATGGTTTTATGAGCCAGGTACTCACCCCGGGGCACTTTCTGTGTCCCTTGAAAGTTGCCAAAGAATCTTGGCCACTGTTTCTGCCACTTAATGGTTTGCGGTTGTCCAGGACTGCAAATAGACACACGCACGCTTGAAAACAAGGGCAGACGATATATACAAGTGCAAAAGAAATACATGAAGAGGGATGATAGTGAGTGATTAATGCCTTGTATTTGACATGACAGAAGGTCCATAATCCCTCTGCAAATACTGATAGAAATGGTGCCTCACAAACCTGCAGCAGCACCTGTCTACTCGGAGCATGCCAGGTGCAGACACACCTAGCGAGGAGCCTGGCCTCCACGCGCTGCTGTGCATGTTTGTGCCAGACTTTAGAAACACATTAACACTATTTCAAAACACATCCCATCAAGATTGCACCCAGATCTGATCCGGCGCACGTGGGCTTCCTTTGTAGTGCCTTTATCTGTGGATTGCGCCTGAACAATGCACAATAGCCGCATCGCAGAATCAAGTCCTGATAGGGGGGCCGTTGCGACCAGACGTGTGGATGAACTGAGGTTTTGGGTTAATGATAAACTTGACCCGTTTTTTATCTTGATTAATATGACTTTTTCATAACTCCATAAAGCGTTTTTTGGAGGAGCAACAAACCGCTACATCTTTATGGCTTCAGTTAAGGACTTGTAGCCGCGCGCCCTGGAACAGATGAGAGGCATGCCGGCTTTGGTTCAAAGGTAACGGCAATGGGGTCACACACACACACACACACACAGACAAATACTAAAAACATTACTCTCAAGGACGGCCAACAATCGGCACACCCGTAACGTTATTCCCCGACGCCCTCTCTTTTACACAGCACAATTGCCAAATTTCCCCAATTCAAATCAACCGTTCCTCTTGGGATTTTTTCCCCCCTCCTAACTGTTATTTTTCAGAGTTATTTAAAGGCAATCAAGGCGCTGTTGCTCATGAATGTAAACACCGCAATCTGATGTGAGCTCACGGGGAGAGATAGCAAGGCCCAATGCGTCTGCCTTTTTACGCGCAAATACGCGCACAGACAGGCAAGCTTATACGTGCACACACCCACACATAAACGGACACACATATCTACCGCTACGCTGGACAGGTGCTTGGCAGCTTGCTATATGATATGTATTGTACCTGTGGACTGATAATATTGGGGAATGCCCGAGCTCCAGACTCTAAGGCCAGGTTCACACTCCTCTCCGTCTGGAGTGCTGCACCATTCAGGGCTTGGAATGGAACCAGGGCTTTCGGATCCTTTTCGGTCCAATAGCAAAAGCTGCACACGGGACAAAGATCCCAGATCACCCGAATCACATCCCACAGTCAGTGCTGCAAGTCCAGGACTCAGATCTGTGAAAAAAATAGAAAGAACAGGCATATCAGCCATAGCTAATCTGACATGAATGTGAAATAAAAGCACTTTCATTGATTTTTTTAATGAAAATTTAGTTAAAGATAATTAATAACTAATTCAATTTAAAATCAAGTGAAATCAAAGAAAAACAAAAGATATATAAAATCATCAGTGATAAATTGGAAAAGTGATCTAAATTAAACATAATGAGAGTTATACATGTAATTGTGGTGTTTTTTGTAGGCTCTGGTTGAGCAAAATCATATCGTAATTAATATTCTAATATATAATATATCTAATTTTTTTCTAATTTATTTATATAAAATATATTTCGAATACATGTAATAATATTTTTTATTCTTCATATGCAGGTATACAAAATGACCGTAAAGTTTAAGAAGATCACATTTTCATCACATTTAAAAAACAAAAAGCAAACAAAAGCAACAATTTCCCTTTAGGCTGTCCCATGTGACTGTTTTTTGAAGAAAACTTGTTGGATGTGATGTAAAGAATAATTTACAGTTAAAAAATGATGACAGTAATGGCTAATGCGCAGGATTTTTCTTTTTTACTGAAGTAACAATAACTCAATAACTCATTTTTAATAAAAAAAATAATATAATATAATATTCATGGATTCAAGAACAACTTAAATGTCTTCCATATAAATTTCAAACAGACAGGTGTCATGTAAACTGTGCCCATGTCTAAAATCTATGTATAAGGCTTGCCTTTAAAAAAAAAGAAGAAAAAAAAGAAGCGGGTTAAGGATCATACTTTTATCATGCCCCATAAGGGTCCTGTGTTTGCGGTCACACCCTGTGAAAATAGGATCACTATGACTATGGGCCACATATGCAAATCTTCAACCCACACTATAGAGGTGTGGCAATTCAAAGAATTCACTTTACTCTCTTGCTCTGAGTCCTGAATCTCAGCACCTCACACGTTATTTTTTTATAGGCACTTGATTACAATTTACGTTAGCCAGTGCCTTTTGGACTCACGTCCCATTTGTAAAGATAGACAAATGATGGAGAGACACAAAAATGTGATGAAGAAGAAACTGACTGAGGGATAATGTGTTACCATCACCCCAATTTTTTAAACATGCAGAATCTAATCATATGATATTTCTATTGAACCTGTTTAAGCATAGACATCTTCAGATGCTTAAACTTGGTGGGAACACCAGTACACCGACATCTGAAATAGATGCTGGTTTTAGGAGACACATGTGAGATTACTTACTTTTTCCAAAGATAAAATCAAAGAAAAAAATAGCATTAAACAAAATTATTTATCTCACTGGAGTCTAGGAGACAAAACTGAGATATAACTGAGACTATTTCTATAGGTCAGCCTGTGTGTGCGTGGTAAAGTTTGCTCACTAATACATATAACACCTCCTCATCTTTACTGTAGAAAAGACTCACTAACTCTTTAAGACATCAAAGCCTTGTTTTGAAAAATGGTCTAACACCGCCACCCAGATAGAAACTTTCTTTATGTCATCTTTATTAAATCCCTGAGGTCTCCAGTTTCCCTGAAGCACCCAAAACATTTCAAAAGAGGAAAAAAAAAACTACTGGCAATTAGTCCATATGCATTTAAACATAATGACATGCATTACAGTGGCTGGTGTCTTTGCAGCTGGACATTGTGCATTACAAACACATGTTAGTCATCCAGAGGGAGCTAGAAATGTGAGAGGGTCAGGTCACGCCGAAAACGCTTAACACCTTGTCAAGAATCAGGAGGAAATCCTGAGGGTAAAATTCACTTAGGTAATGTTTCTGTCCCCCTCTCTCTCTGACCACATTGTACACACACAGCAATAATCCTCAGGGTAGAGTGAAGACAGGGACTGTGTCCAATTGAAGGATTAGGTTTTTGACAACAACAAACAGATTTGAAATAATGTCTGCAGGGCAACGTAATGAGACAATGCCGAGGCCGGTTAGTACACTGGTAAACAAAGTTTACACAGCAGCAAATGATTTTAATCTCTTGGACCTTACAATATTTGAATTTTTCCACGCCTGACTTATTTACCAGTGGCCATTTCTGTTGAAACAGAGTGAATGAATATGGCATGTCGAACCAGTATGCAAGCTTTAAAACAAACATGATTATCTGTGCCATCCTCCTCTTTCACAATTAGCATAGATAATCTGATTACTTGGAACAACTTTTAAATATACTTTTATAAACTTTTATACAAACTTGTGTTTGTTACTGAAAAGTCAATGAATGAAATTTGTCAATATGGAGAGTTGTTATTAATGGCAAGCATCATTATTATTATAGATTATATTTAGGGTTGGGGATTTAAACTACCAAAAATTAGTGGGGGAAAAACATTAAAAGAGACTTTTGAAGAGTAAAAAACTGCATATAGTTTACAACAGTGTTCATTACTGTTATACACACTACCATTCAAAAGTTTGGAATCAGTGAGATTTTAAATATTTATATATATATATATATATATAAAACCAAAAAAGCAAGACATGTATAATGCTGCAAAATATTTTTGTTTTAAATAAATGCCGTTCTTTTATTCAAAGAAACAAATTCACGGTTTCCACAAACATTGATTTCTGAAGGATCATGTGACACTGAAGACTAATAAACTTAGTACAAAGTGAATCTTCCAGGCTATATTTAATCACTTATGTTTGCATAGTACAATGACAATATAAAAAACATTTGTTTGGATTGTGTCCATGGTTTTGATCATCATTACCTGTGGTAGGTGAGGATCGGTCAGTTTGACTCCCGGCTGGGTGGTCTGGCGACGCACAGGAACTTGAGCGAGGGGCCAGTTCATCCAGCTCAGCAAAGATATCAGACTGGGACCTGTTAGACTGGGAGTCAGGGGTCCCTTCCATTATACACTGATCTGAAATGGCCCAATGATGTGTAAATACAGATGCAATATACTGAGTAAACATTTCAATATACTGAGTAAACATTTATGCACTTTATGCACTCTTTTCAGGAATTTGCATTTTATCGCAATGGACGTTTTAACCTATTTTCTCAGCTGTCATACCAGCTTACGGTTTTATTATTGCCCAGGGCTGAATATATATTGTCAGCAAGGACCTCCAAGAGGGAAACAACAACCAGCATCACACCCTCCCCTGCAGCACTGTCTCAATTCCTGGGAATGACTTTTGGCCCAGCTACTGTGGTAAATATATAAACACCCTGAAGAGACAACGATTGCTGCGTAATAACATGGTACTTTTAAACGCAACAAGCCGCTTGTGTATACAGCTTTAAGATGTTTCGTATTTTAATCTCAGTCTCTAATAGACACACACACACACACACACACATATATAAACATATCATATATTCAAACAAGGCCTTTCAAGCAAAGCCTCCATATTCAGCTACACACACACACACACACACACATACAGCTATTGTAGGCAGGCCTCAGCTTACCACTCACACACACAATAGAGGGACTTGACTCAACACTTCAAAGCATATTGGTGCTGTCAAGCTTGCCGTCATCTTTAGCCAAGTGCTTCTTGAGATGGTCTATGTGTCTGTAAGGGAGTGCGCATGCATTTTGTGTACACCAGCCTATAGGATGAAGGCAGTCAGAAATCTTGGGGTAAAATGCCACTGAAAGGTGACAGAAATGCCCTGCTATTCAAAATGTGTATGCTAAAATGCCCCATGCTGAATTTCTTCAACATCTGTATGAGTTTCTTTGTCATGGATTGCCATAGTATTTTTTTTCCTACTATGGAAGTCAATGGCTACCGTCAACTGTTTGATTCCCAACATTCTTTAAAATATCTTCTTTTGAGTTCAGTAGAACAAAGAAAAGGTTTTTGTAACAACCTCAGTTGTCAATTTTGATCAATTTAATGCATACTTGCTGAATAAAAGTATTGTATTTTAGCTTTGATCGTTACACTCCATATGACCCCAAGCCTTTGTGTGACACTCCTTTCTAACCAATCAGAAATTAGATGTCATTTTTCTTTAGTGAAGTCATCCTCATTCCAATAATCCTATTGGTCGTTTTTAAGCCAGAATTTGAAAGTAGACAATTATTTCAGACATTTTCAGCAGAAACTGAAGGACATTTCTGACACTGGTGGAAGGTTTTATGATGTGTATTTGCCTGATCATAAATATCAGGTTGTTTAAATGGCTGGGTGAGAATGTTTAGTTGCAGGGTCTCTTTAGTTGGCGTCAAATCCGTATGTGATATATGTGTCTCAACTTTTTTTCCCCTCTTTCCCTATGTAGAGTGTCAGGCCAGGCAGTATGTGTGTGTTCGGGGGGTCTCGGTGAAGCCTGGGGGTCCCACTCATTGTCAAGGACAGTTACATTCTTGAGACGGGGCTAAGAGAGGTCGCTGTAGGGTCGGCCCATGGACCATAGCATGGAGGGTTTTACAAAAAATACTACACTACCCTAGACTAGCACACACACAAGTTAGGAAAAGTATTTTATTTCCCACTAAACCGCAGCTTCACTATCATATCAGTGATGTATTTATCTGTCTGGCCCCATGAATGAGTAAACAAGGCACAGATAGTCACTTTATCATTCCTCTGACAAAAAAGAGAAAAGACGAAGAAATCTCTCTGCAAATTCTGATTTGTTTGCTCTCTTTCACGAACTCTCCGTTTGAGTCAGATGTCAGTGGCCCCGGCTCTTTTTCCTGACTGGACGGTAAATTAGCTCATGGAGGGCATCTAAGAGATACGCATTGTAGCTGAGGCTCACTCACTGTTCACCCGTCAGAGAGGCGGCGGTCAGCCTGGATTTATGACCGCCGCTCCACACGTCTGCCTTTCAGGGAGCGGAGAGAATAGAGAGAGAAAAGAGGAAGAAAGAAGGGAACGCGGGAGGCTGAGGCTAAGAGGGAAGAACACGTCGCAGCCGGCATCACCGCCACCCCCCTCGTCCCCCATTGTAAAGGCCTTGGCCGCTTTGAACTGGGGAATCAAACGGTACCAGCCTGATTCCCTATCAAAAGAACCCCCTCGCTTTCCCTCTGCTTTCAGTAAAGAAGAGAAGAGAAAAGCTCCTTGCCATATTTATGACTTAGTCCCTCTGTAGAGAAAGCTGAAGCTCATGGTCGTGATGTAGGACTTTGATTTTCTTTTGTTCTCTTTCATGTTTGAGGTACGGTGAATGTTCAATTCTGTTTGGCCCAACTGACCCCCAGCGTGTGTGGATGAATACGCAAGACTCTAATAAAGCGTACAGTGTCTGTAGGTGTGTGTGTGTGTGTGTATGAGATCAGATTTTGCCATTCTTTCTAGAAAGTAATCTCTGAAAATATCCTCAAAAGAATAGCAAGTCATGTTCATTAATAGACTTATTCATATCTAAAAATAGCAATGTGCATTATAATGCAAAAATAATTTCCTAATTATTTTGTCATGTTTTCCAGTAAAAATTTGCTAAACATCATGCATTTACTTGAGAAGCAAAATATTAAGTATTACAATATAATAGTAGAATATTAATATTTATTTCCAGAGAATGTAATTACATTATTAAAATATATTTTTCTTTCCCCTATGGCAATTTTGTATTTCTTGATTTAAGTATAATTTAATAATAACTTTTTTCCTTTAAAAATTTGGGTCAAAATTAAATAATTCTTTGAAAACAATTCTTAATATTTGACAGAATTTTCTGAAGTGCTTCTTGTTATTATGAAAGAGTCATTATAGTTAGCTTCTATTTAGATTAGAACAATAAATGTTTCTCCCATTAATCTCCCATTAAAACTCACCTTGCAGTTCATCTTCCTGAGGCATAATGGGAGGAAGCACAGGCCACAGGTTCCATTCTGACCGACTATCCACTGCTGAGCAATCAGGTTTTTGTGACTGAATGCTCATGCCAGATTGGCTTGATTCAAGGCGTCCATGCAGGGTTTCATATGTGGACCATAGGGCGGCTGAGGTTTGCCGCGATTGAGGAGTTTTAGAGATGTAAAGTGGAGTGTCTGGCAAGCAAGTGGAAGGTGTTTCTTGTTTGCAGGATGTGAGAGATCTGGAGAGATGTGCTTGAAGGACTTCCATTCTTGAGCTGGCCTGGCTGCAACTTCCTCCAGAGTTGAAGCGAAGCTCGGGGAGAAAAGTAGAGCAGTCCTCTTGATCATCATTATTCTGGTTGAGGTCATAAGCATGATTGTCTTCATCATCGGTACTATTATCAGCATAATGGTCAACACTGAAGTTCACTGTTAATGTAAAGAGAGTGCAGAGTTAAGTCAATTAGGGATATATTCATTGCACCGTTTACATTTTCATTTAATCTTGAAGATAACCAAGTGTGCAAAGTCAGTATTAGGAGAACTGTGTACCTGACAGGGCGTCTGAACAGCTACTGTTCAGATCTGTGCTACGGCTGAACTGGCTGGATGAAGGGCGGCTGAAATCGAAAAGAGAATTTGGGGTCACAGAAGATGTTGGGGTGCCTGGAGTGATTGGGGTACTTGGGGTTCTTTGGGTGCCTGGAGTGGTTGGGGTGGCTGGTATGCTTGGGGTTGTCGGGGTGGACATTGGAGTCATTGGTGTCATTGTCTCTTCTTCAGCCATTTCATGGTGCCTTTGATTCAAATCTTGCGGAGCAATGCATGCATCTTCTTTATCTGTCAGCTGAAAGTTTGAATTGGGGGTTGGAGATCTGTGAGGGTGACCAACAAACTTGAGAGTCAGAGAAGGACTTGCTGGGGGTGTTGGAGAAGTAGGGGATCCAGGTACACGGGGCGGAAACACATTGAATTGGTTCCTACTGGAACTATCCATGTTTTGGTGCCTCCTGACGTCTGGGAAAAGAAGAGGTTGAGATCATTTGACATGAAGGTGGATATGAGGAAAACCCATCTCTGAGGGGTAGCAGAGGTTCAGGGCAGGGGTGACCATTTCTGCTTCTATTGGGCCACCTTCCTGCAGAGCTTAGCTTCAGTCTGCTCCAATTCACCTGCCTGGAAGTTTCAAAATAATAGATCTTAATTAACTGGTTGGAGGGCTGGGCCTAAACTCTGCAGGATGGTGGTCCTCTTGGGGCAGGATTGGACATCCCTGGCAAAAAGGGAGATTACATCTGGGTCAAGCTTAGGGTTGCACTGGAGAGTGAGGTTTGGGGAATCTTTACTTAAAAAATGCAAATGAAACAGGGCATCGCTAATGCACAAGAGCAGAAATCCTTCACGGAGCAAACTGCAGCACAGAGCACCCAGACTGCAGCTGTCTCATGTAGAGATGAACAAGACACACTCACACTCAAACACACACTCACATACATCCACACACACAAGCTTAATGACAGGCATTGTTCAGGGCACACACAAAAAGAGGTCCTGAATAATTAACATGGGGGTCTTGCATGAGGGTCAGGCAGAAAGCGTATTCATCATCATTTACAGCTAAAAAGGAGAGGAGAGAGGCAAAGGCCACCCAGTCCAATAGCTGACGCTCCCCTACTCCACTGAGCCTCAGAGCAAACAGTCTTTTGCCTGTTGCGGGCCCCTGGTTCCTAACAAGGGCCCCGGACACCCCCCTTCCCCTTGAAAACTCTGCCCCTCTGCAGGAGCAGCTGTCCAGTTCCCAGCTCAGAATGCAGAGTGACTCTAAGATATGATAATTACCACTTGCAACCACTATATGAAGGAACTCGTTCTCATAATTGGGATTAGAAACCCCATATAGCTAATTATGGATGCAATGCAAACAAATGAGCCAAGCCCCACTCTTTCTTCGATGGCCCTTGATGCTGATGCCTGCTGGGAGAGATTTTAACAGACTGTCCTGTTGCATGATGTGCAGTATTCATTTCCGACCTTTCCTTTTCTGATGGAACCACAATGAGAAATTATGTTTCGGTGAAGATGTCTTGCTCTGACAAGGCTTATGGCTAAAATTCACAGAGTTTGGGACTACATATTTTTGGGTGGGCCCCATATCCACTGGGCTTATTGAGTAGGATGTGCTATAGAGGACGTTAGTGGTGGTTCTGTCCATCTGTCTGTCTGTTTGTCTGTCTATCCTTCTGTCTATTGTCTATAAACCTTCAAAATTCAAATGTTTTTTTCTTCAAAATTTTAAAATAAATTAAAATGATGAAACATTTTTTCTAGAAATATATTCATATAAAATTCAATTGATTCTAAATTGAAAAGACATTCTCAATTAAACTGAATGCTACACAGCCCTGCCAGGTTGAAAGTTTCATGCTGTGGAGATTTGTGTTGTTTTTGGCCATGGAATTAACGGGAAAAAACGTACACTAATAAACCAACCGTCTCTGGCTCTCGTCCCTTATCGTGTGTTGTCCCCCAGGCCAGTATGGTGTGAGTCCCCCAGCAGGGGCCTGTGTTGAAGCAGACCAGAGGCCCCCACACAATACGCTCTTGTTCCTCTCAGTCTATGACACTGAGGAGTCAGAGGACAGAACAGCGAGAGAAAAGGATCGAGTGAGGGGAAAGAGAAAAAACGAGAGAGAAGCTGGAAAGCACATAGCTGCACTGCTGTTCTTACAATACCATTGCCTAGTCCATCTGTCACAGTCTCACACACTCACACACACAATGTATGTGTGTGAACGACATGTGTCATATCGCACTGTTGCGGCCTCCACCACCCACACCCACTCCCCCCCAACACTCTCTCCTTGGGGAGCTAAAGGCAGGTCGGGGCTGATTGTTAGAGTCTCTGAGCACCATATGGCTGTATAATTAGTTTTGGCCTGTGATGTAGCGTAATGCTCCCATCTCTGTTGACTCCCAAGCTCACTCTGAAAGACATGGTCCTGATGCACGTTAATGACCAATCCTGCCCAAATACCATCACACCACAACAGAGGCCTAATGGAAATATCAAGCCACCAGAAGGGCGGCGCCATAGTAAACACACAAATACGAGTATAATGGATACATGGCATTTATTTTGATTCATACTATAAATCTCACACCATTCTGTTTAATTTGAACAAAGAAGAGCCATGCATGGGTGGGTTATGAGTGTGTTTTGATAAGGAAGATCATTCATTACTGAATGAAAATTGCTTTTATTCAATTTGAATTGTTACTCTAAATATTAATAAGGGATTAACCGATATTAAAATTATAAGACATATAATTATTTGCATGTTATGGCCAAAAACAGATATATAGCCACTATTAAATGTCTGTAAAAATTTTAGGTAAATAAAATACTACTACTACTACTAATAATAATAATAAAAGAACAAAAACTAAAAATTTACAAGTGAATTTAGGTATCACAACTTTATAATGTAATATGAAAAATGGATGTTAATTTTGAGATTGGCTAAAGAAATAAGCATTACATGATGATGATGTCAAAGCGTTAGATGATGATGATGATGATTATAAAGATGGCAAAATGATCTAAATGGGGAAGTCAGTGTGCACAATTAAACATTCAGTATCAACCAATAATGGTAATTCAAAAACCTCAAATGACAGAATAATAACTGATATATCATGTGTATTATCGTCCTTACTTTTTATTTTATAGCAAGGGTACTTTGTTAAAGTTGCCTGCTTTTAAGTGATGGCAGTTACCCAAGACAAGAAAATATATCCATAAAAGGACTGTATAGCAGTACTTACCTGGCCATATTTGAGGTTGTGGAGCACTCATGCTCTGCTGTTGTTGTTTTTGCCCCAGACGATTAGGCCCTGTTCTGGAGTGTGCGTTCAGGAAACGTGGAGCTCTAAAACGGACAGGACAGGCCTCCATGTGAGCATGAAAGCGAGAACACAAGGGTGGAGGGCCATTCTCACGTGTGATAACCTGAAAAGATAAAAAAAAAAAAATCATTCATTGTATTAATTTACAAAATAACATTGAATTGGAACTGCATTGGTTCAGCCTAGATTCTAGCTTTGAATAAGAACCTTTCTGTAGTGCCCCCAAGTGTTGACTCATTGAAACAGCTAAATTATTCTATATTGCCTTTCACTGTGACTCACACTGTGACATACATTTCGCATTCTTTCTGCTAGGGATAGCATGGTCCTCTCGCAGTTAGTTTACTGAATTTTGGAAAAGCGGCAGTTGGTCAATAATGATATTTAGAAGGGTTAACCAAATTGCCCGTTGCCTGTCTGCTAGCAAAGACCAGTTAGCAAACATAGCTGCATCCTAAGGCTAATTCGCAGCCTGTTTTTGTGTGTGTGTGTGTGTCTTTTTTTACATAACAAAACACATAACGTAGATTTTTACACGAATTTGAATAGATTCAAGGTAATTTTGGCAGTTGTCTGTGTTTTTATGTTTGCTTGCACATTTTCTCTCAGCTTTGTGAAGCCAGATGGGTGCCACACTCCTTATAACATGTCACAGAGCAAGTCTTAACCTGTCCAGTGCCACAGGGCAATGTTAACAAGCACAAATACACTCGCGTCTTGATGTCTTTATCCCTTTTGAATTGACTGACAGTAAATTGCTGAGTAAACATGGCTATGTCTGAGCTGACAATGTTGTCAAAGGGGACATGTGCTCCCTGCGTTATTGGACCTCAGAGCAGTGACCCGAAACCATTTTACACTCTCTCTGACACTAATGAAGGCTCTCCTCTGATACAAACAGATCTTTCTCACCTTTTATCTCCCTTCAATCATCCTTTCATTCATTCGATCTGTCTTTCTGTCCTCTTGTCCCAGCGCATCTGTTTAAAATGCTTAAAAGGGATCCCTATGCCCATTACCTTTAATTTTAAGGTTAGTAAAACATGCTAATTTTATGTATGGATCACTTAAAGCCCATAACTGCACAAACGATGGGGGGGGGGTGTTTTTTGAACAAATAATCAGCCCCGAATTTTGAATTTTTAAATATAAGTATGACTTTAACAATAACAAAAATAATACTGTATTTATTATTTTACTAAATAAAATATTGAGCAAAATAAGAAATATTTTGCTGTAAAATAAAAAAATTATACCTATAATAATAATAATTTATTGTTATTAATAATAAATAAATACATTTATTAAACCAAATAAGAACTATTACTATTGTTGTATACTGTAGAATAAAAAAAAATAATGTAATCATTTAATTTTATAGTACTACTGTAAAATTAGCTGGTTTATAAACACTTCTTATTACAAGTTTGGAAAGATGGTTGGCACATCCAAATGCATGGTATTTCCAAATGCATGTAATGAGCAGCCAAAACTCAGAGTAGATGCAGAAATTAGTTTGTGTGGAGCAAGATTTAATGTGAACCGAGCCACTCCGAAAAACTAAAGACACTGGATCATGAGCTGCTTGTGCCTAAAAGAACACAGTGCCATGCTTTGCACTGAAACATGCAGCACACTAAGCCTTTTATTCTGATTAATCATACAACCCACAATCACAATTGTTTTCCAAATGTAGTAAATTTTGTGAAATTTTGGGCATTTTTGATTTGGGTAGGCCACTCTAACATTGTGTACGTGAGTTTTACTCTGCAAACAGTTGAAAAAATATGCCTTATTAGACTTGCACACATCCCTCAACGTCCCCAAAACAAACTGTCAGGTTAGTGTGCATCAGCTCCGACGCCAACATTCATGAAAGCGAAGCATTTACTTGCAGAAGTTGTTTGGAGTCCTCTGAGAGTGGCATTGTATATTAAACGCTGAGTGTCTTTGACCTTGTAATGGTGTTTGTAGCCCCATGTCGGGCCTGAGGGTCCTCTGCCCCAGTGTGTGGGCTCTTCAGTGGCCTACAGGAAATGACATGACCCCCTGGCGTCAGCCAGCCCGCACTGCGGCACACACACGCACAACCGCCTGTACTAATGTCATTAACCTTGTGTGTTCATGCCGGACGGCCTTCTGACGGAGATGGGCAAGCGCACGCTCGTGAATGTAGGGAGTCTGTAAACCAGAGTCCCAGATGGCCCGCACCGAGAAGAGGCCTGCATACACTCCTCAGCCCCTTCACAAACACACGTACACACGCACGCTTAATAGCACTGCCTCTGTGTGAACCCTCCGCCGGGGGGAGGCGAGGCGATTGGGGGCCAAACAGAAGTGTGTCTCTGTGCCTCTGTCTGCAGGGGAACAGAGGATTCCTCTCAAAAAGGCCTGACGTCTAAGAAAGCCAGGCTTAGCACTAACAAGGTTAAACCCTGCTGAAAAAGAGTGACTTTTTCAATCAACCAGATTTGTGTTTCTGCCTGCGCCGTAATTAGCTTTGCTCTGGGACAGGGGGATGAAGAAGAGAGGAGCGGAGGAGAGGAGGGGAAGAGATGACAGTGGGAAGCATTGTGGAGTCTCTAGGATTGGGAGGACCAAATCTGATTAGCCGCTCGTGTCAGAAGCCAGGCTCAGATGCAGCTTAGCATTCTGAGCAACTTTCTACTTTCTGTCCCAGCAAACAATGAGCCTACTTTTTCAGTCTCCTCAATTTCTCTTCACCCCTTCACCTTCTCTTTTAAACTTTTTGCCCTGTCCAAAACTGTATTCCCCATCCCGCAGAATACAGAGCAAGCAACCATGAGTGTTCATAAAGGATATAGGCAGAAGTCATAGTTCATTTTGGACCTTTGATAAGACAGTGAAAACACTCATAATATACATTAATAAATTTAGTCCAATCAAGTCGCATAGCATTTGCATGTAAAATAAAAATGATGTCATCATTTACTCATGTTGACACTCAACTTATGTCTTTTTCCCAGTGCAAAACAACCTGTTTAATATCAAAATATCGCATGTCAAATGCTCATGTTGATCACTGCACTACAATTTAGCTTTGGTTATTTAAATCTACTGGTCAAAAGTTTTTGAAAAAGTTGAAAAAGACATTTATAATGTTACAAATTCTATTCTTCATAACTTCCTATTTATCAAAGAATCCTGAAAAAAATGTATCAAGGTTTCCACACAAATATTAAGCAACAACTGTTTTCAATATTGGTAATAGTAATAAATGTTTCTTGAGGAGCAAATCAGCACATTAGAATGATTTCTGACACTGAAGGCCGGAGTAATGATGCTGAAAAAATAGAAAAAACTTTATTTTTAATTGTAATAAATTTTAGTTTTTTGCTCAAATGAATACAGCCTTGATAAGCATAAGAGCCTTCTTTCAGAAACATAAAAAAAATAATCTTACTAACCCCAAACTTTCAAAATTTGAACACTAGTCCCTGCACACTACACATAACATTATTCTATCTTATACTTAAATAAAGATAAAAAAAAAAAAAGAAGCACCTCTATTAAAATTCTGGTCAATACATAAGCCAATACTTATTACATGTTATGCCTGATATTATAAAATTCTTTAATATTTTTTCTAAATAAATCACAAATCAACTCCAAACAATGTTTCACTAATCCAGAGTCAGAATTATCCTCTTATTAAGTCCTAACACAGACATGCCATTGTCTCCCCATCGGATGCCTGTATAGTTTGAATGCCGCTTGCCTTCCTGTGGCCACCCTCTTTTTTATGCGCACAAAAATGGAAGTATAGCTCCACTCGCCGTTAAGAAAGGATGCCATACCGAACAGAATGCAACCCAAACCAAACCATAAATCACAGTGTAAACACCAGTGTTTGTCTGCGGAGCGAGGCGGGCCCAAGAGTGTGTTTGCCCACCTGTGCATGTGTCATCGTTTGGGCGTACAGTATTCAGGGTCCTGACGGCACTCGTGATGTCGTCTCAGTGGCGACGACGTCCATGGAGACCGTGAGGTATGAAGCCATTGGGTGGGTTAATCGCCTCTCGTTCTCAATAGATGTTTGGACTGGGACGGCCCCGTAAAGTTCAGAGGGTTTGAATACGGTGATGCGGACAGTGTTTTATAGCATACCGAGGTGATCCAGAGGACAGAAAATGTGTGTGTGCCAGCGTGGGTGTGTGTTTTTGTGTTTAGCAAAGCATAAGTGTTTATTCATACTTGCGCTTTGGCTGATTGTGAGTACATTTTGAAGATGTAAATTAGTCAGTAAGAGGCTGGTGGATCTTTGTCCCTTTTTTTCTTGTTTGTTTAACCAGAGGCCAAGACAGGAAGCCAGCCCACACAACTCGCTGTCCCCATGGTAACCTCTCTGTTGCCTGTGGCACATTCAAAGTCTCTGGCCTCTTTAAGATGGAGACAGTGAGGTGGATGGGCACAGGCCATCAGTGCATATGTGTTTCCAAGCGATAGTGTTTGTTTATAAGAGTCAGATTTGAATATTAGTCTTGACTTATTAGATTATGTCAATACACAGCATGCTAAATCAATTGGAATTGTGCTTTGATGAAGTGTAATTACTTGTGTCAGTCTCGTGTCTACATAACTGAAGCGTAACTGGTGTTCTTACACAAGTACTCACTGCATGATGCTGTCCTCTGTTCCACAGGATGGCTTGTCTCACAAAGCAGAAGTAATATGATGGTGCCTGGGGGACAGAAAACAGGTTTAGATATGACTGATATTGACAGTAATTAGTCGTGTTTGCCAAGACAAACATCTCTATTATTATTGTTGTGGTGTTGTTCTGAATGTTCCTGATCCTACATCATTTGTGCTATGTACATAGATCATAAATCAAGCCTTGTCAACAGTTTGATGCCAAGGACCCCCAATTATGATGAATGAAGGACCCTCTTTTTAAAATATTAAGTAAGCATAATATTATTAAGACAACCACACACACACACACACACACACAGATTTCAAAGGTGTAAGGTGTGTAAGATTTTTTTAATGTTTTTGAAAGAAGTCCCTTATACTCACCAAGGCTGCATCCATTTGATCAAAAATCTCGTAAAAAACTGTATTATTATTACAATTTAAAATAACAGGTTGCTAAAAACTCCAAAGCTTCTCCCTAACAAACATCTACAATACCCTAGCATTGTGGCAGACAGTTGAATTGAAAGATGAAGATGTTGGGACACATTTGTTGAAATGATCTTCATTGTTTCTTAATTTGGCTGGCTAAATTAACATGAACACACCACACACACACACTGTGATTCATTGACCTCCTTCTCAGAATGTCAATTGAACCTCTGTCTTTGCCTGAGAGCTGTGATGCATCTTAATAGTGAATACCCACCACTCCAGCAGCCTTTCTGAGGAGTTCATCAAGCTCTCATCAGCTATCTTTGCCTTTAGCTGCGATACAACTAGCCTGTGGGAGTCTCAACTCCATTGCTCAGCTCTCTTTTTCTTTTCACTCACTCTTGGACACTCTCATCTATCTGACCTGTGGCCCAGAGCTCCAGCAGAGACTCATCCATCACCATAGACGTCTCACCATCGCTCTGTCTATCCCTGTCCCTGTTCACTGAGGTCACGTATCTCGCTCCTATAAGGTCATCAGTCTCGCTGTGGCAGATGCCAGAGCTTCTGAGTCAGCTTCAGCCTGGCAGCCTGGTGGGTTTTCCACTCTTTCACTGTGGTCGCACACTGGGGCAAGGAATTGTGCAATCTGAAGCCACCAGCCCACATGTGGGACCTGCAGAGTGGGACCAAAGGAAGGATATTGAAGGCCTGCTTGAACCTGTCCAATGAGGAGCATTAGGAAAATCCCTACTGACAGGTTGCGGCATTGTTCTCTAAAAGATTCATGATGGGACCACTTTAAAGTTTTGTTTTAGGTTCTTTTTTAAATAAAACAGCCACATTCAAAGCCATTGTAAAATGCTGATAAATTCGCACCTGACCACCACCACCACCTCAGATTTTAACCACGCTAGCTCTAGGTTTTAGGACACATATTATTAATTGAAATGCGAGTATTTATCCAACAACAATTTGATTGATTTATGATTCTCATATTTTGATAGCATTGTGAAATATGAAATCAGAGTTATTTTGGACTGATTCATAATTATTTACAAAAATAGGTTTTTAAATAGGTCATAAAATGTGACTGACAATGAAATAAAGTGTAAATAAAGTAATTTGGACTTTAGTAGAATATTTAAAAAATACAAATATTTATTACTTATCCGATAAAAAAGAATAATATGACAGTTAATTTACTAAAAAAAAATTCTAAACCAATAATTAAAATAATAATAAAGTCTTAAAATTATCCAGAGTATTATGTCACAGAATTAAAAACTATATATTAATGTGGTAAACTACTTGATGCATTTTTAAACTTCAGATTTTTGGTTTTACCATCTTTATAGCATTTGAATTACTTGTTAAACCTAAGGAACCAGAGCTGTAAATCAAAGAGTTGGAAATGACTCTTTTACCTTAATGTATCATACAAATAAAATCCCTTTAGTATGATTTTTATTATGCTCTTCACTTAATCGACTGCTGGACGATGCACAATGACCAGATCCCCTGAAATGCAGCCTCTTAGAGCACAATAACCTGCCTTCTCCCTAATTACTCCTTAAACTGAATTCAAGTATGTTTGTATCCATATGGGTAATCCAGAGTTAGAAGAACACAGAGATTAGAGAGACACAGAAGACAATAGAAACCAGAAGGAAATAGTGCTTGTACTGTTGTGAATGAAAACATTAATATTCAGTCTTCACAGATTGGCAAAGGGACGGACAAGACCAGCGGACCTCATGAGACCCTAAGACTCATTAAAAGTCACAACACCACAGGCTGCGCTTAAACATCAGGAGGGCAGCTTGGGTGAACAACGGCCTTGATTAGATGTCATATTCATGTCGTAATCCAACACCCATGCCTTAGAGGTCACAGGGTGACGGTCTAATTTCAATCGGAGCTCTTGAGCAAACATAAGCAGGTCTGTACCGAGGCTAGTCAGCCCACACCATTCTGATATCCTCTCTGAACTTCTCATCATTGAGCTCTGTAATGAAATTGGACAGGCGTGATTGGTGTTTTCTGTATCCCATCGTCCAATTCACCAGATGAGATTAGGCCAATTCCAGGCAGATGGGCTTTCCATTGCCTCAGTGTCTCAGGGGCGCAGCAGAGCCCCTGTCCTTTGGGCTTTTCCTGTCAGGGAGGCTGTTTACCATTGCATCACAGACTGAGGCCAGACAGGAAATGCTCCTCCACTAGTCCAGGGACACAGGAAATGTGAAGCTTGTCAAAAACAAGTAGGTGGAAGAAGGAAGATCAAATTACTTGATGCACTAATAAGCAAAGTGGTTCTTTCTTCTCCTTCCTTGGCTTGTGTGCCATCTGTCTCTTTCTTAAGGAAACTTCTTGCATGTTTTCCAATTATTACAAACTGTCTTACATAAGATTTAATCAATGTTTATGGACATAATTGTTGCGATGAGTCAGGGACCAGATGATCAAATTGTTTTGGTCATATTTCATAAGCTGATATGTACAAACACACAAGCAGACTTTTAACCTTTCTAACAAATCTCAGTTGTCCTCTTCTGCACATACTATAATGCTGAAACACACTATCAGAAAAAATGTGCAAAAATTGTTTCTTTAGGGGTACAACAGCTTGTCATTTGGGTAGTACCTTATTTACCTCTAAAAGGTTCATAGTAATACCTTAAAGGGGTACTTTAAAACTTGGCTGCCTCTGACTTGAGGAAACAGAGAAAAAAGGCTTTTCCATTTTACCCAATACATCAGAAAACTTCAACACCCATAATACACTGGGCATGTTGCTGTCCAAGCCCACTCCAAATCTGTTATTGATACACTTGACTAGAGTTTTTTTTTTTGTGCAGTGCACTAACCACAATCTCACAGTAATTCATATTAGTGGTTGACCAATGTATGGTAAATATGTCGTTACATTCACACACAAAAAACTGTACCTTTAGGGTTATAACATCTTGTCACTTCGACAATAAACCTCAAAGGGACATCTTCGTACCTTAGTTACTCCTATAAGGTTAATAGTAGTACCTTAAGTGTACATATTATTACTGCAAGGTACTGATATGCACCTTTTAGGGGTAGATAAGGTAAAAAGTCTTCCCTTTAAGGGTACTGTCCCCGTAACAAGCTGTTGTACCCCTACACTTAAATTTTTTATTACAAAAATTCTAAAAATGTGTTGCTGACAGATAAACCGTGAGTTGAAATGGAGGACCTGCAACTGTTGTAGAAAAAGAGGTTGGGTAGCGAGACAGACTTCCTAATGCGATCAATTTGACCAGCGATTTGAATTGACAAGCTCCTGATTCGAGTGCTTGAAAAGCAGGGCAGGAAACATTGATACAGGGCACTTTCTAACTTGGCACATTATGAAATTATGCATTAACAACAACATCCAAACTATGCAGTGATGTGCAGAATGGAAGTATGCTCAGTACAAACACATTGTCATAATGAATAAAATAAAGTAAAAAGTTGATCTTGGGAATTTAACAATCGTTATCGACAAAATCTATATTTTTACCCAGCCCTAGAGAGGAAATTGTCGCATAGCTTTTGCTATTGATTCTTCAATGATCCTTGGGACAGCTGAAGACTTCTGATCGTTCTTTGAAACACAAATTTTTAATGACACCTGAGAGATTTCTGTCTCTCCATTGTTCATCATGTAAAGCAGCTGTGTCTCTTCAGAAGACTTTAAACTGCTCGATTCATATTTTTAAGCTTGCATCACCCTGAGCAATGAAACGGCAACAACATATTCCTGATAGTTGCCTGATTCAACCTAGACAGGCAAACTATTCAGCCACAATTGAGTTGATATAAGCAGATCACTGTCTAAGCTTATAGAGCAATCTCTGACAAACCAAATTACACAGACGTCCGCAACAAGAGAATTACCAATCTAATATACAACAAACACACACCCTAACATCATCTACACACAATCTTACAACACAGAACATCAATCAAATCACAAAGGCACCACGAACACATGAGGAAATCCTTTTTTCCCCCAAAACAATGAGGTCTCCAAACTGCAACCCTATTAATAGTTTACAAAAGGAGCAGGCCTTGATCCCCAGCATGGAGGAGACCGGTGTAAAACACATATACAATACCAACGGGCCATTGCCGCTCGCCGGGTCAGCTATGATGAGCCATGAATGTAACCGTCCAACCAATCTGGCTTAATAGTGTCCATCCTCGCCACCTTTGCAGATCCAATGGTGTGTGTACGTGTTGACTCGGAGGGTCAGATGGGCTTCACAGATCCTGTGACCCCGAAAGGAGACCAGAGAATCAGAAGCGGACCCCCACAGCCAGGACAGAGCCTTCTTTATGCCCTAATCTGCTAGCATCAGAGATCAATATGGTTAGTGCTACTGCCACAATAGCAGTAGCAGGAGTTAGCACCTTGCCCAATTTCTGAGGCTCTCCGGGGGGGCATAAAGCTGAGGTTTGCCATGCCCGTCACTGACCTCTGGCACAGCCACAGCCCAGCAGCTAACCTGCTTAACATTCATTACGGAAACCTGGGCAGATGCTCTGATTTCAGGCCTGCTGTCGCCTGCTCTCTTGTCCCTGTTTCCTCATCCTCTCAATAGGGAGTCAAGTGCTTTTTCATTTCAAAAGCAGAGATCAGAGATCCACTGACAGGTCGAGCTTAATGTTATCCATGCTAAAGGATTTTGCAGAACCCTGGTGTGATGGAGACTCACCGTATTTCTCCAGTGCTGGGGTCTGGAGCTGAGATGCCATGCCTTGCTGTTGACACATCTCCCAGGGTGACTGATACGGGGTTGAGTGCCTCTCACAGATTGGGGTTTCCAGCTGTAAATGTGCTGTTTAGGTCCTTCCTCAGTTGTCAACATGCTAGGTTTTCTGTAATACAACTTTTTTTCTGTGTGTGTGCCAATAACTCCCAAGTTATTGGCGTTCATATGAACAGAATGAGCTGTCTCGGTTTCTGTTGTCCTGCAGCTATTTTGGTCTGGCTCTCTGGAATGAAACGGTAAAGAGCTCATTGCTTCTGTTAATGATTATACTAAACCAGTCAGGTGAGTCATCTTTTTTTTAAAAAATTAAGAATTGTACACCCACAAGCCCAAAACAGTGGACAACAGCGACAGACAAAGGGCTTTTCAGAGTGTGGAAAGAATGAGCAAGATCAGGTTCTGTCCTGCTGCATGCATAAATCTGCCATCTTGCTTAATTACATTACTGAGGATTTACAGAGTCGTTTTAAGGAAACCACACACACTATCAGTCCCACAAATCAAAGCTCATTAGTGGGAATGTGTGTTTCCCCTCGTGTATGTCAGTGGGACTGCTGTCTATCTGCCTTTTTAATCATATCTCATTAGTGTGAGAGGATTGAAGTTGTCTCATGCTTGTTCACTCTTTAGCTGGAGCCAAAAAATCAGGGGAAATATTAACCAACTGTGAGCTTGTTGCCCTGGTGACATATTACAAATGTCAACAGTATGCAAACATACAAACTTTTCTGTTCTAGGTTGGGTACAAGAAAGAGAAAATTATTATTATTTTTTTTACAAATATGAATTTTCAATTCATGAATACCATTACCACGCTTCATAATAATAATAATAATAATAATAATAAAAAGATATTTCCTTAATAATGTTTTTGTTGCATTGTTGGTTGTTGGACTACATGACTGATTTGGAGGACATTTTTTCAAATGTAAATTTCTTCATCATGGTATCAGGACAGTTGTATCACCTTGACATTTTTATATATACATTTCTTAGCGTGTGTGATCCTGTTTTAAAAATTGTTGCAAGCCATTCAGGGAAATCCAGATGCAACAAAGCCAGTTGCTAAGACACTGGCAGAAAAATGCTTTGTTAGGTAATGGTTTAGAGCGAAAAACAGCTTCTAGCGATCTAATGGCTCAGAGTAATTTAGTTGTTGCCCTTCATTTGTAGAGACAACCAAACGAACCTCAGTATTAAATAGGAAAAGAATCAGTGATAAGTATTATCAAGCTTTGAACCTAAATTCACCAATCCTGTGTATGAAAGACTTTGAAATATGCATCCGAGAATGATATGAAAGCCTAAGTAAATGTCTTTAGAAGATCTAGCCATTCTGTCAGGTATTGTTAGCTTAAAAGCTGTGGCACAAAAGCTGGTGGTTCTGGGCTTATCCCATCTCAGCAGGACACCTGAACCCCCAGTGGGACTAACTCACTCTAGTCCTAAACTTCATCTTATCCTGAGAGCCCACACTGGGCCGTTATACACCCATTCCATCAATCTGTCAAACCAGGACAGACACATGCAGTACAATAAGGCCTCCCTGCATCTCTGCTTTATCGTTCCCTCTTCACAATATGGTCCTTGCGACACTATATCAGTTGAGCTACTTCCACCCCACTGAGCGATGTTGCTTAGGGAAAATAGTTGTGGAAAATATCTTGACCTCTGCTCTCTGAGCCCATAATGTGGCATTATGAATATTAGACCCGGGTCCAATAACATCTTGATTACCAAAAAAAAAAAAAAGAACAAATATTAGGAAAGATTAGGTTGTTGCCTCTCTGCTTCTCAGACACCGCAACTGATTCCAGATTCTTCCAGGGCAGCATAACGGTGATGACCAAGCTAATATTTAATTACTACAATATTTCTTTTTTTATTTTTTTTATTTTGCTTGCTAGAATTAAAGTCAAAGATGATGGGAAAAATGCATTTTATCCTTCAGCTGAACCCAAATTATTCAGTTAAAGGGACAGTTCACTAAAAATGTCTTCACCCAAAATCTGCCATTATGTTATTCCACACCTGTACGACTTTCATTGTTCTGCAGAACACAAAATAACATATTTTGAAGAATGTTGGTAATGTAACCAATTGGAAATGCAACCAATGTTGAATGTTGGATTTATTCAAAATATCTTCTTTTATGTTTCAAAGAAGAAAAAAAGTCATACAGTGTTGGAATTATATTAGGGTGAATAAATAATGACAGAATTTTCATTTTTAAGTTAATTATGCCTAACAACCTAGAAACATAATTTTAAAAAACTGAAATTAAAAAACACTTTTTGAGGATGTTAATGAAGACTATCGCTATAAGCATGCATGCTACATGAATAAAACATTGTTTAAAAGCATTGAGTTTGGAAAAATGATGAAAAATTGACCAAATCTATGCATTAAACATATCTAAAGAAATGTTAGCATTGTTATTGAGTGTTTACAGATATGTGAGTGCATGTATGACCGAAAGGCGCAGCTAATTGAGAGAGCGTACAGAGGCGAGAAACTCCGAACATCCAAACAATATCTGGACTCGGGCCTGTACTTACTCCTGGACAGGCTATTCACCCCATCTACAAGTAAAGAAGAAAAGAGAACTCCAAACTCTCTATAAAGCCCTTTCAATAGTGATTTGTTATTCCCCCCTCCACCCCCCACCCCCCCTTACTCTCCTAAACAGTCAAAAGAAGAAGAAAAAAATGTGGGATGGGGCTTTTGTGGGAGGGGGCCTGAATAAATTTTACATACTCAAGGCAGCGTACATAGTGATTGCTGCTTCCCCTAAAACTTTCTTTTCTCTCTTTCGCTCATTCGCTCCCCTTCTCTTTTTTTCAGAAAACACTTTCCTTGCTGAATGGGCACCTATTAGTGACTCCATTATGGAGGCAGAGCACTTCAATGGCTCCTGGCTGTGAGGCTGTATGGCAAAGCCTCAGGCTCAGCGTAGCCCACCCCGAACAGCGTCCCGCAGTCCACACTCACTGTATTGATAGGTAGACCTAGTGTGGAGTTGGTTGATGTGTGTGAATTAGGAGGGGTGGGGTGGGGGGGTCTCTCATCCTCTTTTTTGTGATCTCCAGGTGCTTTGGGAGAAAGTGTGGCTTTGAAAGAGGGAGAGAGAAAGTGGAAAAAAAGTTAGAGGTTGTGCATTGTGCTGTGCTTTCCACACTAGTCACTTAAAACCAGAATGCAATGTTCAACATGCATTAGCTGATCTCCATAATAATCCCTCCCAACCCTGCTGTACACACTCACATACAACATTTCCCAGCCCCCAAATACACGTTTGACCTGAGGGAAATCATGCACATTATGCACTGCACTGAAAGAAGCTAACTCCTAGGATACTAATTAGTTGTCTGTAGACATACAGTATAGTTTTTTGGATTCAACACAACTCGTCAAGCTATTTCAAAGAATTTAAAGGGATAGTTCGCCCAAAAAGGAAAATTCTGTCATCATTTACTCACCGAAAGGAAGAATGCTTGTAACCAAACAGATCTCGCCCCTCCCATTGACTACCATAGTAGGAAAAAAAATACTATGGTAGTCAAAGGCGGGCGAGATCTGCTTGGTTAAAAATTCTTCCAAATATCTTCCTTTCTGTACAGCAGAACAAAGAAATTTATACAGGTTTGGAACAACATTAGGGGAAGTAAATGATTTTTCATTTTTGGGTGAACTATCCCTTTAATGTACTAATGTATCTTGTTACTCAGGGCGGAGAGTCAATCCCAAAAAATATTGATTCTAAAATTTAAGCTTTCATCTGTTTTTTGTTTTTTTTAGCTTTATTTCATTGAACAAAAAATGATTTTTAGTAGTTTTAGTCAACAATAACAACATGGGAACTTACTCCAACAGGTGGTGAAGACAGACTATTGTAAGTGATTCTTCATTCATTCACCCAAGAGATTAATTAAAAAACAGTTCACCTCTAAATTTAACATTCTACAACATCTTGACATAAATACATACTATGAATAATCACAATAGGATTAAGTAAATAAGTATACGTTATATTGCACTGTTTATTACAAGATCCCACTTTTTTCTTAAGAATTGAAAAAATTATTTATTCTATTCTTAGAGCTTATATAAAATCTTTGTTTCCTTGTGTTTTTTTACACAACTCTGTCAAACTCCTCTAATAAAAGAGCCAAACGTTTGCATGTTCCTCATCTCTTTACTCAGAACTTGATTGTAGTTCCAGAATGAGTATCTCTGCTAAATAATAATCCATCTATACAGCATCTATGTTATGTTATGCAACCCATGTAATATACGTGTGCCATGGAGAAAGCAGGCCGGCATTTCTTTAGTGTGCTGATGAAAGGGCAGAGCATTAGTGTTGTGTGTGAGTATGATCATGTTTTTGTGATTAGGGTAGTGTGATGGTGTGTGTGTGTGTGTGTGTGTGTGTGTTTGCTATAAAGGAATGGAGAGGGCTTCAGCTGGGTGAAAATGGAGGAAGGGGGGCTGTGTGTATGTTTTGGGGACGTCTCTATGTGAGAGTTCAAATGGGCTTGTGTGTGTTTACGTGCAAGTGTACGTGTGTGTGTGTGGTTTAGGAGAGAGACTAGAGTTTAGAAAGAAAAGCTCTATGTTGAGTATGGAGTTATTGTTTAGCCATGCTTACCTCCACGGGGAACCATCTGCTCCCTGTCAATGTGTCACCTGCTCGTCTGAGCCGTCGCCACGGAAACGGGGGGAGGAGGATTAGGAGAGGTTAGGCCTCTGAGGGGAGGGCCCATCCAGGAATATGGAGGAGGTTGCCCTGGGAAACATCTAAAAGGAAGTTGAAAAATGTCACCCTCTGCTGGTTAAAGTGCATGCAGAGGTTATTGCCAGGCCCATACCGGCTGATGTGCACCAGGGGGCATTGCTTATTGAAATACTGGGGTTGCATGATGTCACAGTTGCAAATCATATTATTACCAGGTGTTGACTGACAAGCACGTCTGTCTGTGATCGGAGTTTCCTAAAGGTGATTTATTGGTGAGGACAAGCTAGGATAGACCACTCGACAGTACAAACAAATGTCTTTATGTTTGTGCATTTCAGGAGGTGTGTCACTGTAAGCAGCCTATCATATCACAGAGTTGTAATAAACAGACACGGCCCCTGTGCATTCAGACCAGAGTCAAAGCAAACTGAAGCTTTGCGTGGGAGAGACCACAATTCAACTGGATCGGTCCTGTTACAAACACACACTAGACCCATTTCAACTCTCTGTCAATGTAATCTGTCACTATCATTCCACAGTCTACCTATCTGTCCTTCTATATCTACCAACCCGTGTGTCTTTATGTCTGTCATTCTATCTATTGTTCTCTCTGGCTATATCTATCATTATTCTGTATTCTTGCCAAACTATCTAGAATTTTATGTCTGTCGACCATTCTGCACTGAAAAAAGGATTTTACAATACTGTTCAGTTTATTTAAAAAAAAAATGTATTTAACGCTATTGTATTAGGTTTCTCATTTCTCAAAACGACTTAAAATAGTTGGCTCAACTCAATATTTTCATTTTGAAAGAACATGTTTCAGTTAAGTAGGCCAAAAATAACACAATTTTGTTTAACCACTTTACTTAATCCATTTGAGTTGAGATTACATAAATGCTAAAACTAGGGACAAGATTTCCCCTTCCCATCATGCTTTGCACAAGCCTGGATAGGGAGAGTAAATGTTAAAATAAGCTGTTATTTTATCCATTTATTTTTATTAAGATGATAAAATTAATGTTAATGCTTAATGTTCTTTTAAGTTTATTAAGAGCTTCTGGTATATTAATGTTACCGTTGTGGTGAAGTGTAGAGCATGTGGTTGGGCTAACAATAACTAATTTTGTTTAAATAATTAAAACAGCATTTTTGGGCATGCTATGAATGTAACAAAACCATTTGCTGGCTAACACCTAACAAAAAGAGTCTTTACAGAGTTACGTTATTCAAGTTAGAGTAAAGTTATAAGTTTAAAGTTAGATTACAGTTGTAGAAGTTGTGAACATTGTTCTTAAACGCATTCACTAGATAAACTAATCAATTAAACTGGATTACTTGTTTTAATTTTTGTTTGATATTAATTTTAGGATAATCTACCTACCTACCAATCAATCAATCATATTTGTCCATCTCTATCTTCCTTTATCTATTGAGATGGCACTGTAAACTAAGAATTTATGTCACAAATAAAATATAAAATTGGCTCTATTACCACAGAAAAGAGGTCTATCATATTGCCTGATATATCCATTGTGGATTTCTGTCATATGTTTTTATCCTCACAAACTGAAATTTTTTAACAAAACGAATCATTTTCTGTTATAATTGACAGCATTTCACAGATATGGTACATAGGTCAAGTTGATTTTAACCCAGAGCATCCCTTTATAGCTTTCAAATGTAATATCAACACAGAAATGTCATTGCTCTGAGACTCCTTAGATGTGGTTTAAAGGATAAGGGTGTGAAACCACAACTGCCCAATCAGACATGAACACTCACCTGGAGATATTCAGGGATCCGAGAGGACTGTTTGAGTGACAGGAGAAAGTGACTGCAGTGTGATGAGAAAACATGCTTTTGTGTTTGCTCAAGAGAGGATGGAGTGCTGTCCCTGGCCACCAAGCCATGTTCAGTAGCCCACGTCCCTTCACTGCTGGGCTTGTCAGGTATCTGTCGCGCTAAGCACTCTCTAATACCCAGGGGAGTGTTTCGTCACTCATTCTGTGTGCTGATTATAACGCAGCCTGACCACAGAAGTGCTGCTGTTTCCTGTTAACATTCATGCCCTGAGGCTAGTAAACTCTGTCTTATCTCTCCTACTTACACCAATGTTGTTACTTTCAAACTACCAGAAATGTTCTGAGTCAACATGCTGTGTTAAAGATGAAATGCTTTTGCCAACTTTGGTTATGCTAGCGGCCACAGTTTGAAAATCAAACTTGTATAACAGAAAACAATGAATTTCACTGTGGTATTTCTTTTATACAAGTTCAACGGACAAAAAGTTAATGTTGAGTAACTTTTAGACAAATTATTTTCAGTTACTAAGTCTGTTTTTGCTCCGCCAATGAAAATAGCTAAACTAAGCAAAAGCAGAAAAAGTCTCTGAGTAGAAATAGTGTTTCATTTCTTAATGAATCAGTGTTTTTTTTATGAATGAATCAATGACTCGTTTAAAAAGATTGTGCTGAATTCAGAATAGCATACTAGCATACTACTCTTAGCATTTCTACCGTATATTTATCGCAAAAGTAGTATGCTATTCAGCCAGTCATTTGTTTCATGATGAATGAATTATTGTTTTTAAACAAATCAGTTGAGTGAATCAATGACTCACTTAAAAAGACTGGCTGATTTCGGAATCGCATACTAACACACTACTCTTGTTATTTGTTTCAGTAATATTAATATCCTATTTTGAATTTAGCAAGTCATTTGTTTCACTAAAAATTAACTGTTTTTGAATGAGTTAGTTGAGTGAATCAATAATACTTAAAAAGACTGTGGCTGAATTCTGAATAACATACTAGCGCACTGCTCTTGCAATTTCATATAGTATGATTAGTATGCCATTCTAGATTCACCAAGTCACTTGTTTTGTTGACGACTGAAATAGTATTTTTCAACAAATTGGTTGAGTGAATGATTAAATGGCTCACTCATGAAGATAGACATTTGTTTCTTTCCCGCATGAATCAGTGTTTTTAAACAAATCAGCTGACAGAATGATTAAATGACTTGTTTTCCTTAATGAATCAGTGTTGTTCACTCGACACCTATGCAATGATGTACCCTGCAGAAAGAGTCAATGAAAAACACTTAATGGACAGTCTGACAGCCTGTCTGGAATAAATACAGACAAGCAGAGTGATACAAATAGTAAAAAACGCTGTATATCAGCACTGTTGGAATGCTGCCAATCAAATTTAAGGAATGGAACAAGTTGTTACATCACTGTGTTTTCGTAGTGGAGATTCAGTGGGTGCTGCAGGCAAATAAATAGAGCTCTGGAAAATAAAAGTAAATTTAGTATTATTATTTGGGGGTAAAATAGTCTTACATTAGATAAATATATTATGACATGAGAAATTAGATTTTTGGGCAATTTTCCATTGATTTCCCTAGTTTGATTTAAGCTTTATCCAACAACATGTTGATATGTGCCATGTTTTTGCACAAAACCGCTTGTGCCTGCAGAAAATGTGCTCTTTTTTTTCTTTCTTAAAAGTTTTGTTCATCTTCATTAGCATTCCCTCTCTTCCTCTCTTCTGCGTGGCCTCTGGGTGAGCGTGATCCTGGGAGAGAGGCTGTCAGGGCCACGTGTAGTGGGGGGGCACCGCGCTGGGTGTAAAATTTGATTAAGCGGTGGGCGAGCGTGTCCGAGCGTGGCTGTTGTGTGGACCCGCTCGCGCGGCTGTGGGTTCCCAGCGTGCCGTTTGGAGGTTAAGTGCCGCAGAAAAGACTCTCATTATCCCGAGTGAGAACTGCCCATGTGGCTGCCCGCTCGACCCCCCGCTCTCTCTCTCTCTCTTTCCTTCTCTCCATGTCCTTCTCTGTCACTCCTTCACTCATTCATCCTTCCTTCTCGAGCTGCACCGCTGAAAGCCTCCAAAATGTTTCATTCACGGTCCCTTGACCCCTTTCGGCCCCCCTTTCCTCCGCTGTCTCTCTCTAGTCTTTATGTGTAAGAAAAGAACTTGTACAATAGCAGAGGAAGGGCCAGAGCAGATTCTTCAGCACCCCTGTGGACTCTGAGCCGAGGGCTGTGAGACAATCCACATGTGGAGCATGTGCAGAGGAGTTGTTCCTTGTCCATCAGTCAAAACAGAGTCCACTCAGTTCTTCTATTAGTCATTGAAGTGAGTTACAAACGCACAGATCTACTGTCCATGAAGACAATCATGACTATTACTGTTGAATTTACTTAAGATTGGGGATTCGAACCTCTATCTCTAAGTATTACATTTTGGCACTTGAACATGTATGGTATCTCAAATTGTTGCAGTATTGTTATAACTTTGTTACTATTCTAAGAAATCAGACTTGCTGTTTTTTTTCTCTCTACCTAACTTAGCAACACTTTATAGGTTTCAATTTTGTTAACATTATGATACTTAATGCATTCTCCATCAGTAAACATTTTTTTGCAGCATTTAATAATCATCTAAATAATAATTTAATAATCTAAATTCATTTTAATTTTCATAAAATATTATTCATTGTTAATATATGTCTGTTCATATTAATATATTTTTGTAAATGCATACTGTAAATTAATTAGTACACTAATGCCGTTCAAAAGTGTCGATGTTTTTAAAGGTTTTTAAAAAGAAGTCTCTTATGCTCACCAAGACTGAATTTATTTGATAAAAAAATACAGTAAAAACTGTAAAATTGTGAAATATAATTACCATCAAAATAATGGTTGATTTATCAGAGCCAGTAGTCTTCAGTGTCAGAAATCATTCTAATATACCGATGCTGGTGTTCATTTCTTCATCTTCTTATTATTGCTGAAAAAGGTTGTGCTGCTTAATATTTCTGTGGAAACAAACAAACAAAAAAAATACATTTACATTTTAGTCATTTAGCAGACGCTTTTATCCAAAGTGAGGGAATTAGGGGTTAGGTGTCTTGCTCAAGGGCACTTTAGTCATGGTATCGAAGGTGGAGAGAGTGCTGTTTATTCACAATCCCCACTTTCAATTCCTGCCGACGTGGGAATCGAACTGGCAACCTTCAGGTTAAAAGCCCGAATCCCTCACCATTAGGCCACAACTACCCATAGATACATAGAAAAAAATTGAAATATTCAAATTGAAATACATAGAAATTTCAAAATGACAGTGAACATAAAAGTCTTCACTGTCATTTTTGATCAAAAGTGTGATCATGTAACTGGCATAAATGTTCAAGAACTGTATCTAAGCTTTGTGAACAGCAATACATAAATGTATGAATGTAAGCATGTTATATGCTTGGTGACTTTAACATGCTTTAACATGCCCCCCCCCCCTCTCACACACACACACACACACACACACACAATACACACAAAATAGGGATAGATTTCCATCTCGGGTGTATTTAAAGCCTGTAAAACTGGTTTTATCTTCCGATGTACTGCACTGTCATTAAGAGGAAAGCTCAAATTCAGCGCATCAATGACAATTCATTTCATTTTTCATTTAACGTTGCGGTTCAGATCATTAGATGGGGGATTTTTTCTAAAGCAATGCTTAAATGTCACAGAGCACATCTGCTCGGCCGAGGAACTTGTGAGAACAGATCCTCAGTGTTGGACCTCCATTGCCGCTCTCAATGCTGTTGTACATTCAGACGCCTCAACTATAGACACTCAATTGTCTGTCATTAATGACATTTGATTACACTGTACGCGAAAGTATATTTAATGGAAAAATAAGTGTCGCATTGACTGCATAACAGCTTGGCCTTGAGCTGAAAACACTGTGGCCAGAAAGGGATACAGCGGACTTAAAGCATATTGCTGGATTTTTACTAAAGCACTCCCCTTTAAAGCAAGTTTGAAGAAGCGAAGTTGCTTTGTTCACTTACTGGCTCATGAAAATGTCTTAAAGGCATGCATGTGGAACACATCTTGCCTGAATCATCAGTGCTCTTGAAAGCTTGTAATCCAGTCAAGAGTGCTTCTACAAGAAAAGGGCAAAATCCAGGCATTACTGTAACATTTGCTGAAACATGGAAACATTAAACAAGCACATTTTATACCTAGTTTTATAACTAAATATTATTTTTTGCATAGATATAAGTGTATAAAAATGAAATCCAATTCCCACATGGAGTTAATCATGTACATATTTATATAATTCGTTACATTTCTTTTATGTTTAATGCATTTTCGTGGAAATGGAACAGGGAGCGGAAATACCCTCTTAAAAAGCAAGGCAGAGGGAAGAACTAATTTTAAGAAGAGATGGTTTTTTTCAGGGTCTATGGATCAGGACAAGCATATGAAACTATTTCTCGGTTTACAGCAGCCTCTTGTGGAGATTGTTGTCATTGGAGCTGAACACATTTTCATCAACAAAAACTTGAAAGAATTAAATGTTTAAAACTGTGATAGTTCAAACAAGCTAAGAAAACCATGTAAATATTACAAAATATTATTAAACTGCACCTGTTCAGGGTGTTTCCCAGACACTGACTGCTCATTATACTATGCAAGAATGTCAGTTTTGTCTAGCTGAATGCTATCGGGTATCACACTGAGCTTTTTAGATACAAAATCTCTGTAAAGGTTTACTGGTATAGAATATGCACATTTGTATGCATGTCTGACAGATTTTGATAACCATTTTTGTTTAGAAGTTGTGAAGAGATTGACAGTTTCACTAAGAATCAACTCATCAGTTTTTATCAGCAAGTAAGCACATTTAGTTATTGTGCAAACTGTAGAAAACTGTACTATTTTGCACACATATGCCAAAACACACGCAGTTTTCGTAAATTTTTATAAGGAAATTAAAACATGGTCTGATATGAACAGGAAACTAACTGCTCAGAGATCTAAAGTTAATGTTTTGAGCGAGAGAAAAATAAATCTCATTCAAGAATTGAGCCAAAGTGATTGAAACTGCAATATTCAGCCAGACCCTGTATTGGCTGACCTTAAGTGGAAGGGGTCACAGATAAAGGGCGTGTTTTTGGCTCTAAATGGAGCAAACAAATGCTTTTTTAAAGAAACACTGACACTGAAAAAGGTAAGCTGTATAAAGGGTCGTATGTTATTATATGCCTTACTTTAAAGATGATGATGAGGATGATTATGATGCTCTTGCTCACTCTGGTCCAGTTTTCAATATCAAAACTAGCAAATAGTGGAAGACCAATAATAACATGACCAGCTTTTATCACCACATGATAAAGGTCAAACTATTATGAGAATTCTGTATCCACAGTTTGACATTGTTGGTAAACCAATTAAATAAACCAGTGAATAAGTGTTGAACTCTGTGTGTGGTGTTTTCAGCATTTTAATGTCTACAGTCGTGGCCAAAAGTTTTGAGAATTACATAAATATTGGGAATTGGAAAAATTGCTGCTTAAGTTTTTATAATAGCAATTTGCATATACTCCAGAATGTTATGAAGAGTGATCAGATGAATTGCATAGTCCTTCTTTGCCATGAAAATGAACTTAATCCCAAAAAAACCTTTCCACTGCATTTCATTGCTGTCATTAAAGGACCTGCTGAGATCATTTCAGTAATCGTCTTGTTAACTCAGGTGAGAATGTTGACGAGCACAAGGCTGGAGATCATTATGTCAGGCTGATTGGGTTAGAATGGCAGACTTGACATGTTAAAAGGAGGGTGATGCTTGAAATCATTGTTCTTCCATTGTTAACCATGGTGACCTGCAAAGAAACGCGTGCAGCCATCATTGCGTTGCATAAAAATGGCTTCACAGGCAAGGATATTGTGGCTACTAAGATTGCACCTAAATCAACAATTTATAGGATCATTAGCAACTTCAAGGAAAGAGGTTCAATTCTTGTAAAGAAGGCTTCAGGGCGTCCAAGAAAGTCCAGCAAGTGCCAGGATCGTCTCCTAAAGAGGATTCAGCTGCGGGATCGGAGTGCCACCAGTGCAGAGCTTGTCAGGAATGGCAGCAGGCAGGTGTGAGCGCATCTGCACGCACAGTGAGGCCAAGACTTTTGGAAGATGGCCTGGTGTCAAGAAGGGCAGCAAAGAAGCCACTTCTCTCCAAAAAAAACATCAGGGACAGATTGATCTTCTGCAGAAAGTATCGTGAATGGACTGCTAAGGACTAGGGCAAAGTCATATTCTCCGATGAAGCCCCTTTCCGATTGTTTGAGGTATCTGGAAAAAGGCTTGTCAGGAGAAGAAAAGGTGAGCGCTACCATCAGTCCTGTGTCATGCCAACAGTAAAGCATCCTGAGACCATTCATGTGTGGGGTTGCTTCTCATCCAAGGGAGTGGGCTCACTCACAATTCTGCCCAAAAACACAGCCATGAATAAAGAATGGTACCAAAACACCCTCCAACAGCAACTTCTTCCAACAATCCAACTACAGTTTGGTGAAGAACAATGCATTTTCCAGCATGATGGAGCACTGTGCCATAAGGCAAAAGTGATAACTAAGTGGCTCGGGGACCAGAACGTTGAAATTTTGGGTCCATGGCCTGGAAACTCCCCAGATCTTAATCCCATTGAGAACTTGTGGTCAATCCTCAAGAGGCGGGTGGACAAACAAAAACCCACTAATTCTGACAAACTCCAAGAAGTGATTATGAAAGAATGGGTTGCTATCAGTCAGGATTTGGCCCAGAAGTTGATTGAGAGTATGTCCAGTCGAATTGCAGAGGTCCTGAAAAAGAACGGCCAACACTGCAAATACTGACTCTTTGCATAAATGGCATGTAATTGTCGATAAAAGCCTTTGAAACGTATGAAGTGCTTGTAATTATATTTCAGTACATCACAGAAACAACTGAAACAAAGATCTAAAAGCAGTTTAGCAGCAAACTTTGTGAAAACTAATATTTATGGAATTCTCAAAACTTTTGGCCATGACTGTACATTAATGCCTTACGTTTTAATGACTTTTATTATGAAAAATGAAATCTACTTCCTGGTCTCCGATGTTTAACAGTGTTGAGGGCGTGTATAATTTGTAATACATTTATTACATAAAACCATCGTACTAACCTCAGTAAATAACTACATTTAGTTAATTAGTATTTGTGATACGACAACAATAGCTTTATTTTTCTATTGCACAAGACTCTTATCTCGTGGTCTCGTCTGGACTCTGTATCTCCATGTCCGTGATTGGTCAGCTTCAGGATTGACGGTCGCATGGGGCAACGGGGATCTGGAGCTGCAAACAAGAGAAAGTGAAAACAAGCAGGCTTATGAACATTCAGGGGTGAGTTAGCAGAAACGCGTTTCCTACACTTGATGTGTTATTCACAATTATTAAACTTTTGAACACGTTTTTGCTCGAGTACATGTGCTTTTCTTGCTCAGAAGAAACACAAATAATCCTTCAAGCATCACGCTAAATCGTTTAATAATGGTGAATATGGATTGTCTATGAAAATGGGGTCATAGTTTCGAATTTATGCATCTAATAATTACTAAAAATTACTTTGAAAAATGTGTCCCAGGATGTAAACCTCCTTAAAACAGGCTACATTTATTTGAGAAGCAAAATTGCAAGATATCACTAAATTTGGTTTGTTTATGCTTTTAATAAGAATGACAATTTGTCAGTAAAGAAAAAGAAACTTTGATTCAAGATATATTCTCTGAAACTAAATCATGATTTTGTCTCTCTCTCTTACAGTCATTCTAACCTGTGCTTTTGAAGAACTGCATAAAATGGCAAATAATATCGGTGAGTGTCTCCTGCATTATATACGCTCATATATATGTATATGTGTAGTTACACAGTATGTACACACACTTGGCTATTCACTTGTAAAATGAATGTGATGTAAATATAAACATCTTTTATAAACAAGTTAAAAGTGTGCACGAATTAGACTGGCAGGTTATGTCTTAATATTCCCTTGAGAAATGAAGCAGGTAAACATACTGGTGTGACCTTCTTCATTATATCTCTCTGTGAAGCTCGGCTCATTAGAGATGCATAGGTGAGAGACACTGGGAATTGTACAGCAGTCCTACCTGGAATCTCAAGGGAATACTGATATGGGCTTGTGTGTTGTGTAGAAAATGAGTGCATGGATGAGCGTGCACGCTCACTAATAAATGCTTACAACACTAAAGAAGTCCTTTTCTTTGCAGACGATGCTCAAGCAGAACTGGACTCGGTGGAGGCAGAGTTGGAGGTGGTGGAACTGCAGATCTCGGAGCTGCTGGAGAAACAGACAAAGCTGAACTCCAGGAAAAACAAACTCTTGAAGATCCTGGAGGGAGCTTGCAGCTCGGCTCAGCCCTCCGGATCCAGCAAAGCTCCCAAGCTGTCATTCAGCAAACAGGACCTACAGCACTACGAGGAGTCAGGTATCACTCATTTTCAGATAAATTATTTATTATAGTGCTTTTCACAATACATATTGTTCCAAAGCAGATTTAAACCAAAAGTGACTGTGGCAAGGAAAATGTGTTAATTTAATAAAAAACAGTCTAGCTACGTAGTATTTAATGTTAAAAGCTGTATATTTTACATAATGAAGGTTAATTTCAGAGACGTAATGAGTTATCTACATGATTTTTCTTTGTTGTTCTGTCATCAGATTTCTCATGGTCTAAAGAAGTTCAGGCGAAGCTGTGTAGCGTGTTCCAGCTTTCCAAATTTCGTCCCCTGCAACAGGCGGCCATCAACCTTAGCATGTCAGGGAAAGACGTTTTCCTGGTAATGCCCACTGGAAGAGGAAAAAGCCTGTGTTACCAACTTCCAGCTCTCTGCTCTAAGGGTTCGTGCTTTCATAGACATATTTAGGTAGACGAAGAACATTTTTTGAATGCTCTGATGTGAATTCCTGTGCATGTCTTTGTGTGGTCGCATTTATCAGGTTTCACCTTAGTTGTTGCCCCGCTGGTATCTTTGATGGAGGATCAGCTGATGTATCTGAAGTCCATTAATGTCTCGGCGGTGACTCTCAATGCTTCCAGTTCAAAGGTACGGTATGACAGATGTACTAGATGGTTTTGTGACGCGTTCAGGTGCTGATATTCATGTGCATCTGCAGGAGGACTCTAAGCAGATCCTGGCAGGGATGATAGATAAAAACAGTCCCTTTAAGTTGCTCTATGTAACCCCAGAGAAAATTGCCAAGAGCAAACTACTGATGTCCAAACTCGAAAAAGCCTATAACATGGGTCTGCTGGCACGCATCGCTGTGGATGAAGTTCACTGCTGCAGTCAGTGGGGGCATGACTTCAGACCAGGTGAGATTTTTGTTTCATCTCGGCTGAGTAATGCTTCTGATCCATGATTGAATTTTTGTACTTAATTCCTTTTTTTAGATTACAAGCTCCTGGGTATCCTAAAGCGGCAGTTTCCCAATGTCCCATTAGTCGGACTGACTGCCACCGCAACCAGCAACGTTCTTAAAGATTGCCAGAAGATACTATGTGTTCAGGAACCCATCACTTTGACAGCACCGTTCAACAGACCAAACCTTTACTATGAGGTATCATTGATTATTCTCATGATGTTACTGCTAAAAGAGTGCTGAATAAGCAGATCAGAGTAATTTGTCATCTCGCTTCTACAGGTTCGATTCAAAGATAACGAAGACTGTACAGACCAAATTGCAGCATTGATCAGGGGAAGATACAAAAACCAGTCAGGTTAATCAATTCAATTGCTATGAAGAGTAAATGGTCCTTCACACCAAGGATACAAAGTTTTAATAACTGTTCTAATTCTATGAGAATCACAGCTGTATTGATAATGACAAAGAGGAAAAATCACTTTCAAAACCGTCTTTTTCCAGCTGATGAACAATATAAACATTGACAGCCAGTAAGAATTCTCCTGAGATTGAGAATTTAAAGTGACAGTCAATATAACTGCATTGTGTGCTTAGAATAAACAGAACGTTATTGTGCGTTGATATGGCCATCTAGAGTTTCATGAAAGAAATTTGTATTTGTCATCATAGTTATTCTTGGTGTAAACGGGACTTTGTGCTCTGCAAATCATTCACTATTTATTTGAAAACGACTTAATTAAATAAAATAAATACAATATGTTGTATTTGCAGGAATCGTGTATGTGTTCTCCCAAAAGGATGCAGAAGTTGTGGCTACAGACCTGCAGAAGAGGGATATTCTTGCTCAGCCATACCATGCCAACATGGAGCCTTCAGATAAGTCTCTGGTGCATCAACGCTGGTCCTCCAAGAAGATCCAGGTTGGACCTACAGAGATGCTTTTGTTGTCGCCTGTTTTTTGTTTTTTTTGGTAATGTGCCCTCATGTTATCTTATTCTTGTGTCTGTCCAGGTGGTTGTTGCCACTGTGGCTTTTGGAATGGGCATTGACAAGGCTGATGTGCGATTTGTTATCCATCACACCATCAGCAAATCTGCTGAAAATTATTATCAGGAGAGTGGACGTGCAGGTAGGCATCATGCTGATACTTTCTACTGATGCTGTTTTACGTTTTTTTTTCACACAAGACGAACTAAGCTACTAAAAGTTGAAGTTCACCCTGTCTATTTTCTGAATGTTTTTTTTATTGATCTTATTGTAAATAAATCATTCATGCAAAAGTGGGATTTTTTTTGGTAACGTATGCCAGACTTTTAGTCTGCTTAAATCCCACACCTTTTTTACAGTCAACTAAAATATTACATTTAGATCCGCCTCAATCCAATCAACAACCAATGGATGCCAATGAAGTTCATTCCTTACTTTTTAATTTTTTTATTTTGATAATCTGTTTCATTCAGATGTGTGTCACACTACAGAAGAAAAGATCTGTTACTACTTACTGTGACATAATGTCTGTGTTCTGTAATTTTTATTTATTTATTTTTTCCAGGAAGGGATGATGCCCCTGCAGATTGTATTGTGTTCTTTGGGTTTATGGACATCTTCAGAATAAGTACAATGGTTGTGATGGAGAACACTGGGCAGCAGAAGCTACAGAATATGGTGGCATATTGTCAAAATGTGGACAGGTGAGTCAAAATACACAGCAAATGCAGAATACCAATGACTTGGGTCCTGGTTCTGGTTTCTAAATTTTGATTCTTTCAGTTTGTGGAACATTGATCTGTGTTTTCTCTTCTTTTCAGTGTTACACTAAATGCCTTATAGTGATGGAAAGATCAGATTATTTTACTCCTTTGTTTCGTCTTGTTCAGCAAAATGAACTTAACTGAGTTTTTAAAATGTGAAATTCCAAATTCCCTGGCCTGTACATATTCACAGACATATCTTTCAGTGTGTGCCAAATTAGGAATTAATGTAGCCAAAGATAAATTATGCATTGGTTTACCTTCCGAGTCTTTCTTTCTTTGTTATGTGACAGACGCAAAGAACGACCCATTACTATTGCCTTATACAGTAGTTCAAGACCATGTGGGCTGTTATATCAGCGCTTCTCAAACCTGTGATTGTTTTAAGACAAGACTTGTGTTTGTGTGCATAGATGTCGTCGAGCTATGATGGCCATTCATTTTGACGAAGTTTGGGATGATGATGAATGCAACCAAATGTGTGACGTCTGTCGGCACGGCAACGGTGAGCGTTTCTTACCTACCTAAAGTTGCGTTTACATTTACCTGTTGCTTGGTGAATTTTCACTGCCGCAATCCAGTCATTTCAATTGGAGTCCAACCCACAATTGGGAATTTCGTTTGAGGACGAAAAATTTCCCCAATTTCGCAACGGGTTCACTTGGTCACACGAATTGACCGTGTTGAGCAAGAGAAAGTTGCTTGGTTTGAAAGATACGTCTGTGGGAGCTTTGATTCATTCATCTACACCAGGGGTGCCCAATCCTGTTCCTGGAGATCAACCTACCTGCAGAGTTGAGATCCAACACTCCTGTCTGTAATCATCAAGTGCTCCTGAAGATCTTAATTAGCTGGTTTAGGTGTGTTTGATCAGGGTTGCAGCTGAACTTTGCAATAAGGTGGATCTCCAGGAGCAGGATTGGGCACCACTTGTCTATACTATTGACAATAAACAATTGACCATTTGCCCAGGACATTTCGACTAATGTGACCGCACTCAACTCAGTCAGGCCATTTATGCAATGGTGTGATGTTTTTTTGGGGTTTTTTTTCAGACTACATCACAATGGACATCACCCAGCATGCTCGAGATGTTGTTGAGATAGTAGAAATGGCCAGCTCTATGGATGAAAAACTGACCCCTCTGAAAGTCTGCGAGGCTTGGATGGGGAAAGGGCCTGCTAAGCGGCGCAAAATGATAAAGGTCACGTCCTTGTCACGCTTGGAAGTGGAGTCCATTATCATTCACCTTTTGTTGCATGGTTACTTCAGGTACTTTGACAGATTATGAGCTATTTCCTTTCCTGTTTTAGATCTGTACTCTAACTCTTTTCTCTTTCATACTCAAGTGAGGACTTTAGCTTTACTCCCTACACAACCTACTTCTACTTGAAGTTGGGCCGTAAGGCAGCTCTCTTGAAGAACGGCGGTCACTCAATCACTATGAAGATGAGAAGGAGAGTGGTGTCACACGCTACTGTAAGACAGTCAACAAAATTAGCAGACATTTTTCATATTTCATATGCAAGTGGTCAGTGTTTTTCTTCTAGCAAATTCTAATTTCCTAATAGTTGTTTGATTAATACTTTCCTGAAACTCTTTCAATGGTGACTATTGGCCAGATTCAATACAAATATCTCCTCTAATTATTTTGTTACATTTTGTCACTAAAAATATTTATTGTATTTGCTCCATTTCAATTGGAATTAATTTAGTGTTGTGTACAAAAAAATTCAGATTATATGTATTGAATCTGGTCTTTGGTCTCTGTTCTGTAGTATCTACTGATCTTTTTTTGTTTATCTATTTTATTGTACCTCTTCCAGTCTTATTGTGTTTCAGGTAGATGCCATCAGTGTTTGAAGGGAGCATCACAGTTCACTTAGTTAAAATACTTTTTACCCAGTAACTAACACATTCATAAAGTAACACATTCAATTTGTAATTATTCATTTTGTTTTTTAAACCTTTATTACGATAGAACAGTAGCTCGATAGGAAACTAAGTTGGAAAGAGAGGGAAGAGGACTGGATCGGGAAAGGTCCATGAGCCAGGACTCAAACTCGGGACAACCGAAGTGCAACTACGCCATATGTCGTGCGCTGCCCACAAGGCTATTGGCTCAGACACGTTTAGTAATTTTAACTTCAAACTACAGATAGTTTATTAAATTAAGCAAAACGTTTCCACGCAATTAGTTTAGATCGATACAACAAAAATAACGTTTTTTATTTTTTAAACAAATGTTTCGTTGAACCAACAAGTCTTTCTCTTTACTGAAAAACGCAAAACATTTAATTTCAAAATTTACTCTCCTAATGCAATCCCATGCAATGCATGGTGGGACCTACAGATCCACTGCCCAGTTAGCTATTAACAAAAAATTATCTATGTTATCACAACACAAAATGATTAATTTAGCTTCCAGACCAATTTATTTCTTTTAGACTTATACTGGAGGTTGGCTGTGTCAGATATCACACTGTATCCTCTGCTTATAAATGCTTGAGTGGTTTGTAATTTCTGTGCCACTTCAAGAAGAAAATTGTCTCAGAAAAGTTAGGGATTTCAGAAAATTAATGTGGTTCAGTTGAAGCAAAACCAAATTTGACTTCCTCTCAGTTTAAATGACTCACACAGATTATGCATTTAACACCCTCTAAATAACCCTGTACCAGCAGTCATGGTGGAATTGGATCATCTTCAAACAATGGCCTAACAATAATACAAGCATTTTCCCATCACGAGTGAAACCTCTTCAGTTGGAGGTGTCACTTCAGCTACATGATCCCTCATTGAGCATGCAATAACCACTCTTATTTCTTGTGTTCCTACAGTTTATAGTGACCACTCATGCTAATGACTTTTAAGACCCCAACAGGTAAAGAGCTGTTGTGCCGCTCCACAGGTAAAGAAAGTGTCAGAAAGTGGAGAGAAAAGTAGTGCCAAAGTAGAAGGAAAAAGACCGGCTGACAGTGACAACAAAAAATCAGTGGCCAAGAAAGTCAAGACTCTTCCCTAGTCCGTAAGGAGAAGAAAGAAAAAGTACAGTTCATTTACTCCATATTCACAAAAGCATGTAGACATTGCCTAAGAAACATTTAAGCGTTTATTGAGGGAAACATCTACCACCTTCTTTTTTTCCTGCTTGTGCTCATGTTTATACGAGTCACCTATCATGATGTTTATTGCGAGTTTTCATCAAACTTCATTTATAATTTCTTTGCTATTAAATATTCTTAATATTTTCCACTTATTGTGTCCACAAGTTTTGATTTGCATGGTGTTTTGTAGAGAAAATAAACATTAGTATTGAAGCTGACCATAGCCATTAACCTTACTATAACTCTGCATTCATCTTAAAGACAGATGTACTAATTATCAAAACTCTAATTTCTTCTCTTTCCTCAGGATGTCCAAGAAGTTGATACACAAGAGGAAGTAGAGACCGCATTGATTGTGTCCAACATTGAGAAACATAACAAAACTAAAATCCTTAAGAATCACCAAAACATAGAGAAGAGACTCGCTCAAAACCACATTGAAAGTCTTGTTTCAGAAGCAAGTGAGTATGTAAAGTCAACCTCCGTATTTGAGGTTGATGCTGAGGTCAACATCATACAAGAAGAGAATTGTGCTAGTGAAGAAGAAAAGGGTCTTAAAAACGCCCCTGAACAGCAGTCTTCATCACCGAAAAGGAGGCGAAAACAGCCGCTAACTCAGAACTGTGCTGCTAATGCCAACCAAGCAAAAGCAGATCTGGTTAGCGCCCCTTCTGAGGTGTCTATCATCTCTGCTGCTGCCGTGGAAGAACTACACCATCTGCGCAGTTACTATAGCAAACAGTTAAGAAGAATCAACTACATTTCCCAAGAGCATTTGCAAAGCTCCCAGCCTGGGATGCTGACTTGTATGAGGGAGCCCTTCAAAAGCCTCCGTTTCCCTTCAAGGACGACCATAGCCAGAGGAGCCAGGAATTTATGGACTCGTGTTAGTATGAGGAGAAAGCTCATACAATGAATTATGTTTATTTTCTAACTTCTGTTTTGTAAGCCTGACCTACATTTTTCAATAGTTTGTAAATGTAAATAATTTTTTTGTTAAATAAACTTCTTTGGATGATTCTCTAACGGCTGTGGTGGTAATTACCCCCTTAGCATTTCTGTACAATTTGCTTATCACACCCAAAAAAGGCATACCCAAAGTGAATTACATGCTGTTCTTGCACCATTTGGTTTGGTCTCTTTTAAATGGTACAGTGGAACGCTAACAGGTTAACAAGGCAAAACTCCCTCTAAAAAATGTGATATTTATTTTAATAATAATTTTACCCTTGTATTTAACATATTTCATACAACCAAGATTGGTTGGCGATTTGATATCATAAAACATTTTTTTTTTTTTTTGGAAACCACAATACATTTTTTTTCTAAATTCTTTGCTGTTCAAAAAAACAGCATTAATTTGCAATCGAAATCTTTTATAACATAGATATAGTATTACTTTTGATCAATTAAATGCATAATTGTGGAATAAATATTAATTTGATTAAATTGATTAATTTGATTAAATCATGTACATTTAAAAATATTAATTTATTTAGTGTTTATGGGCTCTTATCACAGTTACCACGGACTTTTATTTTGAAACAAAGCTCAAACGGATCATGTACATTTAAAAATATTAATTTATTTAGTGTATGTTTGGGGGCTCTTATCACAGTTACCACGGACTTTTATTTTGAAACAAAGCTCAAACGGATCATGTACATTTAAAAATATTAATTTATTTAGTGTATGTTTGGGGGTTCTTATCACAGTTTACCGCGGACTTTTATTTTGACACGACGAAGCCCAAACAAATCATGTGCATTTGTTTGTAATGGGTGAATGGTGTATTTGGAATGTGGGTGTTTTTACTGTTATTTAATACATTGTAATCGTTAGTCTGCAGTGTGTATAGTTGAAAGGTCATGCGCTCGGTAAGTTATGTGCAGCGCGTGAGTTTAGACTTCACAGGAACGCTCTTTCCTAACGCCATCTGTCTTGGAGATGCAGATAACGACTCTGTAAGTTACAAACGTCTGCTTGTGTGTAGTAGACAGATGTGAGTTCATGACTCGGTGTATACCTACCAGGTTATATGGCTAGTGTTTTTATTGCTGTATCTGTTACAATAACCAGGTTTTCTGTGCATAAAGTAAACCAGATGTTTTTCCGCAGTTAAATGAGCTGGTGGTAGGAGACACTCGAGGGAAGCTGTACATCTATAAAAATGATGACTGTAAGCCGTGGATCACGCGAACATGTGTTGGCATGGTGAGGATGGAAATGGTTGAATAGTCACTGATGCCATGATTCATGTATTTGAACTACTGAAGCTGTTTTTATTCACAGTTAACATGTGTTGGAGTGGGAGATGTTTGCAACAAAGGAAGGGTAAGATTATCTTTCTCTCTTTTCCTCTCTTACAAAAAAGTGCTAGTGATGGTATCCATAATTCTACATTAAATTTACATAACCAAGTTTCCTACGAGACTTTGTCTTCACAAACATGCTAAACAGTAATTTTCAATTCAACAATTTTATTCATGTATAAAGTTAATAATGGTATTCATTATAATTTATAGATAACAAAATACTTGTGTGTGTGTGTCTATTTTATTCATAGTAAATAAATTATTTTAATATACAATATTAATAAATAGCCTACGAATTAATAATAATTATAATTTATAGTTTTTTGTAATACCTTATAACTTTATGTACATTTTATATCAATACATAATTTTAAAATATAATGTATAACAGTGTGTATCAGTTAATGTACTTATACTTTCTACATATTATTATTAATTTATATATTTTACTTTTTTGGCCAGATTTACTATCCATGATGTTTAAAAAAAGCATTGTAGTACCTTTCATTTTATTTAAAAAAAAAAAAATGTATTTAAGTCTTTCACGGCTTCACATTTGTAACATGACTGTGTTTCCGCTCTGGCAGAACTTTGTTGTGGCAGTGGGTGCGGAGGGCTGGTTTCACCTGTTTGATATCAGTGCTGCTTGCGCCAAATCAGACTCCTCAAGTCAGCAGGATGGTTTGATTGGTGACGAACAGAAGCCGAATTATACCCAGCACATCCCCGCCAATACCAAAGTGATGCTCATCAGTGATATCGGTGAGGAGTTTGCACGTTACATTCTCAAAGACTTCTAAACCTTTTCAAGTCACGTGAATATTGGAGTGTTTGTGCGCATATAAGATGGAGACGGACGCTGTGAGCTTGTCGTTGGCTACACGGACCGCGTGGTGCGGGCCTTCAGGTGGGAGGAACCTTCTGATGCTTCAGATGTGAGCTCTGGTCAGCTGGTCTTACTAAAGAAATGGCTTCTGGAAGGTCAGGTACTGATCTAGATGAACCAAACATCAGGTCAGCATGAATTAAAACTACTATTACAGCCTTTTTATCTTTTATCACCAGGTTGACAGTCTCTCGGTTAACCCAGGTCCAGAAGGTCTCCCTGAGCTCATGGTGTCTCAGCCTGGCTGTGGGTATGCTATTCTGACGTGCTCTTGGACACAAGATGGCGCTGCAGGACCTGGGGATGAAAACGCTGCATCTCCTAGCAAGTGAGAGAGTCGCAGTGAGGTACTAAATAATTCAAACTATATCCAGAACTGGATTTGGGAGTAATTCAGCTTGTGTTATGTGTACACAGGGAGAGTTCTTCCAGAGACATTGTCCTTCATCTTACCTCTGGACGCATCCATAACAAGAACGTGTCCACTCATTTGATAGGCAGCATTTGTAGAGGTACTGAGAGAGCATGCTCACTAACATTTTAGATTGCATACTGTCCTTACAAAGTTTGCATCTGGCAGAGTATACATGCAGAGTCAAAAATAAGATTTAGTCACTAGTAGTTTAGATTTTTGCTCGCTCTCCCAACATTTTCACTGACTCACCACCACAAAAAACATCATTTTAATGGTATTGGTTGATTTTTGTATGATTGTGCATGCTCATTTAGCTTATTTTTACATTTAACTTTGCTGTCATCTAACACTTACATTAAGTAACACACTTTTTATCTTTAAAAATATTTTTACTTTGTACACTATAATGTTATGATTCGTAAATTTACATGTAACAATTAAAACAATTGATTTAGCTTGAAGTATATTATATTGGTAACACTTTACAATAAGGTTCATTAGTTAATATGAACTAATAATGAACTGAACTTCTACAGTATTTATTAATCTTTGTTAATGTTAATTTCAGCATTTATTAATACATTATTAAAATCAAGAGTTGTATTTGCTGACATTAGTTGAGCTAACATGAACAAACAATGAACTGCTGTATTTTATTAACTAATGTTAACAAAGATTAATAAATATGGTAACAAATGTATTGCTCATGGTTAATTCGTGTTAGTTAATACATTAACTAATGTTAACAAATAAACCTTATTGTAAAGTGGTACCATTATATTTAATTTATTTAGAGAAAATAATAATTAAAAAAATAATATTGGCCATTTATTGATTATTGGCAATAACATGAAAATAATAATAAAATGTATTTTTAATAAATAAATATATTTATGTATTTATTATGTTTTATAATTCTTTATATTTTAATAAAATGTTTACAAATTGTGTTATAATATATTTATATTGATATATGTAATAATATGAAAAAAGTATAGTGAATCAATAAATAAATGCATATATTAACTTATTTCTAATTATGTATTTATTTATTTATTTATTTAAATAATGTAAAAGTTGTATGTAGTATAGATATTACAATGTATTTATATAATTATTTTATTGTGTTAATTAAAAAAATTAATGTAAATAGTATACTTATATTAAAATGTATTTATAGTTGTAATATTGGTCCGTCGCTAATCACAAATCATTCTCACAATTTCAACGAATCTTACAACGTAACTTGTTCTCTGTAGGTTCTAAGGATGATTCGTCTAAAGGTGGCCTGTTTGCTCTTTGCACTTTAGACGGTGAGTGTATTAGTCCACCACATGTCAGAGGTTATTTGATGTGGGGTAAACATGAGCACAGCACACTCTGTGTTTTCTTTGTTAATTCTGTTCTTTGGCCATTCTGGGCTCAGGTGTGATTAAAGATTGGCTTCTTACTCTAATTGTGCAGACTTGTTCTTCACATCCATGGGCACTCAGTTACACAGCGCAAATTCAAACCTGAAGTTTTTTTTCACCAGCAATCTGTTGATAATTGTTTAGACGGCAGTGGATTGATGTTATTGATTGGTTAGCTGTTGTTGTTTTTCATTAGCTGTTGTGGTTGTTTTTTGTTGAATGATGGTCTTCCAGGAACACTGAAACTCATGGACAGCTCTGAAAAGCTCTTGTGGTCTGTACAGGTGGACCACCAGCTTTTTGCCCTCCAGAAGCTGGATGTCACTGTAAGTCTGGATGTACGGTGGCCCCAAAAATTTAAAAAGTGCATATACCTGTATACAGTATATGTAATTGATTCACATATAAAATATCAAAGAAATTATGCTAGAGATTTCTATGTACATGTTTCATAAATGTTTGACTACCAGAAAATGCACAAAAAAGTGCACTGCATGATGCGTATTAGAGTTTGGTGTGTTTTTGTGCGTGTTAAGGGTGATGGAAGAGAGGAAGTGGTGGCCTGTGCGTGGGACGGCCAGACTTACATCATCGATCATACGCGTATGGTGGTCCGATTCCAGTTTGATGAAAATGTGAATGCATTCTGTGCGGGTGAGTTTCTCTTATCATCTCTATTGGGATGAATCTTATGTCATTTCCATTAAGAACATGTTCAGAACAGGAGAACGTTTAACATGACTTTAATCACAAAATAAACATAAACAGCAAAATGAAAGTAAAGCGGCAGCCCCTCACAGAAGACTGCAGCATATAACCATAATAACACAACATAAAATCCAGGCCTGGTCCTCTCTCGTCCTTCATTGTAATCATTCCTCTTTTTATCCTTCCGGACTCGAGACCGGTGTGGCACGCAGGTCATGCTCATTGGCACTCGTCCCACCAGCCTCGCTCCTTTCCTTTCCCACTGCTCTCAGCCCCGCCTTGATTGCCACAGTAAAATAGATAATAATATAAACATAATTGATTTATGTATATTATAACAAATGCCTGCAGAGTGATTGTTGTTGTTACACTTTACAGCACTATTGAATCCTTGTTTAATATTGTCCAAATGACATTTGATTCAAATGTCCACTTAATCTTTAATATTTGGCCAATTCCTTATGATAAAAATGCCACTGTCATTTCATGAACCTGTAGACATCAAAACTTGCAAACTCAGAGTTTAAACTTTTATTTTGAAATTGCAATGAACAACAGTTTCATATTTAGAAACATATTCATGTGTTCTCCTGTGTTGGCATAGATTTATACGTGATTTACGTCACAAATATGTTGAAATGGCGCACATTGGGTTCCTAGATGAGCAACCCAAACTCACAGCATATGCAGAGATAAAAACACGTGTGTCAACAAGCGTGCAAGATTTAATATGCTTTCCCAAATGCAAGTTTTTGGAAACCCAAACAACGGCACATGCATAGACTGAGTTGGTGTGGAGCAACATTTGCTGTGAACAGAGCCACTCTGAGATGCTGGAAGAAACACGTAACCTGCTCACATGTAAATAAAGTCACAATATCACAATAGCTCTATGCTATATTATGATTTTTAAATGGTTTTAATATGTTTATATTATGAGACAGTTTATATTGTGAGACACATTCCCATGAGATCTTGTCACAGCAGTATAATAAAGATAAAAAGACTATTTTCCCTTTAAAATTAATTTATATGTCAGAAGAAGGAGCTGCAGGGTTGAAAATAGTCTCATTTCTATACTTTCTATATTGCCTCTTTCACTTACGTTTGTATCTTCCTGTTCCTTTTATCATCTTTTTTTCTCTTTCTTTCTTTCATCGCAGTGCACATGGGTGAAGTATTGAAACTGTTGCATTAAGAGGATTAAAATGATAGAAAGATGTGATGCACACAAAAACATCATGACCTGCATTCATGTTGACATTGAAAGGCACTGACTCACAACAAAGGCTCACACACTACGTAGTGTTTATCAGCTCATACACCTGTCTCTTCATTTTCATCTTGTGAAAATGCAGAAAGCAAATGTGGAGGGAGCGTGCGCTCATTAAAATTCAGCCCCAGTCTCTGTGAGTCTGCTGTATGATGGGAATGTCGAGGAGAGGTGCTGCGCTTTCACGCAAGATCTCTCTGGAGAAAAACATATTCTAATGCTAAACAGAACAGACGCCATGTAATGTGGTCTTGTCCATAGAGCACCGGTGAATTCCTGATAAGTAATTTCCATTTGAAAGTGCGAACAAAATTGCAGAGGTGTAATTTGATTTAATAAGCATTCATTCAAGCTTATCAGCTTAAAGTGTTGATCGATGTTTTTATATTTGCAATTATAGTAAACAGGGCCTTTGCATAAATTTCCATGTTTGATACTGTGTTTTGTGTCCAGTTTAAACTTCTGTTTCACAATCAGTTTCATAATTTATGGTATATTGTCATGTCTCAGTGATTTCTGGTCAGGAACAGTGTAACCGTTACATTATATGTAGGCAGTAAAGTACAGTGCCGCACAGGGATATGCGCACTAACTACACGAGCAGATGTTTGACATCATAACTGTTAACATAGAATGTATTTAGTAGGGCTGAAATGCTGCATTGACCAATCACAATCCAGGTCCAGAGCTATCCATTTTATAAAATCAAATATATTGAAACAATATTTATATTTACTATTATCTTCTTAATCCTTATTACGTTAATGTTAACCAGCATTAAATTACTAACCGGTTGATAATTGGTTCCTTAACATTGATATAAAATTGTTAAAATAAAAATAGTATTTTTTTATATATATGTATGAGAGAGAGAGAGCTTATCAAAATCATTTTTTATGGTTCTGTAATGGTTAATCCACCAATATGTGTACTATTGCTAAAATATAATTATTGTAGGGATTTAATGGATGGATTGCACAAAAGTTTCCTCAAAATCTAGTCTTTGGGAACGACTAGAAACTATTTGGAAGTCAATAACAACAGAGAATGTGGAAAAGTACATAAAAACAATGCCAGCAAGAATCCAAGCTGTTATCAAGGCCATACAAAATAAAATCTATAATTTTTGTGTGTGTGTGAATAAAGATTGTTTAGTTGTTCCAGTTTGTTATATGATTAATAAATGACAATTAAATAAAAGTTTTAGTTTTAAACAAGTTTCATAAAATGTTTTCTCTTTATTAAGTGTGTGTAGATAGATAGAGAAATAGATGGATAAGATATCTGATATTTTGATTTTATTTTAAATAATAAGTAGATTATAATTCAATAGTGATTATAGTAATATAAAACAAATTTTAGGTATTAATCATATTTTATAGATATTTTTTAATGAAAAGTTCATTTTAACATTTAGCAACACAGTTTTTAATGTACTACGTCCTCTTTGTCATGTTCTTATTTTCTCCATTAGGCCAGTATGCATGTAAGGACGGGAGGAACAGCCCCTGCCTGGTCTATGTGAGCTTTAATCATAAGATCTATGTGTACTGGAGGGTGGAGCTGGAGAGGATGGAGCCCACCAACCTCCTGAGTGTGCTGGAAGAGAGACCCGAGTATCCAGACCTGCTTCACAGACTGGGAGTGGGTGAGTGGACGTCTGTGTGTGTGATTGTTTGTAGAGCTCAACATTGCCCACAATGACCATCTGGAGGAGCCAGGAAAAAGATGGGATGTATAGGGAAAAATCAAGTTTCTGAATGCATTTATAACGCTGCAGACTTTATATTAGCAGTAGTAAGCAAAGCACATATCTAGAAAGCATATGCCAAATATATTTTGACTGTTATTTAGCTGATATTTGACTCATAAACTCCAGTCTAGAATTTTACTGTGTTAAATGTACTGTGGAAAAACTGGTTTGTTTTGCAACAGTGCTGTTCATTTGAAAGTGTTTTCATGCAAATTCCGTCACAGAGGCTGAAGAGACTCTTGAACTCGAGTTCTTGCTCCCCGTCATTTCAATTTCTTGGGATGCGGCACAATTTGCCTTCGTATTCAAAAGCGTTTGGCTGGGCCGAAGGGGGGTCAGGTCATTCTGCTCACTCAGACTCCTGCCACATGCACAGTTGTTAATGAAAAGCCAGCTTGACTTCCTGGGGCCACTGTTAATTATTCATCCTCCGAGTCTGATGTGCACCCACAACGTGATTTTCAAAGCATGATTAGCTAACCGTGCCACGGGACGCAGGTGAGAGGAATCACGATAGTTGGTAGATGATTTGTGATGTTCGCTGGATAAAAGTCGAGATTCATGCCAAAAGAGGCATTTAAAGCCAATGTGTTCACCGATGTATGAGAAATGTTTACAAATTTCTCTTTTCTTTTTTGTCACTGGATATTTAACACATGCATTTTTCTTGTTAGAGACAGCTTTTAATTGTAGGTTAATGCCTTTTTGATTCCCTGTGGGGGAAAAAATGAGAGTTGATCACATTTCTTAATTTGTGGGTTTGTTTTGGTTGAATTTGACTGAATTTATAAAATCTATTTTATGCAAATGTAATCAAAGAATATTTAAAAAACATATTAGAGGGATGAATTATAATATTGAGGCTTTTTAGAGCACTGATGCCCCCAACCTCCCACAATTAGCTTCTTTTTACTGCTCTTAATTTCCAAAGTATCTTACACAAGTCTAAAATGGATTCTGACAACAGAAATGGCTCCTTTCGTACTCATTTTTGCATTTGTAATTAATTTACTCAATGCCCTCGGGCCATTTCTATGCACAACACGCATACACACACACACATTCACACAAGCATGCTGGAAAATTTGTTTGTTTGCATACGTCTTCAGTGTTTTACATCCTGCAGGAAAGCTGAGAATTATCACCAAATAAAAGCCTAAAAACTATATGGGTGTGTTTGTTTGTGCACCTTACAGATATCAGTGACACGGTAGCGGTTCGGAAACTCATTGGAGACGTGCTCTACGAGAACATACCGAAAGACGGCATAGACTGAATCACGACTCTCAAACACAGCTCTTCATTTCTGTAAATAGCCTTTAATAAAACTACATCAGGTTATTTCCTCTGTGTCTTTGCCTGTCATTTTGTTGCTATTTCTTTTCAGTCAGTTCAGCATTCATTCATCGGCGTTTCCTTTCTGACCATTTGGAACCATTTGTTGATCATGAGGTTCTATTGAAATTGGTGGAATATATGAACCTATAGCAGCCCATTTTTATACCCCCTTCATAACATAATAATTATATTTTAATACTGTTTATTATATATTTATTTTACATTCATAAGTAATATTTACATTGATTGATTGATTGAAAAATCCCTTATGTAATTATGAAATTATTTTTTAATTAACTATTTTTATATATTGTTATTATACAATACTATACTGAAAAAGCCCTTCCTGCTATGTAACAATTTTCAATTATTCAGGTTGAGTGTAGCCATTTATGCCTTACTAACAAAATCCTGTTCTTTAGTGACATTATCCTACTGGATAACAGGAAGTGACATCATTTTGATAAGAAAACAACAGCACAAATGTGAAAGATTCTATCCTGTTTGATAAAATTACAGAAATCACGTTTTATAAGCTGACACCCCCATGTAAGCTAGTTCTCAATCCCTCTGTGCAATGGCTAACTTTAGCTTTTTATTTTTAGGTTCCACCCTATTAAATATCTTGTAATTTGTATAAATGATTAATAAAGTTTAAATGTCTGAGCTTGACCATACTATGTTTAGGAAAGTCTGGTTAAGTACTTTAACACTACAAGCCTGTTAATTTTTGTAAAAAGTTCCCCATTTCAAAAAGTACTTTGTAACGGGAGTGACTCGTATAGCTTTAGTTTGAGAGGTGTTGATTATTACTGAGTGGTGTTTAACTCCAGGTGAAGCATAATGGCTATTAATAGAGTAGAAGGCCTCCGCTTTCCAGGGAAAGACTGGATTTCTTGTGTCTGTAATGTAGGAGAAGCCCAGGGGAGGATTCGGTGTCCCACCACCTGCTCTTAGCCTGTGGAGCTTCATGCATTATCAATGGATTATGGAGATACTTTGCTTTAGGGATTGGAGGAGACACATTGATTTCAGCTTTTGTGTTTGTGTGTGTGTGTGTACTTCAGAACAAGAGCAATGTTTGGCTCAGGTGTCATCATGCATTATGGGGTTTCTTGCAGCTGAGGAGGAAGGACAGATTGAAGTGTGCCCGTGTCTGCAAATTCAGTTGTACTGAAAAACTGCCAGTCGTGTGTGTTTGTGTGTGTGTGTGTGTGTGTGTGTGTTTGTGTTCGCCCTTGAGGCGTATCTGAGCTCTGCTCTGCAGTTTACCACAGAACACTGGGGATATATGAGTTCTCCAGACACAGCTTATGTACTTCATTGACCACAAACATCTCTTTACCCTTACAAGAGTTCACACCGCTGGTGTTCAGCAACTGTGAATCTTGTGAAGGTGAATGTAAGCTAAACTTAACATGTTTATTTTGCTTTTTCAGAATGATATTTCTCCCTTAACAGATTCTCTTAAATCTAAAACAAAATAAATAATAATCTCATAATTATAATTTATTATATTTAGTAATAAATTAAATGTTGTAATAATAATAAAACCCAATTTTCAACTTAAATTAATATACTTTTTCTCTGTGAGTAAAAGGTTACCAAGAAAAAGTGAAGAGTATTCAGCTGGTTTCCCAATCGCTGGTCTTGTGCAGTGTTGTTTTAGGATTATTTATATACTGTTAAACTATTTATTCATATTTTAAATGAGCTTTTATTTTTATATTTGCTATTTTTATTTTGTTTGATGTTTTAGTAATTCTATTATAATATATAGTAATTACCTATGCTGTGTAAAATAAAACATGATTTTAAGTTTTTTTTTTTTTTTCAAAATTATTATTCATTTCTTTCCATGTAAGACTTTTTTTAGTTTGGAAGAAATGACTTTGTGCAAGATCTAATGCATGAAGTCGAAGAGCAATATGACAGCAGTTCAGTGACTAGAATTTGGCTTGATCCCTCAGCCACCCAAAAAAGCCATGCTCAAACTGATTTTCCCTTAAAAGTGCAGAGTAGAATAAAGACACTAACTGGTCCGCACTCTCGTCGGTCTTGTCAAAGCTACTTCCTGTTTTACCGTAAATGGGCACAGTGGCCATCAGAAAAACCTACTCCTCAGGGTCACACTGTGAATTTAGTGGCGTTGTCTTGACATTTCAAGTCTATGGTGGCTTTGGCTCTGACCGTATTATTGATACGTTTTAGTCTTTAGTATGGAAACTTTCATCATGATGTGTCTTACTGACACTTTGACTTTCTGACCCTTTTTTTCTAAATGGGCTGCGCACTTGATAAATTCCGTGTGAACTGAACTCGTTGCCCAGCTGTAAGAAAACATTGGGCAAAAAACTAGCTGATGTGAAGCCAGCAGATCGCTGACCCTGGGAACAGGCCACCCTTGGGAATCTCTCCAGCCAAAATATGAAAGATGGTTCACTTCTGTTTGTTTGTGCTGCAGACTTTAGCAGCGGGTTTGTGTCTGACTGGATTAAAAGGCTCAGGTGTTAGTTCTCGTAAAAGCAAAGATTTCCTGTCATTTCTTTATCTTTTACGTCTATGGGTGTCTCAATCCCTTGTTTGATATTCAAGAATTTCCCAGAATGCAAGCTATATTTCGAACCAGTGTCATGAACGTTGAACTGAGCAATTTCACTGAAAGAACTTTTAATGGCTATTCAGTACCTCATTAGAAATCCTAAAAATGTGATTTATGTACATCATCTCAACTGTTATTATGACAATTAATATATTTTAAATTGTGTAATACTATATGACAAACATTTTTGTTATTTTAGCTAGCTTATGTTTTTCTGGTTAACCTCACAGCGTATAGACAGCACACCGTTAGCCGATTAGCATGTTAGCTTCGGTTATACCCTCAGCAAATGTTCAAGACTGTTTGTTACCCTGTACCTTACACTAATGTCTACATTACCCTGTAAGCTTAGCCTATATCCTCCACAGATTTTTAAATTAGCCTGTTTTCTTAACTTGTACCGTACACAAATGTCTAAATTAGCCTGTAAGCTTAGCCTATATCCTGCACAGATTTTTAAATTAGCCTGTTAGCTTAACTTGTACCGTACACAAGTGTCTAAATTAGCCTGTAAGCTTAGCCTATATCCTGCACAGATTTTTTTAATTAGACTGTTAACTTATCTGTACCCTAGACAAATGTCTAAATTAGCCTGTTGCAATAACAATTAGCCTGTATTTTGCCCAAATGTTCAAATTAGAATGTTAGCTTATTTTTCTTTAATTAGGCATTACAAATGGCTACTCCCTGGGGTCCTGGGTACACCTAATGGAGTGCACAAATTATTCATGTTCAGATATTGCTGTCTTCTTCTATCTCTCAGTTTCATGTCGATTGAAAGATTCACAGCATAGGTGACTAAGTTGATATGGTGACCATCATATTGACTGTCTGTGGTCGAAACTCCTCAGGCATTCATTTAAAAACCGTTTGAGTGGGTCAAAGGAGGCCGGAGAAGATTTCTTAGTGAAGATGAAACGAATGCACCTGGGAAGCTAGAAAAAAGGTGTGCTGTCTTCTCATTGCTCTCCAGAACTGAGCCACAGGCTTTGAAGGTTGAAGCTAAAGGGAGTATTTCAAACTCAGCTGAGTTAGAGACTATGGCAACTGACAGCCCGGAGCCGAGCTCTCTAGAGGCCAGTCAGACTTGTGTATGTGCAAATGTGGCTTCTTGTGTTTGTGTTAATGCGGATGGCGTGTGTGATGCATCAAGGTTAATTGCATCAATGAACGTTTCCTGTCTGTGGTGCTTGAATGTGACTCATGCTATGTAAATGATTGTATGTCATTTCAATTTGGCTTGGTCTTATGACTCATCAGCATACACAAGCTCATTTATTATGGATTATTGAAATGTAATGAGAAATTCAAATGCGGTCTTTAGTAATTCATGAGTTTTTATTGCCAAATGTAGAATTAGCAGATAGTGTGGCATATTTACCAAAATTACAGTAAAAAAAATTGCTGTATCTCTCAAATCAGATGTGTTGCTTATTGCCACAGGTTCAACATCCTTCAACATAAAATATATTGATTCTTGTAACTAAATAATGCCGTCAAACCTGCACTGTATTTGAGTTGAGAGCTGCAGCAGAGGGGAAGAAAATGAGTACAAATGAACAAGCAGTTATTAAAATATGTTGCATGCTCCTAACATGCTGTTCTTGTTTGTAACCTCATGAAAATGCCAATTAGAACATACGCTGAAAAATGAAAGCAGAAAACATAGGATTATGTTAACCGTGGGTTCACAAATCCCAAATGTGTGTCTGTGACGAGCAGGGCGGGCGAGAGCCGTGAGGGAACGGCGCGAGGCCGGTGACGCGAGAGATAATGAGCGTCACCTGCTCGGTACACCGGTCTCGTATCTCTCACGGAGGAGCTCCGGAAGCATAAAAGAGGAGCGACGAGAGAGGACCAGGCCTGGATTTTATGTTGTGTTTTTATTATGTTTGTGTGGGCGGCAGTCTCCATGAGGAATTGCCGCCATTTTACTTTCTTTTTGTTGTTTGTTTATTTTATTATTAAAGTACGTTGAACGTTCGCCGGTTCCTGCCTCCTTATATCAGCATATATCAGTGACTGAAACTCATCGTACCTCAACCCCCTATTCTTTTTTTGTTCACATCAAAGTTTTTAACTTTATCTTCAGTGAACCCAGTTCCTCTTTCTGTGCAATAGAGAAGCCCTTAATTAATACCGCTGGCCTCTTATAACCCGCTTTTGATCATGGTGAGAAGGGAGGGAATCATAAACGATTATGCCTCTTCAAATCCCTGTAACTAATGCCCGTGTCTGTCCTCCTCCCTTGCATCCGTGCACATTCGCATGTGGAGTCAGAGAGGGATTCCACCCTGTTGATTGACGGCGAGGCGTCATCTTGAAGACGCTCCCCATGCCGGCTTCGTCGTTCTGTTTCCTGCCATTTTCTTAATGGACACTTAACTCCTCTAGTGCTGGTTCTAATAGTCCCTCATTCCGTCGTCTCATCAGCCCCCTCAGAGGCGCTCCTGTCGATGGAATCACAAATGGCAGTTTTAATAAGCCCCTATGTTTATCCCGCTGGCAGCGGGGTTTCCGTTTAATGCGTTCCTCTGTGGTGGTTCCTCAGTGGCTTGTGCCGTTAGAGGTGCAAAGCTCATTAGATCTTGATATTAAACACTGCTTTGGTCCCTTCCGCTGTGTTCTGCCCGTAGCCGTGTTCATTACGGACAGGAAGATGCCCATTTCCTCTTTATTCCGTGCATGTGAGTCTTTTCCTCTAATCAATGCTTTTCTTTCCACCTGCACTCCCATGGTGGATTTTGCCCGATCCCTGTGGGGTGTGCTCGGCAAGGGGACGGAAATATCACAACGCCTTTGGTGGTGGAAGGGATTGGGGTTGAGAAGGGGCTGGCACATGCTTCTGTTTATTTTTGTTCTTTTCTATCAAGTTGTCAATCAAAGCTTGACCCCTAAACCCACCTGTGTGCGGTGAGGAAGCTCATTCCCTGCCTGTTCGAGTCATGCATCTGCTGCCAGTGCTCCCACTGGATTTCCTGTTCACACTTCAGATAACAGCCATTCAAAGTCTCCTTTCTATTGATGACTCGGTAAATGTTACTAAAATTTTATTAATTTGAGTAGTGGTTCAGAAGAATTTTGGCTTGTGTGCAAACAAAATACATATTTTTATTTTAAATAATATATTATATAGAGTCGGTATACAGTCACTGGCCACTTTATTAGGTACACCTGTTCAACTCAACTGCTCTTTAATGCAAATTATTTGTGTTAGCTCAGTTTGAACTTCTTTTTGACCATCTCTATATGCCTAAATGCGAGCCGCTGCCATGTGAAAGGCTGATAAGATATTTTGTTAAACATAACTTCAAAATTCAATAAAAGTTTAACACAAACAAACAGGAATTATTTATCAGCACTTAATTATTTTGGTCTGATTGTATATCAACCTTTTATTTGAGTCTTTTGGCTCAATTGTTCCCATATTGTTACAGCCACACCTGTTCATTTGTGTGTTTGAGTGCATATGTCTGTTTTGTACTCTGGATGTTTTAGTGTGTAATCTCTTCCTTGCTGTCCATTTTGTTTACTGCATTGTGGGTGAATTATTTTTTTTCACAGGTTTGCAAAAACTTGCTTTGTGTTAAAGTCAAACCAGTTCATATATGTTTGGGGGGTGGAGTCTTGATATTTTCATCGTGTCACCCCTTTATTATCTTTTTTATGACCATTTAGCTTTGTCGAATCAAGGCCACAATTTTTTAATTTTATTTATTTATTTTTGTTCTCACAAAGCGAATTTAATTTAATATATATTGTATATAATAATATTTGAATAAATATTATATATATATATATATATATATATATATAATTTATATATATATATATAATTTATATTTATTTCAATTCAATTTATATTAATATATAGATATAAATTTAAATCTTTGTCAGGTGTTTGCATAGGCCAATGCAACTAAAGTTTTTGCAAATGCAGATCTTGCAGATACTCATTCATCTCGCAAAATTAGCAAGCGTGTCAATCCTTAAAACTATGTGTCAGAGGTTGCGTTGCTGTTCTGTAAATCTGTGATTGTTTTATTGCGCCAGTACAATGAGATATGTCTTTTAAAACTGTGACAGGATGTGGCATGTGCACTGAGTCAGAAGAAAACGCCACAGGCCCCTCGTTGCACAGTGGGTTATGAAGCAGTAGCAGAGCCCATCTCTATGTGAGCACTGGCTGAAAAAAAACCTTTTCTACCCTTCCGTGTAGCACTGAGGCTTTACAGGATTATCTGTTATTCTGAAGTCATCATTGGATGTGACAGAAAGACACGGGGCACAGTGTGCGACATGGTCATTTACCGATGAACAGTTGCTGTCTAGTGCTGTAGCAAATGGGGTTATAAAGTGATTTGATGTGGAATTTAATTTCTTTTCTTCTTTAAAGACCACAAAAAAGGCATTCACAATGCGTTTTTCTTCCATAATGTAAGCTTTATCTGTCTGGATTTGATTGGACTGTAAAAAGCGAAACATGGATGCTGTTATATCCTTGGCTGTAATGGATAATATTATTTTACCCCTCAGTGTCTTGTTGCGTTATAGCAGAAAATGTTTGTTTTAGTTGTTATATTTTGATGAAAAACTATTAATAATTATTTTTGACTTAAGTCGTTTGTCTGTTCACATTGAACGCAATTGTGTGACGCCAAACAAGCCTTTCAAAACATATATAAATATGTCAAATATGGAGTTTTGCAGAGTAGATTAATGAGATTTAACTGTGGGTGGTAGCTGTGCCACAGAAATGCTATACTTACAAATTGTGCAGTACATTGAAAACTCTTTATAACACTATATATGTCATTTTAGAATTATTGTATATTAATAAATCAGAATATATTTCCTTTGCTTTTTCAATGAATGGATTTTATGGTTTTTAGACAAATAGAGCAATTTTTGTCTTAGCTATAGCTTCATGCTGGTTGGAAAAGGAGCAGCCTGCCCTCACTGGAGGGTCAATGATGTCATCCCATGTGGCTCTGTATGGTTGTGGGAACATCTTTTCCCTCAATCAGATGAAAGAAGCTTAAAATAGGCTGCCCTGAGCAAATCAACATTACAGCCACGTGAACCTCTGTTGGAACCTTCAAGTGAGTGAGGAGCAGCAGCACCGTGTTTTCATTCGCCAGCAGTAGTGCAAGTGTTGTTTCCTTGGGTTTAAGATTCTCAAATATGCTTTGTTATGAGATCTGTGCATTGATGAAGACCAGAGACCTTCATAGCCAGAATACATATTTATTTTGTTTAGGCAGAGAAAATACTGTTCAGAAAAAAGGAAACCAAAAAACACCAAAAATAAACTCTTTTTTTTTTTTCCCCCGTACAATTGGTCCTCAACACAGAAAGAAAGATAAATGGGCAAAAATATGGACATCCTTCACTGAAAGGTCATCCATAGTGTTAAAAGGCTAGATGATCAGGGTAGTTGAGCATAGTGTGCCAACAATTTAATTATCCCCACCGTTTAGAGTGAGTTTGTGTGGGACATAGATGCCCTTTGGGTCATCGGTTGGCATTTTAGTGGGAGATTTTGGCTGTACTAAGACAGTCGTAGTTGTGCTTATGAGCGAACAAACTGAGCAATGAGCAGAGTGTGGGCGGTGGAGAAACGCCTCCGGTCATGAGGACAAACTGAGCAGCAACAGAACAGGGTTTCTAGAAACTGGACTCTAGATAAGGAGAATTCAACCATTCTAAAAGAAAACACAAAAGCGTTTACTCAGTCATACACACTCCGACGTACCAAATACAGAAAAATACAAAGGGGAAAGTCTATAAAATCATGCAGATGAAGTGTTTTGCTTAGATTGGGGGTCATTGAGTGAGATTGCAGCCCAAGGGCTCAATTAACATTTGATTGGGCTGGCTGAAGTCCTTCTTATCGTCTGAGGGCAGATTTGGCTTTCTAAAGGGAAATGAGGTTCAAAAACACAGTCTTTAGATAAAGGCAGTTTTGGGTGAGAGATTTCTAGCTAAATTTGAGGTTTTTGTGAAAGAAACTTTTTGATTTGTTATTTTGACACGTTTAAAAGTATAAAATCAGGTTTGGGGATTGTTTAGGAGGTCCCAAAGTGCGCAGTATCTAATGAACGCTCAGTTACTGTAATGTACAAGAATATAATTTACTTGTATTGTAATTAAAATCATCGGTTAGAGAATATTACTCATCAGTCTTCGAACATCAATTCAATTTCTTACGGATTAACTACATACCCCTTTTGTCATTTTGATAAAGGCAATTTTAAAATGTCAGAACACAACCTTCCTCCTCCTGAGCTTTACATTTAATCAGAACTAATTCAGCACAGCAGATAATAATAAAAAAAATCATAGTTGGCAGATTTCTGTAAATAGCACAGAAACAAACAATGAAGAATAAAGAAGGAAATATGAGAGAGGAGAGGCCTGACTATGTTGATCTGGCACAAGGGAACACTACAGTCCAGATGCAGGCTTCCTTCCGTCAACTTCCTCTCTGATTACATGGGTATGGCGGTTGTTGGGCACATAGGTCCGAGGTCACATGTTTTTGTTGTTGTCATGGTGATGGCACTGGCTGCAAGCAGGTGGATCCAGGAAGGGAAGCTCCTGCCCTGTGCTGTGGAGACGGAGCACTCTGGAGTTCAAGTCCACACAGCACTGGGAATAGGGAACAGATCATTGCATCACATCTAATGTATACTAGTCTCATTGCTATAGTTGTTGCTTTTTCTGGCTGATCAGACTTTATCTATCTATTGTTCTATCATTCCATCCATCCATGTTGTTCTATCTGCAATTCTATCTAGAATTCTGTCCGTCTGTGACTCTATCATCTGTCGTTCAGTCTGTCTGTTATTCTATCCATCATTCTAACTAGTGTTCTGTAATACTGTCTATCATTCTATCCGTCTGCCTGCTCTAGCAACCAATGATTACACCTTAGCAGCTGGTTATATCCTATCAACCAACATCTAAGTAACTGCCAATCACCAGTCAGAACACTTACGCAACTGCCTAGCAACCACCCAGAATCTCTCTGTCTGTCTGTTAGACCTGTATAAATTTAAAGCTAATCCTTCGTATTTTTAAAAAGTATTATAAAGTTTCTGGTGTTTTCAAGCCAGCAGCACTTTTAGAAAATGAGCAAGGACATTTCAAGACGCAGTAACGACGTCAGCACTGGAACTGAGAAAAATGGCTTGATTTTGATTTATTTTCAGAGTCTGTTTTCATTAAATCTGTTAAATCTCAGTCTTGTTGTTGTTGTTTGCTACTGTATATGTAAGAAGAGCATTTATATATTCCAGGTGAACAGAGTGGCTGAAGAATAGACCTATAAGTTTAATTCTGCTGTTTATTATCAGAACATTGGTTTCAGGCATCCTTCTCCTTGCATATATTATCTTTTTCTTTTGACAAGAATATTAATTTGCATATACTTATACAGATATTGTCCACGTTCTCTAGCTCTCTCTCTCATCCGTTTTTCTCGCTCCCTCTCGTACTTCAAAAAGGATTTTCTCTTCTTTTAATAGCATTTAGCTTCCTCCTCATAACTCATGAAAACCTCAAAGGGGAATTTTTCCCCTTGGCATTTGAAAGAAATCTCAAACCATATTCACAGCTGATTCAATATTTAGATATATGCTCAAAAAATAACTCCCCCATCATGTGCAAAGCCACTTAGTGCCATAACTCATCTAACATAGCCTCAAAACTTCTTTGCTTCTTGTTTTTGGATTAAGTATTTCAATATTTGACTTACATCATCCCATGTCTGTGATGTGAAGTGGTAGAGCGTCGCACAAGAACACATACTACTTATCGATAAAATGGATACTTTGAATGCAATGTACGTAACTTTTGATCATGTAAAGAAGTTGCTTTGCTAAGTAATATAAATGTCGGATTTTTCATTAGAAAGCTAAAATCTAAATTGATGAACTATGATTATAAGGTTATAATTTGCTATTGTTAAGTCTCATTTAAATATATGAAGATCTAGATCAAACTGGGGCAGAGGAAAAGACAAAATGGTGTAAAATTAATAAAAACATTATTGATTATAAACAATATTATTAGTAGCAAAATGTAAGGTCTCATTTAGTTAAAGCATAACCTAACAATGGGAAATGTATTTTTATGTCAGCATTTATTAATCTGTGTTAATGTTCATTTAAGTTCATTAACTAACATTAACAAATACAAGTTTTGATCTTAATAAATGCTGTCCAAGTATTGTTGATGTTAGTTCATGTTAAATAATGCAGTTAAGTAACGTTAACAAATGAAAGCTTATTTGGTGTTACCAAAATGTTTTAAAAATGTATAGAATCATAAATATTTTCTTCTATTGACAGCACTAGTTTTTTAATATCTAGAGAATATTTCATAAATATTTATAATATTTAAATTTTTTTACGGTTCTTACACATGAAAATATACACAAGGGAATCAGGGCCATTAAAAAGTTTGAAACATCAAATCTAGATGACCAACACGATTCACAGTAGCAGAAGCAAGTGATTTTCAAAAACACTTATATGCATGCGTTTAAAACTCAAACTGAAAATACAAAAGAGACTTTTAATAAAAGATGTGGCTTACTTTGAGTTCCAGCAGAGTCGGTAGACCCAGACACACCTCGAACGTTGCGTCCTCTGTGAACAGACAGCAATTGAGACTCAAAATATGAGAGGCAAAAAGAGAATATCTATCCCCTGTGGGCATAATTGTATTCTTTCTCGAAGTAGAAGAGCATGTGAGTTGGCTTGGTAAAACTGCATCATTGGTATATCTTTATTATGTATTTGTATGCAATGCATGCAGGAAACACGACCGGCACCGTGCCCAAGTCATGTACTCTTCTGTTATGTAATTCCTCTGTGCTGCCCACATTTCTTTGTTCAAGCATTCCCAGACTGCTGTCTGAATTGGAAAAGGTCAGTGGCTTCCTCTGAAAGCTGAATGCAAATACAGGCTTTATATGAATATCCCTTTCTACACTCTCTCAAGACTTTTCTCTTTGCATTAAACTTATATTTAGATATGACCGGTTGAAACCGGTTCTGTGAGTACCTAACTCTTAAGGAGAATGCCGTGGATGTCTCTCAGCTATTCTGTATTCAATCAGGTCTATAGACATGTTGTTTCTTAAGGTAATGGGCAGTGCATTTTCAGAAGTGACTGGAGAAACTTTGAAGTCTGACCTATGACCTGGGCAGTGCATTGCACTCTTTCTCTGCCCAGCTGCAGGTGCAGTGACTTCACTGTCTCCACTGTCGAGTCAGCGAGTGGCAGCTTGTCTCGAGGTTTGTCTTCTTGGTTGGTTTTCAGTCTGCAAAAAATACAGGCATTTAGGACATAATGTAGTGATTTATTAAGTTTTGAATGTTTTTCAAAGAAGTCTCTTAATAAAGCTGCTAAGTGAAAACAGTAATGTTGTGAAATACTATTAAAATTTCTCTTTTAATATGTACTTTATTCCTGTGATGCCAAGCTGAATTTTTAGCAGCCATCTTCAGTGTCACATGATCCTTAAGAAATCATGTTTTTACTGTATTTTTTATTAAATAAATACAGAAATAGATAAGAGACTTTTACAAAAGCTTTCAAAATCATGATCGGTAGTGTATGTCTAACACAATTTTTATTTTTTTGTTTGTCTGTTTTTGTTTTTTGACAGAAAAACAAAATTATGATTATGTCCATAATTGATTTCAGTTGCACACACACAAAAATGCAGATTGTACACTCAATTTTACTAATATAAATTACATAAATGGATAATGTTTATTGGTTGGTTTTCACAGCAAAAGAACGGCACAAATATCACAATATTTGACAAAAGCACAGCAAAATTTTACTGTAAGGGAATCGGGGAAAAGTTCCTACAAAATCCTGATGGAACAGTTTCTCTCTCTCTCTGTCTCGCACTCTATCTCTCTATCTCTCTTTTAGTGTAAGGGGATAGAATGTACAGTTTGTACAGTATAAAAACCATTTTATACATTACTATGGAGTCCACCGTGTGTGTGTGTGTGTGTGTGTACTTGTTTTCCTTACATTGTGGGGACCAAATGTCCCCACAACGTAAGTAAAACCAGTAAATCTTGACATTGTGGGGACCTTTTGTTGGTCCCCACTAGGAAACAAGCTTATAAATCATACAGAATTATCTTTTTTGAAAATCTAAACTAGCAGAACATTTTCTGTGAGGGTTAAGTTTAGGGGTGGTGGGGGGGTAGTGGGACAGAATGTACAGTTTGTACAGTATAAAAACCATTACGCCTATGGAAAGTCCCCAACAAAACACATAAACACAACGTGTGTGTGTGTGTGTGTGTGTGAGAGATACACTTACCCCAGTCGTCTGCAGCATGTTTTAGAGATGTGGTTGTGTTGGCACCCTGTGTTTATGGATAACATCACCTCTGCATCTCCACACTGCAAAATAAACATTCTTCACTCTTTTTTATTTCCTGATAACATTTTTGTTTTCCTTGCGATGCCTTTTTCACACTTTTCATGTGACAGGAATTTTAAATAGCAGAACACATTATCATTCGGAGTCTAACAAATTTCTCAGTCTGCCGACTAATTTCCCACAGACACAGAGCTGTGACACTACAGTACAGTATGTTGAAGAACAGATATTAGCTCTTGGTCTTTTAAATAGACAATGCCAGGTTTTGTTTTTGCATTGTGTGACAGGATTGATAGTTTCGCACCGTCTGAGGATAATAGTCCTGGTTAATAATGGACTGTCACTGTCAAAGGTAGTTTGTGGAAGCTCCTGTTGTTTCGCTTCAGTGAGTCAGTTTATTCTCAGTCTGCCCCTTCACCTGAAATTCCATCAGTGCTTGCAGAATTCAGAGCTCATCAGATGAACAATGACCCTGTGCTTTTGCAGCATTTGCTCTTTGGAAGGTCTAAGTGCCTGTTCATGCTGCTTGCTTGACGTTCATGTGTAAATAATTTGTTCAGTATTAGTAGAATTAGTGGAATGTTTTTTTAACTTATTAGCCATTGTTTCCTGATGGATGCTGTCACATGTTTTTGGCCATACTACTTACATACAACAATATCTTCAGCAATGAATACATAATAGTTATAATAATACTTAATAGATCAGCAAATTTTTATATATATATTTTTTTTTAGCTTTTTGTCTTTTCATTTTTATATATCTGCAAATATGTACATTTTGTATGCAAAAAAGACATGAAAGTAAAAAAATTTTTCAAACAAAATGTGCATGTTTGCACATGGAGACAAATATATTTTATATATGTTATATATTTAAGTTGTACAATAAGGTCCCGTTAGTTAATGTCAATTAATGCATTATCTAAAATTAACTCACAGTGACCAATATTTGTATAGTATTTATTAATCTTTGTTAATGTTAATTAGCTCAGATCCATTAAATTATATTAACAGATACAACTTTTGATTTTAATTAAGAAAAAAAATCTAATTTACAAAGATTAATAAATGTTTTACAAGTATTTTTCATTCTTAGTTCATGTTAACTAATGGAGTTAATTAATGTTAACAAATGAAACCTTATTTTTACATTTTTAATTAATTTTTTTTTTTTTTAAAAACACCTGAAGTGTCTTTACTGTTACCATAATAACACCCTCTTATAAAAAAAATATGTATTCAATTTAATTTAAAAATTAATAATGTACATAATATCATAATAATCCTTCCGGGAACTCTTCTAGAACAAGTATGTTACCATGATTGTGTACAGTAAATACAGCCATTGACAAAAAATATTTGACCTCGATATGTATTCGAGAGCCGTTTAGTAATAAAAATAATAATATCATTTAGCTGTTAACTGACTATTAATATTTAACACATTATTTCTTAAATAATACTTATATTAATACTAGCCCAATTGTTATTATTTATAATTATATGATATAATGAATTAGTGTCGTGGGAGGAGGAAGCCTCAGCTGAGATATTTCGATGCATTTGGAACCTGTTGTGGCATATGGTCTCTCAGCACGCATGAGGACTTAAAGACAATATGGCTCCACCTACACACAGCTAAAGCGTTGTTAAGCTTTGGTTTTGCTCTTCGCCTGTTTGTTAACTGCACAGTTAATGAGTGAGGGATGAGGTCTGTGTCAGCGCTGTTCCACCGTTAAAGATAAATAAGTGGATGAGAGCTTTGTTGCAACCTCTTTGAGTTTCCTGTCACTCTAGGTGAGCCGTCACCCCCGCAACTTTCCTACCACATAAAGGGTGGGACGCACCTTCACTCATATCAGTGCGTCGGTCTCTCTTTGTTCTTGTATGGGGGGCCGTTAAGCCTCTCTCGCACATTGTTCCGACCCCACTAGTGCGTTCCACATGCACTTGCACAGACACGCAGGTTTCCTTGCATTGTTTCACGCTTGTTTCTTCCTCTGCTAGCTTTCTAGTGCTGTGTTGAAAGTGTTGCAGTGAGAGATGGCCTAAATAAAACACATTGAGGTGGTAACACACCATATGAAGCAAACTGAGACTGTCGGATGTGTGTCAGGTTCATTCTAGCTGTGACTGTGCTAGTCTTCATTAATTTCTCAGCGCCTTTGCCTGCACCCTGTGGTCAAGATATAAAAATTCACTGAATTAAGATTTTGTTTTGTTTTTTAATTTGAATTCAAAATAGTGAAACTCCTAGTGGACGCTATAAAAACAGTCCAACTCTGTGGGATGCATCCATTGTTTTGTCTTTAGTTGATTGCCGCTATTATAAATTTGTGTTTATGTGTGCATTGGTGCATGTACGATACAGTTGTAATGATGGCAGCTCTGAATGGAGCAAAATGGAGCTTGACTTCACCGCCTCAAACTGAAACTTATCTTGGAGGCATGAACCAGTACGGTGGATTTGCGGTGTAAAATGCTGCCCCACTTATCTGGCTCTTCATTACCTAAGCTTTAATTAGACGCTGATGGTTTCGTTCCGTTTTCAGTTCATCTATGACAATACCACTGCATGTGTTTTCCAGAACGTTCAGTTCTTTCGGAATGCACATGTGATCTGGAACATTTAACTTAAATCTGAGCCTTATTAAACTGCTTTTTGGAATAGTTCATTATGATTGGTCAGTCATGTCTGTAATTGTGCTATTTTCATGTCTCTTGTATCACTCTGTGGTCTCTTTCTTACATGTAAAAAGATACTACTATACAATAGGGTTCAATCTTTTACATTAGGGCCTGGTTACAAAGACAGGGCTTGGATTAAGCCAGGATTAGGCCTTAGTTAAACTTGGACATTTAAGAAGCTTTTAGAAATGTGCCTTAGAAAAAAACATTACTGGTGTGGCTCTAGAGAGCAAAAAATAATGACACCGACGTATTTTAAAATATCTCAGTGCAAGTTTTTTTCAGTTAAGACGGATCAATCTCGCATTTTATTCTTAGACTGTGAGACCAGGCATAGGTGTCATAATCTAACAAAATGTTTAATTTTAAACTTAAATATATATATTCGTAGTGGTAGAAATTAATATTACCCTAGATTCATTTGTCGTAAAATGGTTTATTGTTAATTCATGATAACTATGATTATATTTATATATGTATTATATTATTAACTAAGCAATGAATTGAATCTTAATGTCAAATCAGTTAGTTTTACAATGTTAAATTATTACTTTTTAAGTATAAATAAATAAATAATGTTCAGTCAGCTGGCTATTATCGCAAATTAGACTCTGCTAACTGTGGGTTTAACAGTCATTATCACCATGTTATGAGCTGGACAAGCTTTTATCACATCACATCAGGTAAAATCACATTAGGCATTTTCAAGATTGCCCAATTTAGGTTCAGTGGTTCATTGATTGGTCCTGTTGTTCTTGAATTGTAAGCTGACATGTGTAGGCAGAGGAAATTAGCTGCTCTTTGGTTCACACCCAACCCTGTAGTTTAATCTGCTTTAATTTACGGCCTATTTTTACCACGCTCAATCACTGCATGAATGGAGGGTGATGGAGAGGGGTCCTGAAGATGGGTGGTTTTGATGATGTTCAGTCTGCTCTATAGACACGTTTAATGAAAATGGATGGTGTGTGTGTATATATATATATATAAAACAAATTTTAAAAAGCCTTCGTTAACTTTGAATGACTGGAGAAGTCATTCCCATTTACATTACCGTTCAAAAGTTTGGGGTCAGTAAGATTTTAATGTTTTTATTTAAAGTGGCAGTAAAGGCATTTATTGTCAGTGTTATGTTGTTCAGTGGTCTTGTGTTTTTATTCATGTGCCTGTATTTCTTGTTTTTCCTTTCAGTTTAGTCTTGTGAATTTCCTTTTTCCCATTCGGTCAGTCACATTCGACATAACGTCGATACTGGCGTAATGGGCTCCCAGGCGAGATCCCATTACGTCAGTGTGAACGTAATGTCTCTATTCCCTCCTTTAGGGAACAGGGGTTACAATAGTAACCTAGACGTTCCCATTCAGTCTGTCACCCTTTGACGTAATGGGGTCTCGGTTGGGAGCCCATTACGCCAGTATTGACGTTACGTCGAACGTGACTGACTGAATGGGAACAGGGGTTACAATAGTAACCTAGACGTTAGTTGCCTTAGTTACTAATGAGTTTCACCTGTGTCTAGTTTAGTTGTCTTTGTTTGTCCCCTGTACATTTAGCCCTGTGTTTCAGTTGTTTCCTGTCAGTCATTGTCTTCAGTAAGTGTGTGAATTATGTTGCTACTTCTCCTGGTTTTCTCCTATGTGTGCAATAAAGACTAAATGATTTATATTTTAAATAAATTCAGTTTTTTTAATTCATCAAAGAATTCTGAAAAATTTTCACATTTTACACAAAAAGCACAATTGATTTCTACATGGATAATAATGAGAAATGTTTCTTTAGCAGCAAATCAGCATATTAGAATGATTTCTGAATGATCATGTGACACTGAAGACTGGAAAATGCTAAATAAAAAACCATCACAGGCAAACCTATTTATTAAAATATGTTTCACAATATTACTGCTCTGTCTTTTTCATTAATTAAATGTTGCCTTTGTGATCAAGAAACCACTTTAATAAACATATTAAAAATTGTACTACCCCAAATTTTGAACGGTAGTGTATATCTTATTTCAGTATTTAGTTCCTTGTGTCTTATCAGTTTTTGAAGCTTTGAAAATAATGAATCAGATGCTATATGTTATGTCACCATACAATGAGTCACTTGCGCCCCTGTTACGTCATCTCTATTATAAACTTGGCATGAGGTGTTACACTGATTTGAGATTTTTTAGAAGCACACTGGCCCTCTAAAACCCTCTCAAACCCGACCCGGGGAAAATAAAACCATGAGTCATAGGGAGCCAGAGCTGGTGTTTTGTCATTGCAGCAAGCTGTTATCGCTTCTATTATGGGCACAGACAGCTGAAAAGGCTGAGGCTCAGCTCAGTTCATCTGGGTGAATGCCTACCTTACACTGGACCACTAGAGCTGAGAGGGTGGATGCTTTCTCGCCCTCGTTTAGGCCTTTCTTCCTCCCTCCTTCTCCCATTTTATCTTTCTGTTTGGACTCTGTCTTCCTGCCTGCATCGCTGCTGTCCTCTTCATCTTCATCATCCCCATCTTCATCAGACCTAAGGCTCTTCTCGCTCTCCTCCGGAGACTCCCTCTCCTCCGTGGAGTCATCCACGGTGCTCTCGCTCCTCTCCTCCGGCTCTCCGCTCTCTTTGCTGTCGGCCAGGGGTGAGCGAATATGAGATTGGATGTCCCGGATCTCTCCACGCAAACGTGGCATGTTGCCCTCCAAGAGGCGTCGCTGCACGATGCTGTGGGGTTGCTGTATGGGGCACACAGGAATAGGAAGTGATGTCATTCATTATGCAAATTTTCTATATGCATGGAGAACCTAGACGTTCTACTAATACTGTTTCACACAATGGAAAGCACTGGACTTCAAATAAAATAGTGATCTGTTTTTATGACATTTTTTACACAAAAAATATATTAAATTATAAAAAAATATATAAAAATTATTTAATTAAATTGGGAAAAATATTGAATTATAAAATATGTATATTTTATTATTACCTATTTTTATATAGAGGTAAATATGAAATATGAAAATATTCACTATAAAAATATTACATTAAGTTTTACTATATAAAATGAAACATTTAATTAAATTATTGTCATGTGACTACAATGTTTGGGCCGTTTACAACACCATTCAACTAAAAATGGAAAACTTTTTAAAACATTTTGGTCATTCATTTACATGACAACAGCACTTTGGGGGCCTGAAAACACAAACTTGGGTTTCAAGGTGCACGTTCTTAAACGATACCATTTTTATCTCTTTGTAAACTACAAAAGTTGAAATGTTGTGAAAATATTGGCATCATGCGCATGATGGCACACGTTAGGCCTGGTGGCATATTACAGTGTTTTTAATTGTTTTCGCAGATCTGTGTGAACGGGGTTGTTTTGACAATGTCATCATCCGTACGCAGAAAACGCGAAGGAAAAAATTCTGGTTTTAGTACACAATTGTCGTGTAAACGTACGCTTAGATGCTAATGCTTGAAATGTTTATTTTTGCAAAATACATACTTTTTCTTATAAATAATAAAAATTCCAGAATGCAGTACTACTATTCCAATTCAAACATACAGTAGCCCATGATTTTTTTCCTATCAGTAAAACTCATTTGTTTCAATAGGATGCTCGTGCATTATAAGTGCACACCTGTGGAGCTGTTTTGTAAGAATGTTATTTTGCTGAGCATATTGTTTTTTTCTCTTTTACATTACTGCAGCTTCAAAGCCTGTAGGAAACAAACAAGTTTATGGATGTTTTATCAGTCAGTTTTTCATCATTGCAAAAACAGACAGTAAACAGGTGTGAGTGCTGAAGTGAATTCCATTAACAAACATGACGACTCCCACCACTTTAATTACCGCTGAAGTCTGTGCGTCTGCTTCGGCCATGGCTCCCGAAAGACACCATTAACTTGCAGCATGCTTTTAATGTTAAGTGGAAGTAAAGTTTCTTTTTTTCTTGACATTGTAAGCAAATGTTTTGAGGCTGTAAGTGTCAACTTTCTTAGTGCATTTAAAAAATGGATACAATTCAATTCTCATTCAACATTCATATTTTATAGCAGTATAACACTAAAACTAAAACTCAAATAAAAATTCTCATAGCTTTTTCGGGTTCCTGTTGCAGTAGATGTGGAGAAGCAAAACACTGATGCCTTTTTCAGTTTCATTGGCCTTTTAGTGTGATTCTATTATGCTAGATTGCATAATACCTCAGCTATATTTCAGAAACAAATCCTGCAGATTGTTGTTTATGACAGATAAATGAATATTAGATAAAGAAGGCAATCTGTGCACTGTATATAGTGCAGGTGCTGTGTTACTGTCTATGAGATTGCTTCTTCCTATAACTTAGTTAGAGAACAGCTGCCATTTCCACAACCGGGCAAACTGAGAAGACGAGACTACAATTTGATCTGCTTTTAAACATTTCTCTGCCTCTCTAATGATACAATTATCAGGAACTCTTGAAAGTACTACTCAGATATTCTCAAAGGGGAAGCTGAAAATACACAGAGAAACCTACATCTTACCTTCCTTTTCCATCCCATCTCTTTCATCTGCTGTTCTTTTATAACCCAAAGCTCATCCTTTTCAAAAAAATTCACCTTAAGATGATAGCTGTGTTGTGGAAAGTAGTATTTTCTATATATTTTGGGGGGAAAAATCTGTATAGTAATGTAGAGAATCATTATGTAGAAAAATGTGTTACATATGTATATGAATTTTTTAGTTGTTTAGTTTTTTTATTGATATACTTTAATGATTTAAAAATGAAATAGCTCTATGAAAAGGAATGGAATAAAATAATGCCTGTCATATCCCAAGTACATGAGCATTGAATCTTTCAATTTATTCATCCTGTGCTTGTGTCAACATTTTTATACCATCATGCCATAAATGTGTCAGCTCACCGAACCATTATCAGTAGGTATTTCCTCCAGCTACGCAACGACACTATTGATCCACAGCTGCGGGTTAGATGGAGTGTAATAGCATTTTTATATTAGACTTTTGTATATTGATCGAAAAAGAGCACATTGTTCACGTGGCCGACTACAGAATCCCCAGTCACAATGAGAGTTTTGCTGCTTTTTGTTATAAGATCACAATTTTTCTATGGGCGTGAATTCAAGACTTACAGATTTATAGATTTTCATCATCTCTCATCAAATAAAAAGTCACAGAGGTTGCAGTAATCTGTTTTCTTATTCATTGATCTTTACAAAGTCCAATACCATGTGATCAGACACAAGCTACATATCCTGACACAAAGTCAAAGGCTGGGATAGTATTACAAAGCTCATTTTATCCCAGCATATTGAGATGACCTCCACAAGGGCCCTTACATTCCTGTTGACACCCTCTTACAAAATGAGAAAAACCACCCAGCTGTGACTTGACTGCTGACAATGCTTCAGATGCTCTTTATTGCTGCTGCACATCCAAAGGCAGGTTAATCAGATTGTTATAATTCACTTGATTGATTACGCTGCCTGAAAACTAATGCATTGCTCTTATGTCTGACAGCTTAACAGACCAAATCATATCCAGTTCTGTTTGTCTTTCTGCTCAGAAACTGGTCTGGTGTGGGTAAACATGACTGAAAGGTAAATGCCAACGTTAGTGTTTTTGCCTACGCTGTTGCTGCTTTCGCAAGGACCTTGTATTGATCTTCTTCCAATTTAGCCTGTGTTGAATGAGATCACAGGAGAAGTTAGACGTGTATAAGCCACCAGAACAACCGTAACTTTATTTGCATGCAGAGTAAAACCTGGATGATGGACAAAAAATATAAGTTTTAGGTTGTGCTTAAACTGGCCTTATGACCTTGATCCTAAAAAAATACACAATTTAGGGCTAGTAATTAACCATAATCAATGTAAGATCATGCATGTTAATACAGCGCATGTGTTTGTCTAAAAGTGAAACCATGACATGGCTTGATCACAGCACAACACAACAGTGCTGATGTTGCCAGTGTTGGGGGTAATGCATTATAAGTAACTTGAGTAATGTAATCAGATTACTCAGTCAAGTAACTAGTAAACACATTACTTTTAAATTTAAAACAAAATATCTGAGTTACTTTTTCAAATAAGAAACGCAAGTTACTATGTTTTCCTGTGTATTGACTGACAGCTCTTCTGTGCCCATGTTGAGAGAATTGTGAGTAAATGGCGAGGTGTTGTGTGCGCTGTGTGAACATGATACTTATTGTAGTCAGTATTCCTCACAATGAATAAAAACAGTGAAATGAATCTTAGAATATTCCACAAACCTGCAATAATTATTGCAAAATATACTTTATGCACTTAATCTCACTTTATTAACCAATGTCTTTGCTGCTGACCTTCAAAGATCCAATTCAACCATACTAATAAGCAAAAATGACTTTAGATAAACATCACATTTGTCATCAGCCTGAAGCTTATTCATTTCACTTTTGGTGTGAAAGGGCCTTTAAGTTACATACCAAAAATGTAACTTTTTTATTGTTATTAAAAAACAAGAAAGCAAGCAAGCGCAGCCCAGATGAGAAACAGTAACACAAATTAATGTAACGCATTACTTTCAATAAAAAGTAACTAAGTAACGCAATTAGTTACTTTTTTAGGGAATAACACAATATTTTGATGAATTCATTTTAATAAGCAACTTTCCTCAACACTGGATGTTGCTTTAGCCTTAAAAGAAACAAAAAAAACGCCTTGCGTCACTTTCTAAATGATTTTCATTACAGTTAAATGAATCTCCAAGAGCCTTTAAGTTAGATGTGAAAGGAGAAAACAGTTGAACACCATAATTGGCCATTATTTTATTTTATTTAAAAGATTAATAATGTAAGTTAACACATCAAGTTAATTAGGCCGTGATGAATATCATTACAGCACACACTTATTTTTAATGAGGAGTGTGACCATGCATACATAGTCAGGGTAATTTATTTTCTGTGGGAATCCTCTGATTCACCTTTACATCTGAGAACGTGTTTATATACATACACCTGGCTAGTACTGGGTTGGATACTTTTGCCTTCAGAACTGCCTTAACTCTTTGTGGCATAGATTCAACAAGGTGTTGGAAACATTCCTCACAGATTTTGGTCCACATCAACATAATAGCGCCCCTCGGTTGCTGCGCAATTTGGCTTTTTCTTGCTTGTTTTAAACATCTACAAATGTTTGCTTAATTCAAGAAAAATTATATGTAAACCAGTCTTAATATTTCTTAATATTTTACAATTAATTATATAAGTGATATAATAAGATATATAATTATATTTTAAGATTATAAATAATTATCTTTTCTATTATGCATCTTAAAGGCTTAGTTCACCCAAAATTGAATTTTCGGATCCTGTATCACATGAACAATTGAAATTTCGAAACACTTATCATGTAACAGAGCCTCGTTTACTGAAATCCTGTGACTTTGGCGCTCTGAACCACTGATTTGAATCAAAAGATTCATAAAGCTTCGAAGCAGTGTTTTGAAATCACAGATCACAGATATTGTTGAAAAGTCATTATTTTGTTTTTTTGATGATGAAGAAGGTCTTACGGGTGTAGAACGACATGAGGGTGAGGAATTAATGACAGAATTGTCTTTTTTGGGTGAACTAACCCTTTAAGTCTTATAACTTAAGTACTTAGATATTTTACTGAGAAACAAAGATTAATGGACTACAGTGTTGCTTATTTGAAAACATTTGTGAAATTAACTAGCAATTTCTGACTGAACATCGTCTGTACACTAATTTTATTTAGGGTACATGTAAGGTGAATTCAGATAAAACTTTTTCCATCTGCCTCAGAAGACAAAAAATAAATGCAATTACCCATGTTTCTCTTTATCTGGGTTTGCTCATAGAGCGATTGGTTTTGACAGGATTGATCCCAGCATTATGTTTCTCTCTCTCTCTCTCTCTCTCTCTCTCTCTCTCTCTCTCTCTCTCCTCTCCCTCTCCCTCTCCCTCTCCCTCTCCCTCTCTCTCTCTCTCTCTCTCTCTCTCTCTCTCTCTCTCTCCCTCTCTCTCTCTCTCTCTCTCTCTCTCTCTCTCTCTCTCTCTCTCTCTCTCTCTCTCCCTCTCCCTCTCCCTCTCTCTCTCTCTCTCTCTCTCTCTCTCTCTCTCTCCCTCTCCCTCTCCCTCTCCCTCTCCTCTCTCTCTCTCTCTCTCTCTCTCCCTCTCTCTCTCTCTCTCTCTCTCTCTCTCTCTCTCTCTCTCCCTCTCTCCCTCTTTCCTTTGAGAGCCGGCTGTCACTGTTGCCTTGATAGAGTGATGCTCTTGTGAGGTTCTGATAGTTGTTGATTTGAAAAGACTCTGTAACCTTGTGCATCAGATTATATAAAGTCATTGACACACTAGACATGATAAAAAAAAACTCTAGTCAGGACATAGAAATGGCCACCTTTCATAATAAGGTTCTTAATATATAATCGAGATTGAACAGTCATGTAAGGAGCACGTAACAATGAATTTATGAAACGTCAGTTTTTGTGTGTATTTTTTCAATCTTATGTAAAGACTTCTTAATTGTCATTTTAAATTCAGAAATGCAATTGACAGATTATGATCAAATGCAAATCTCCCCTCTAAATCAATTCAGTACCACCAGAGGAATTATTTAAAAATCCATTTTAACTTGTGGACGCTGCAAGGGCCCGCATGAATGATTCATGATTCATTTGCGTAGGTCTGTGAATTAGATGTGTGCTATTATTGGTAGTTTGGGGGCAATTGTCGTCGCTGGTATTAATGAGACAGAGACAGTCCTGACAGAGCTGATCATTGTATTATCAGAAAATTATGTTTGGCCTAGAACAGCATGTCCAAAACCACTGTACTGTTGAATTGTGCGTACTGGCATGGGGTACTGCATTGTGTCCCTTTCACAACATTTTTGTTCCATAACTTTAAGACATTGCGGCCACTAATTGAGCAGTGAAAAGGTTCAAAAAGGTTTTTTTAAGCGATATAAGAACCATTTTTAGTTAATCAAAGAACCTTAAAGTGAACCATTTTATTCTTAGTGTGAAGACATAACCCTTTTCCACTATGAAGAACCTTTTGTACATTGAAAAGTGCCCATGGATGTTGAAAGGTTCTTCATGGAACCAGAGATGGCAATAAAGAACTTTTATTTTTAAGAGTATGTACATGATTTTGGCGTCAAAAGAGCTTGCTCTCTTTCTCTCTCTTTGTGTGATAACCAGCTAATGGCTAATTATCAGACAGCAACAGGCTCCTCTCTCTCATTCAGAGAGTCATGTGACCTGCCTAATGGCTGATCTCCCGCACCAGACAACCAGCTGCTCGCTCTCTCTCTCTCTCTCTGTCTCTCTCTCCCCGTTCATCGTAACTCTTTCCCTTACATTCTATGAAGCTACCGTACAGCTGTTTATTCCCCCCCACCCCAGACACAGGTAGTATTTTTAGCATCTCTCCTGAAGGAACATTTGTATCTCGGCTCCTGACAATACCTCAGAGATCGAGAAAAGGGATTGAGGTGATGGAAAAAAGGTTCAGCCATTCATCAAGTAACCCTAATATTTAGCGTTAATGTTTCTTATTGGCAAAACAGGATCAATGAGGCCACAGAGGAGTTATAGTCGATGCACAAAGCTCCCATTATTCACTCAAGTCATTAATCTTTACACTATTTTGTTTTGTGTCAATTATACACTTTTATAAATAGTGGTTCCAACAAGAGGTTTTTGCAGCGACGCCATAGAAACCATTAATTGAACAGTTCTTAAAAGAAACTTTTGTTTTTTCTTAGCGTAATAATATGAAGAACATTTTTCCACTATAAAGATGTGAAATGGAAAGATGGATGTTAAAGGTTCTTCATTGAAGATGCCAATGAGATCCATTATTTTTAAGAGTGTAAGGGACATTGCTTTACAAGCTGCTGATTTGTCAGGATTTATATTGACCAGCTGACTGTATATTTTCCTGTATATTACACTGCTTCTTACCAAATTAATAAATAAATGGACACAAAATAATGATTTTATTGAAAAGGTCTTTATACAAAAATATTTGACCACAGAATCTTGTGGCTGACCAATCGGAATCAAGTGCTCTAGAGGGTTGTGTAATAACAGAAGTGAATTTATTTGATTAGCTGGGACCGTTGTGCGAACCGCTGCTGAACGCTCAGCTTCACAACAGGAGAAGTTATGAATGTAAGCTTACAATCTATATTGAATGTGATGCAATGAAAAGCAAGACAGCAAAATAATGCAGAGGAACGTCTTTCCATTGAGGTGTTCTCATGGGCAGCGCACAAAAACATACATCGCAGCAAGTGTACATCAAATGATTTAATCATTCACTATTTTCTTTCTAGTGAATCAAGAATGATGAGTTTAGTCTGATTCCTAAACGAATGACTCTTGTGAGCCAGTTCCTTTTAGTTGGGTTACAGGTTTTATCAGCCTGTTGATAAAACCTTCACTTAACTGAATCAATATATAATATAAAATTATCAGTCATGTGCTCACATCTGTGAATTCTTTGAATGGAGAGAAATGTGCCGCCTTGGACTGATTCATCAAATAGCTGCAGCATAAACAGCGCACAGTTCTTCAGTGCATTAAGAAGCATTGTAAGGGAGGAGTCGTGTGTTTTTCTCTCTTTCACTCCATCCACATCTCCTGCGCATGAGTGCCGATCTGAGTGTGCCCTTTTCATGCTCACTGCTTTGCTCTCTGTTCTAGTTCACGTCAAGAGAGAACAAGGCAGTATGAGAGAGAGAGAAGAGATTGCAGAGGGCCTACAGGCCAAAGAGCTGAAAAACAAACCTACAGTTACATAACCAGAACACTTTCACGTGACACTCGTAGGTTAATTAGAGCAGGGTGCCTTTCTACTATCATTGCCTTCACATATACACACACTTTATCCGAATATGAATCAGCCTGTACAGTAACATTTAGAGGAGTCAAATTTGTTAATAATTATACAGTTTAGTGTTCATTGTGCAAAAATATTTGACTTGCAGTGTAACGATTATGTTCAGTTTTGATTTAGTTTTCACTGTGTTCCTGTTTTGCCTGGTTTAGTTCTCTATTTAGTTTCCCTGGTTGTTAATCATTTCCCACCTGTTTTATCCTTTACACTCCCCATATATTTAAGTCCCGCGTCAGCTCACGTGTGAGTTCGCCCCACACATACGTCATTATGCGACAGGAAGCTCACGTTGCTGACTGCCATGAACGCGTTCAGCACCGTTTTCTGAGGCTGTGGAGTGTGGAATAATGTTGTAAATAATGTTCAGTTTCTTGCACAGACCGATTGTTTTGCTTCATACGACCTCAATGTATCATCAGGAATAACAGGTATTAATTTTGTTTTGCTTGTTTATGCATTTTTGACCCTCAAAGTGACGGTAGCCATTGACTTGCGTTATACGAATCACCAAGGTTTCAACAAAATGTCTTCTTTACTGTTCGACTGAAGATAAAAAGTCAGCAACATCTTGAATGGCCTGAGGGTGAGTAAATGACCTGCAAGTTTTAATTTTTGGGTGAACTATCCCTTTAAAGACTTTATTTTGGTTTCTTAATAGAATAGTCTTATTAATCTGAGTTAAGGATTATTAGAATATAATATATATAATATTGAATTATAATGGTTATGGAAAAACGTTGATGAAATGCTGTGGAAACATTTTCATATCCAATTATTATTATATCTATAAATTTAATTGGATTTTGTTGGGGGCCTTAAACCTCTCCAAAATTCTCTGTATTTCGCACCCTGCACGTCCATCTGAACACATGAGACATAATCTTCCTCTTGCCCTTAAGAGGTACACAGCCCACTGTAGAGTGCAACAAGAGAGTACCATCTGTCTAACTGTCATTAGGTATCTGTCTGCCCTCTCTGACTCGCCACGGCAGGACAAGCGTGACACATCTGTGCCATCCGTGAGCGTCAAGATCGAATCTGGTGAGTAATTGCTTATGACAGCCTTCAGAAAACAAGAAAGAGGCAGAGAATTATTTTGTGTGTGTGTGCTTGCTTTTTTTTGTTTTGTTTTTTTTGACAACAAAAAGCCAGATGGTGATTTTCAAAACAGCTGCATGAACAGTAACACACACACATAAAAACAGAATATGATATTCCTTGAGACACAGAGCATTTAAATTGATGTGTTAAGAAAAAACAACTCCACTGCCTGTGACAGCCAGTTATCTTTAGCTCACACATTTGAGGCTCTGACATCGTAAGCTGTGCACACAAGCTTCAGCTCTTCCCTGCTGTGCATGTGCACTCTCTAATCATAGGCACACACATATAAACACGCATGCGTTCCTGCGCACGCACGCTCGCTTTCTGAAGGCTTCTTGGAGTGCGCGCTGGGAGTTTGGGTATGTGCCATCTAATCAGAGTAGTGGCTAGAGATGACAGCGGGATGGTTATTATGGCAGATAGATAGAACCAGTACAATTTAATGACACAGAGGAAAAGGTTATCACTAAATTAACAGGACATTACCTCTTGGTTTTTTGTTGGCCTATTGTTTGGCATTTCAGGTAGTGATAAACCTACATAGTGGGGAAATTTTGGTGCCACTGAGACTTCGTAAAAGGACTTACGTGAAAAAAGGTGTCTGTAAGCATTAGGATTAGGAATAAGATATTATAATTATCTTGCCATGAGATAAACCATTATGTGTGTGTCCACCAATATTTCTAGCTTCTGATGTTGATGACTAAAAATAAGTGGGGACAATAGCTAGAGAGCTTAAGCTCTGAGAAATCTTGTGTGGAAATATGCAGCTCTGATTAATTCATGAGAGGATTAATTTGTGCACCGTTACGGAGATTTCAACTCCATAGTGACACAGAAGCCAATAGAGGCCATATATTATTTTTCTTAGTCTTGCTTATGTAACTTCGACCAAACAAGTTTTCTTTTTTTTTTTGTTAAGAAAAACAGTACAAAAATAAGTATCTAGATAATATTATTTATTATTAAATACACTCAAAAAATATTTCAGTCTAAACATATACATAGTCTATACATAGTTTTAACATAAACAAACTAATAAACTTAATGTGAATCATATTTGTCAGTCATACGTAAATGAAATAGGTAAGATTTATGTAATAGTTCACAGAAAAATGCCCAGGTTAATTAACACTGTTTAGTGGTCATGTGTGCACACTATACTGAGTTAAAGTACCATTGAAGCAGTGTCAGAGTTAATGAGATCATTAAGTGATGATTGAGCATTAATGATGAACACCTGCTGTTAACAAGCAGAATCACTGAAGGACAGAGAAACACAAGAACTACAACTGACTTCACAGCCTTCGATGAAATCAACTGAAGATAAAAGACATTTCATCTCTCACTATTCATATACTCAACTATTACATAAATCTTACCTATTTCATTTACATATGACTGACAAATATGAATCACATTAAGTTTATTAGTTTGTTTATGTTAAAACTATGTAATCCAAATGGATGGAATATTGCTATGTAATTAAATTACATAAAACTTATGTTTAGACAGAAATATTTTTTTGAGTGTATAACAGTCATCAATCTCGATAAGTATGTGCATTACTAGTAGGCATTGTCAGTTTTTGCAGGTTACATCTTTATGCCATTAGGTGGCGACAAGTAAACATCTTTATTCATTCCCTGTGTCCTAATATGCATACTTCCCTACTATATAGTATGCGAAAAACAGTACATGAAAATAGTTTGTCCAAATGCTGTTAATCTAGCAGCAATCTTCCGGTCTCTCTCTTGAATCCAACATGGAAGTGACTTAAACTGAAATTTATTGACTGGCCGCTAGAGACAGGCTCCAAAATGGAGTCAATCCCATAGACCTCACATGTTAAAATGCACAACTTTACCGCAGAAAAAAAAATGTTTACTGCCTGGTACAAAAAGCCGTTTTGGTCTATATAGCTGATTTTGACCTTCATGACAACTGTGAGGGGGGTGAATTTTTTTTATAACTCATCCATTTAAATTATATTAAGCCTTACATTTCTGCATAATTAAGGACGTGGCCACTTGAGTGACAGGTGGATTACCACTGCTGTCACTACTAGCTGTTTGTCAGTTGTCCAAGTCCCGCCTCTTTTTTTGGTTATCCGGGAGTGACTCGTGGTGATGCGCTGCCAGGATGGCAACACAGCCATCTCTGCCCACTTTGGGCTTCAAAAATGTTCTTCAGAAACTTACAGGTGATGACACTACATCCATTGTTTTATAGAGTCTATGGTATTAACAAAACAGTAGGCAAAAAGTACTACAAATGAAGTACTACTTTCTGCAAGATTCTGAAGTTTGAACCCTATTAACACTTTACTATCCCATGAGGCCTTGGAAGAGATGTTGTGAATGGCTCACTGACTCTTTTCAGTCAACTGATCTGTTCAAAAACAGTGATTCATTTAAGAAACAAGTGATATCCTTATGAATGAGTCATTGAATTATTCACCAAACTATTCATTTTGTGAAACAAAACATCACTATGTGTTGCTCGGATATGCGTGACGTTTAGCTTTCTTTGGAAATATTTTTGTTGGCATAGCAAAAATGTAAAAAGTGGACATATTATTAAGTTTAAGTAAGTCAATATTGACTTCTTGCTTATTGAACTGTTGTGTAAAAGCAATACCATACTCACAATTGTGTTGTTGGTCTAAATTTCAGCATGATTGTGATTCCCTACAGCTGAATCACATTCATGTAGGCACTCTAGTTGTGTGACAATACTTTATTATATATCAAATTACATATTTTATATTATATATTTTTTCGTTATTTTAAAATAAACATGTACACGTTTCTCAGGCAAGAACAAAATTTTTGTCCATAAATCTCATAACATCCTCACAAATTAATCACTTAATTTAATGCGTTTTTCAAAGAGGTAGAGTAACGTATAAGAATTATAATTATCTTGATTCAAGTACAGTAGAAATCAGTGGGAGGTCCTCACCATGATATAAACCATGACATGTGTGTACGTGTGTGAAAGTGTGTGACTCTTATCTACCAGCATGGAGGGGAAGCTGAATATCGGATCTACTGATGTGTCAGAAACATTCAATGCCATGCCTGGAGCGCTAAATAATGCAGCATGTCAGCATTGTGTGATGAAATGCAAAAATTTTAAACTGCTTACTGATTTGCATAAATAAATATGTAATGCTGCGTGCATGAACCCATTCACATATTCACGCACAGTATTTACATAAGTAAATTCATAACTGTCACAACCATTTTATGGAACAACAAAAGAGCCACTCACCAAGTCTTTGGAGGTGCCCAACCTCTTCAGCCCATCCAGGGGCAGAAGATCCGCGGAGTCCTTGTGCGTGAACTGGGTGGCCTGTTTCAGTCTCCTCTGCTGGTGCATGATGGCTTTGTCCCTCATCTCTAACTCCTTCTTGCCCTCACTCATGGTTTTCGTGGATGAAGGCTAAATAAACAGAGCTACCCTCTAACACAGGCTCTATACTGAATCTTTTTGTGGCACTGCTCTGACGGGTAAGAGCAAGCAAGACCGTGACCCCGATACAAAGCGAGACAACCTCGTACGCGCTCCCCCTAAAGCATGCACATGTGAGCGCATGCAGGCGTAAATCAGTTGAGGGATCAAAAACGGCCAATTTTCCCTTGGATAACAACTTCTAACCAAACATAAGTTGGAATTACTCCGCTTAAGTCCCCTATTGTAGCTCGTAATCTCTTGTGGCAGGTGATCCTGATAATCTTCTCCTGTCGATTGACAGCTGTCAGTCCAGTGCAGTGATTTGCGTGGTTGTCATTGTGAAGAGTGTGTGATTGCTGAGAGCTTGGGTCTGTCTGTGTCCTAGCGATGTTCACTCTGTCCTTGCAGCGCTGCAGAGGCGAACTGTCCTCCCCTCTTTCCCTCTCGTTCTCTATCTCTCCTCCCCTCCTCTCTCTCTCTCTCTCTCTCTCCACCTCCCCTTTCTTTCTCCACCTACCTCTCTTTCACACTCTCACTTCTCTCTCACTCTGTGTCTCTTCATCTCGTTCTCCCCATATTGTCCTTTCAAAGTGACTTCTTTCAGTATGTAACATTAATTAGCTTGGAATGATGAAGGCTTCTTTGAAATACTGTGCTTGGCCTTCATCTTTGGTCTTCTTATTCTCTCACACACACACACACATGGCAAAACTGTAATAGACTTTCTTGTGTAGCTGAAAATCTGCCTAACCTCCAACAAAAGATTTATAAATAGTGTAGTAGACTAGTAGGCTTCACACCAAGACTGCATTTATTTGATCAATTACACTGTTGTGTTAAAAAAAAAAAAGGTTTTCTACTTTAACATATTTTTAAAATGTCATTTATTCCTGTGATGCAAAGCTGAATTTTCAGCATACTAAAATCTTCAGTGCCACATGATCCTACAGAAATCATTCAAATATGCTGATTTGCTACTCAAGAAACATTTATTATTATTATCAATGCTGAAAACAGTTGTGCTGCTTAATATTTTTTGTGAAAACTGTGATACATATTTTCCAGGATTCTTTGATGAATGGAAAGTTCCAAAGAACAACATTAACTTGATGTATGTATATATATATGGGAATAGAAAAGAAATAGTAAGTATCCAGGTGTGTAAAGTCCCGTTGAGGAGGGTTACTGCATTTGGAAAGAAGTTGTGCAGATGTCTGTTAGTATTTTGGAACAAACGGTGACATGAATGGAGGAATTTTCAGTTGCTTCACTGAAATGTAGAGGTCAACCAGAGATGAAGATTGCAGCCAGTTCATTTTTTTCAAGTGCTACTATAGAATGATTCAGCCAGGACAGAGTATCAAGGCTATACTTTCAATCTTTTATTAAAAAAATAAATAAAAAAAATACAATGTCACCGTGATTCAGAGTTAAAATTAAGTGATTCATTTACTAACTGATTAATTGGTGTTTTCAAAACGGGTATGAAACTAAATTGAGAATTGTGGCAGATGTGACTTGTTAAATCAGTCACTGAGGTAGAACAAGCTGTTTCTGCTGCATGTATTTCAGCTTGAGACCTGTGATCCATCAGAGAGTCAGCTCACTATAGCAGTGACACATTAAACAGCCATGCAAGGCCTCATTTATTTCTACAGCTCTGATTTGCTGGAGATGTTATCATTTGGCCACATGGTGCTCCAGAGAAAATCAGTAAAAGACACACTCCCCTCATTCAACCCCCAATTCCCAACCAGTACAAATCACGCTGCTGGCTATTTGAAAAGAGGTCACTGTAATACAGAAGAATCACTGCATTTGCAACCTGTTCTTTATCTGGCTGCGTGATGTGTTTTTCACGTTTTAATGTGTTTTTATTGATATTTATGTTCTTAATTGTTTTAATACTCTATTAAATATATACAAATTTTCTATTCGTTTGCATTATGTGCATTTGTAATGAATAATTGAGCTGTGTGTGTGTGGTGAAAATATATTTTATGAAATGAATTAAGTTGCAGTGCCACCAAGTGGCTATATTATTGCAACAAGGACATAAGGACAACTAGGACCAAGGACATCTCAGTAGAACAGATGATTTTTGATATTTTGCCTCCCAGTAATGGATAAATGGTAAGTGCCATGATGCTTGTCAAGGACTCTTATTTTCCCCTAAATAAAGTGGGGGGGGGGGGAATACTTATAGAAAATTAAGTCCCGCCAATTCTTATTACTGTAATGGCTAATATAATATAATCTTAAAGATCCAAAAAATATTCTACATAATAATTATATTTACAATTTTGTATATGTTCAAATCAAATTCTTTGTTGTTTGCCTGTAAAACATGGATGAAATGTTCTAATAAATCAGGTATGAATCTCTTAATTTAATTTCTGTTTTATTAAAAATTTAATCTATGGTAGTTATAGTCGTGTAATCATTTATATAATATATGTATCAAATTTTTAAATGTCTGTCTATCCATATATAAACCTTAAATGAAATGAGTTTGTTTCACTCAATTAATAATGAAAGTTCATTGCACTTTATACAAAAAAGTTGCATGAACTCAAAATTTGATTGTAGTAAGCTGAACTTAATGTGATCGCAAAACCTTTAAGACCACATATACTGTATGTCGTTTGATTATATACATGCAAGTATATAATAACAGTCTATAATAACATTTAATCAAAACCAGAATGTGATGTTTATGTAATTAACATGATAAATGGGGCGAGGCTGAGAACTATGGTGACGTGATTATTGAGAGACACCTGTGCGCTACACTGGCCTTGATCCGCTTCCATGGCTCTCGGCCCCACCCTGCTCGTCACAAAAAAGTTCCACTAACATAGTTTCCTCAAATGTAAATTTTGCAGTGTAAAATCATATGAAATTTTCTAGGCACTTGCTTGAAAATTAATTTATTACTTTCTATCATCATGTTGATAAATTATTTCACACACATATTTATTTTTGCAACTTTTATCCAGATGTTTTGGAGGTTATCTTGTTTGAAACACTGTGACTGTGTTAAACACAAAAGACAGAAGTCTGTCTGTGTTCAGTATAGTATTTGGTTCTTTGTATCCCTGAGCTTAACCGATGGATCATTGGCCCTCTGCTGCCCCACCATCCTCTCTTACAGGGGGCTTGTCTTTGCAAGGACATCTGCTCAAAATTAAGACCCAGTGTCCTGAGTCATGCTAGGACATAGACACAGGATACATTCCACAGTGCAGATGCCAAGAAAATGAATGCAGGACAAGAAGTGGACAACGATCAGATTCAAAGGCAATGAATTAATCCCATGCAGCGATGACACAGCTGATCTGATAGGACGCTGCAGGGTGTCTGACGGACAGCCGATTACAGTCTTCCTCTGTGAGGACAGACCGACAGAAGGTGACCTCACTAAGAAGGACGAGTGACAGTATGACATCTGCCAAATGCAAATAGACACACACAAAAAGAAACAAGCAATATAAAGCCTTTTATTTGCTTCCCTGAACATTTTATTTTTTAACTTACAACCTTTACATTTTCAAGGCAACTTGGGAATGTTCAACAAAACCATCATCCATTTTGGCTCGACATATGAAAAATAACCAAACCGTTAGAAAACAAAAAGTAAACGGAGCATAAGTATAAAGTACTTCACTCTTAAGAGAAAAGAAAAAAGAAGGAAAAAAAGAATCTCCTTTTCTTTCAAGTTAATATCTCATCAAGTCAAGTCATCTCACTCAAGTAAATGCAAAAATACATCACAGCGATTTAGGTCAGGCGGTTATGTATTTGTGCTTCATTTGTGCAACACATTTTAAGACACTTCTCCAGATATACAGTATTTGGAATAAAATAATTAAGACAATTAGTGTAATTAAGTCAAAAATCAACAACTTTTCAGGCACAGACAGTCTATGACACTTTCAACAGTCACACTGGGTCTTAAAGGCACAGTCCACCCAAGAATGAAAAATCTGTTTACTCACCATTTCTTCTACAAAACACAAAATAAGATTTTTTGTACTGTTTTTGTCCATATAATGAAAGTCAATGGGGTCCAAAACAATATCGGAACCCATTGACATTTATCTTATGGAGGGGAAAAATAAGACATTCATACAGGTTTTGATGAAGTGACAGTGAGTAAATGATAGTGGGATTTTCACTTTTGGGTGAACTACCACTTTAATGTTCCATTCGGGGCCTTAATTACCCTTCACGCTTAATTGTTTAATTAGCATATGCAAGTTTAGTGCTTTAATTTAATCTGAAGGCTCTATAAATCCGAAGCCTTCACTTGTGCATTTGTATATTTGTAGTAATATATGTCATGTTTTATATCATTAAGATCCTGTACATGCATTTGAAATGGTAGATTCTGTGCAGGTTGAAAATGTTCGGCATTCTCTCTTTGCCAAGATAAATACAATTATATATTTATTGAATATATTAAAACTGCTTTTGAATACAAAGGCACCTTGACTGAACTTCTGATGGAGATATTAAATATGTAGTCTTTTTTACTTTACTTTTTTATTGATCAAAGTCTAATGACCTTTATTTAGAAGTTGGTCTATTTTAGCTAAATAAAAATGTATAAATATTCTGTCATCACTTCCTCACCCTCATGTCATTCCAAACTTTTTTTCTTCATTGGAACAGCATGAAAATAATGAAGAAAGTTCAAGCCACTCGTTTTTGGAACAACATGACGGTGAGGAAATGATGACCGAAACATTCATTTTTGGCTAAACTAATCACTTTAATGTCTCCTGCAGGTTCTTTGTGCTGGCAGATCATTCTGATCTAGTAAACCGGTGTGGCGATCCTTGTCATTTCTGAAGTGGCTGGGCTCGCTACAATAAAATTAGTGTTTCCCAGCAGTCTTCTCCAGATTCCTGGAGCGTGAGCGATGCGGCTCAAAGGACATTGGGCAGATAGAGTGAGCAAAGCAGCATGTTCTGTCCCAGAGCAGGGAAACGTCTGAACGCCTCCCAAGCATCTGAGAAAATGTTGTATTTGAGGAAGACGCGGTGCTCCAGGCTGGTCGGCAGGCTGACGTCTCTGCTCATGATGTAGATGCCGTCGTTGTGCAGGGTGCAGGTGAGGTTCAAGCCTGACTTTGACGTGTTTTCCTTAAGTTGCAACCATTCTCCCGTCTGAACGTTGTAGGACTGTACCGTCAGCATGTCCTCCGTCTGGTTTAGCCTCCGCCGTCCCGTTTCTGCAGGTTCAAGCTCATGCGTGTAGCCACCCACTAGGTAGATGGTGTCCTCCACTGAGAGCATCTGCTGCTTGCGCACATGAGCTGAACAGGACTGGAACACGGACCACGTGTCCGAGCTGGGGCAGTAGCGCAGTACGCTGGTGTTCCTATCTGTCAGAGATCAGGAAGACGTCTCTGAGAAAACGAAATCTTGGGACATTTTAAGATCATTTTAATGGTAATTTAAAGTCAGCATGAAACGGAAACTGTAATTGTCTTTTCTTATATGTGTATTTTATTTATATATAGAGTAAAATGGTATTTATGGAGTTAATTAAAAATTAAACATTTTTTACAAATGAATTTAAAAGCACAATATGTAAGATTTTTAGATTAAAATATCCAAAAGACCACTAGAGCAATGTTATAGTTTTTGTTGACTTGTCTATTTTTGTGTATATTTTAACCAGGACCCGGACCATGTCATTTCGTCGCCTGTCAATGACGTCATATCTACGTTATCCTTAATTTCCAGTGTTACTTTCGTAGAAACCATGGAAACATCAAGGACACTTTAAAGGCACAATATGTATTTTTTTCGTCGCTAAACTCTTCAAAACAATAACAAAGGTGTAGTTTGATGATGCAGTGAATGAATATGGAATCATAGAACTTGTCGTCATGCCGATTGATCTAATATTATTTATGGGGAAATACTGTTTATGGATGAGTGAATGCATGTTTTTAACATGACTGTGGTGTGAAGCAGGACGTGGCTGAGAATCGCAGACGCGATTACTAATGAGAGACAGATATCAGTGGGACACGCAAGTCCCGGGGGATACAAAGAAACGAGGACATTTCATTCTACGAAGTACTCATAAGTGCTGAAATACAACTCATACAGGTCAGTTTATTTGATGAATTAAAACTGTGAGGTAACGCAGCGCTGTTTCACAGTCATACTAAACTGTATTTGAGTGTGTTGAAAGTTGTAATGTTTAGTATTAGTTTGTTGTCTGTATGAGATTAACAGTAAGCTAGATCAACATTAGATTATCATACTGATGATATTCTAACACTTCGTGGTGTTTAGCTGTATAACATTGATTAGTCTTATGTAGCCTACATTTGCTTTCCTTGTCTAAAAACGTGCAAGATTGCAGCAATGCTGCTAGACATTACACAGCGATCCGCGTCTGTTGCCGTGGTTACTGTGCAGTACAAGCAGAATCCAGGGGTAACGCAGATATTACGTCACTGACAGGCGACAAGTGACAAGGGAGGGACGGGGCGCTATTTAAAATTGTGAATTTCTCTGAATTTACAAATCTTAATGCAAGTACACAGCTGAACGAAATATATAACACTGTGCAAGTGGTTTTTGGATATTTTAAAATAAAAATTTTACATATTGTGCCTTTGATATATTATGCGTTTTATTAGACAGGCGAGGAACTGTTTGGATACATTTATCAACAGAAAACCAATCATTGTTATATAGCTCAACAGCTAGTTTTATTGTTTGAATCACCTGTTTGTCCATAAAAAAAAAAAAGTAAATGAAGTCCAATGACCGTTACGGTGTTGTGATTGTGAATGAACCCATCTCTCAGACAGTAAAACACACCTCTAGAGGTATAACCGCCCATGACGTAGATCATGCCCTGACACTCACAGGCAGAGAACTCAGCGAGAGGATCAGGCAGAGATGCCACACACGTCCACCAGTCCTGCTCGGGACTGTAGCACTCCACCGTCCCCAAACAATGACCTCCAACCGCATACAGCTTCCCACTCACGGCCAGGAGCTTGAAGTTTGATCTGGACACAAAAAGAGCACTTACTGATCCCTTGCACTGGACAAAACACAAATAATGAGTGACTTGTACCTCTTCTGGTTCAAAGATGCCACATGGTTCCACTCGTTCTTGCAGGGGTTGTAGCAGTGGGCCACTGAGATCTCCTGACTGGTCATTCTGTACCCACCAACAATAAACAAGTAGTTGTCCAGAACCGCAGATCCGTAACCTCTGACATTGATCATGTCTGGAGGAAGATTGTTGGCTAGAGGTTTCCAGCGTTGTTCTAGCTCATTATACCTCAACATGGACCAGGGCTCGTCCTGATTTGCCCGATCCAGACAGGTGTCAGTGAAATCCCCTATTGCTACTAAAGTGGCCGTACCTTTCATGCGCATATCTCTGATCTGATCCCGCAAAGCTGCTTGCAACATCCTGAACTCCGGCCTGCGCAGCATGGGATGATAATAACAGCTCATGAATTTCAAACAAGCATTCCTAAGATCATGCATCCCGTAGACTTCAGACAGCTTGCAGAGCTCGACGCAATTCTCCTGCCTGATTTCCGCAAGCAGCAGTTTTAAGATGGAAGTGACTTGCAGAAAGGATGCGGTTTCGATCAGGTCCTCCAGAGTCTCGTCGGCCACCTGAACTTTGGAGGTGTTGATGAACTCCAGCACCAGCTCGAGCCCGGGCGTGCTCAGTCCCCGCAGCTGCACCGAATCCTCCGCGGACTCGCGCATCCCGGAGCTGTACAGCGCGCGGAAGTAATCGCTCTTCTCGATCAGTTTGCTTTTACTCACATTGTACGTTTTGTCATCCATCACGATCTCAATAATCTGTTCTGGGGATGTCATGTCTGCTGTTCTGGGATCAGCGGTTGTTATTCAGCTGCGATAACAGGCGCTTTTTCATCCTTCGATGCCAAAGCCTATATATGGAAATATTCGGCGCATAGATTCCGAGTCTGCTCATGTGCATGCATATATCACATAAACAATAGCGTCATTTGCAAACAAGCTCTGCATTGCAGATGCAAATAAACGGAGGGTTTGCATATAAGGAGTAATGCTTTATAAATTCATCTGATTGTATAAATATGTTTAATTTGTCAGGTTTATACAGTCAGCTAATATGCGTTTATTGTCAGTTGTTTAAACGCAGTTGTTCTACTCAGAAATCTCTGTTGTGGTATAAATAATATGGCAGTTTATTCTCTTTTATTACATTGTACACTTCGGGATTTCAAAAGTAAATCAGTTCCTGTTTTGGTCTTACGGTTGGTGTTGCGTCACTTTGTGTCCTGCTCGCCCCGGTTTTGCGCAGTGGTATGTTTTTTTTTTTTTAATCTACATCATAATGATATATTAACGTATAATAAAAAAATATTTTAGGTTGTTTGATACTATAAATTTGTAAATATTCAATTAAGCCGATATAATTAAACTATGAAATAATAATAATAGCTGGAGCAGTATTGCGAATGATGTACGCGTAGTTGACGCGTTTAGTACGCCTTTACTGTGTCACTGTTGTATTTCTACCGGATAGAAACTTAAAGTGCGTTTAGGTTTGTAATTTATATTATCATGTTTACAAATTCTATAATTTATGTACGGTATTTTCTATATTGTATGTAATAATCTATAGCACCCAAACCTTACCTTTTAAGATGTATGCTTCGTGAATGAGCGGTCAAAAACATTTGGTTCCTGCTACGAGTCACGACAGGGTTTGTTTTGTCGACGCACACAATTTAACGCCAATGCCCAGGCACAAGCGTCATTATTTTTAAGAAACATTTATATATTTTTCGGTATGGAAGACAAGCCTTTACGAGTGTAAGTTTTGCTCTTGGGTTAAAAAGCGTCATATGTGAATATTAGCTTGCTCGTTGCCTATCTCAATAACTAATTTACAGCACAGGCGGAGGTGTACATCTAACGTTAATAAACTTACTTGTTTTGTTTTCACGCGGATTTAATGTTTCATTCCCTCTCAGTCTCGCATGTGGTGACGTTGAAGGAAGAATAAATGCTTTGTTCAACCGGGTGAACGCTATTCAGAAAAAGAGCGGGCAATTTGATGTGAGTCTGCACGTGTCTCTAATTTTTAAATCGATAAACATAAGAGAGAGTTGTGTGTTTAACTTGACGTTTTTGTTTTTCAGTTGCTGCTGTGTGTTGGTGACTTTTTTGGAACCTCTCCAGAGGCTGAATCAGAATGGGAAACATACAAATCTGGTGCAAAAAAGGGTAAGGCTTCCTTGAATATCTTTAACATGTATTGCTTTTATTACAATGTGCTGAATTAAACAGTGCTCTTTCTAAACCCCCAGCACCCATTCACACATACATTCTCGGCGCAGCCAGCCAAGAGACTGTGAAGTATTTCCCAAACTCTGATGGCTGCGAGTTGGCTGAAAACATCACATGTTTGGGTAAGATGGATCTACAACTCCTCAACTTGTTTTGCGTTTTTTTATCACTATTCTGTACCACTTTATATGTATTGTTTGGCTCAGGGTTGTCAATTTGAGTTAGAATATTACGCTTTTTTTTTCCCAGGTCGAAGGGGTATTTTCACGGGTGCATCAGGGCTTCAGATCGCCTATGTCAGTGGCAGAGAAGCTCAACAAGCGCCTGCTCCCTCACACTGCTTTACTCCTAAAGATATCAGTGCCCTGGTGGCCCCGCTGCTGTCCAACTCCAAATTTCGAGGAGTGGACATTCTCCTGTCCTCGCAGTGGCCTCGAGGCGTGTGGCAGTACGGGAACAGTCCTGTCAGTGCTTTTTTGTGCTCGTTTAATACATTTCTCAGATATTTCCTGATCGTGTGGTTAACTTTCTTGCCTTTCTGCAGGAAACTGATACAAAGTTTTGTGGGGTTTCGACTATTGCAAATCTCGCTGACAAGCTGAAGCCCCGCTATCATTTTGCAGGATTGGAAGGGGTCCATTATGAGAGGCTGCCCTATAGGTGTGCCATATTACAGCATCAGGATATGTTTTGCTCTTTTCAGATACTGTTTTTCTTACTAAATGTTAATACATTTACAGGAATCATGTGGTCCTTCAAGAGAATGCGCAGCATGTCAGTAGATTCATTGCTCTGGCAACAGTCAACAATCCTGCCAAGAAGAAAGTGAGTGTTGTTGTTTAGTGTGTATAAAATATTTTTATTACTGATATGACACATTAATGTATTATTTTTTTGATTATCTTTTGCCATCATCTAACACTGACTTAAAGTTGGTATAACTTTATCAGTAATAATTATATACAGTTATAGTATTTATTAATATTTTGAATTGGCTTTATTTTTGAGTTCAAGTAATTTTGTTATGCTTCAGCTTACTGTAGTTCAATTAATAACCAAGGCATTTATAGTTTTTCATCCAATACTGTACGCATATTTTATTTGATTTCAGCCTTTGTTTCAATCAATGAAAATGATTTTGTTAGGTTTGGTTAACAATAATGCTTAGTGTTCATGTTGAAAACCCTTTAATCTATAGAATTCTAATCTTTTGATTTTTAGCAAATCTCAAAAATAACATCTATTATGATGCCTGAATTCACTTGTAGCATTTAAAGAATTGATTTTATTTACTTTTTTATTTTAGACAAAGTAGTAGCTAGCATTAACATAAACAATTTTAATATCCTTTCAAGATACTTCAGTTTTAATGAAGACCTGCGGTAGTAAAACACACCTGTGTAGTTTAAATGTTGCTACAAAGTATGAATTTCTTTCTTCTGTTTTGAGAATTTCGGTAACCAAATAGTTGATGTGCTTCTTTTGTGTTCAGCAGAAGAAAGACATTCATACAGGTTTGGAACAATTTGAGGGTGAATGAATGATTTCTCATTTTTGGGTTACCCATCCCTTTAACTGTACAGTTTATTTTTTCTCTCAGTACTTGTATGCATTCAACATTGTTCCGATGAAAACCATGGACCCCACAGAATTAGTCAAACAACCTCAGGATGTTACAGAAAATCCCTACAGGAAAACTACGAAAGATGGGAAGAAAGAAAGACCACTACCTGACGCCGAGGTGTGTGTACGGTTTTTACCTTTACTTACAAATACAATTAGTACAGATTGTATTATTTCTCCTCAAGTTTGGGGTCAGTAAGATATTTTTTTTTTTATGAAAAAAAATCTTATGTTTCAATATAAAAAATCCAGTAAAAACTAATATTGTGAAATATTACCATTTAAAATAAGTTTCCTGTTTTAATATTTTTTTTAAAATGTAATATATTCTTGTGATGCAAAGCTACATTTTCAGCATCATTACTTCAGTGTCACATGATTCTTCAGAAATCATTCTGATATGATGATTTGCTGCACAAAAAAATTCTTCTTAATTATAATAATAATAATAATAATCAATGTTGAAAATAATTGTGCTGTGGAAAATGATATACATTTATTCAGGATTCTTTGATAAATTAATCAAAAGTGACAGTAAAAACATTTAATTCATCCTTGCGGAATAAAATTTAGTGTACTGTAGTGTACATTATCTTGATGAAAAGATGATTTGTACTTCTCATTTTTGATCAGGAGGAACCAGCAGCCCAGTTCTTTTTTGATCTTGGGGAGAAGAAACCACAGCACCAGCAACGTCAACAAAACAGGAAGAGACAGTCGGACGGTGACAGACCCAATCAGCCCAAACAGCCCAGAAGACCCCGTGAGTCCATTCACCAGTACTCTTTCCACTCTCCAGAGGTGGTCTAATGGATCAAGCTGGACTATTTTTATTGGTTTCTTTAGAAATACTTATTTCAAGATATTGAGTTGATTTTGGGGAGGATTTGAATTTAATTTTGCATGCTGCTCTTGACACAGTTCTTGATTTCTACTCTCTTAACAGCACAGCCCACTGGACCTTGTTGGTTCTGCCTTGCGAGTCCAGAAGTCGAGAAGCACTTGGTCATAAGCATCGGAACACACGTAAGTCCACAAAATATGTATTTAGCAGCTCAATGTCACTTTAGAAAGCTTTAAATATAAAAATGTATCAACCAATACATTACAAAGTTTTCAGCTGTTGCTTTTTCATGTTGATCTAATGTCAGTATTCTGTTTCCAGTGTTACATGGCTCTCGCTAAAGGTGGTCTTACTCCTGACCATGTTCTCCTGCTGCCCATTGGACATTACCAGTCAGTGGTGGATTTGGCATCGGAGGTGGTTGAAGAGATGGAGAAATACAAGATCGCCGTGAAGAAGTTCTGTAAAAGCAGAGGCCAACGGTGCGTCTTGTTTGAGAGGAACTACCGCAGCCAGCACCTTCAACTACAGGTCCCTACAAATATTGTCATGTATAATGAGATTGTGGTGTCTGCCTGAACAGACTGACCTGTACAGAACCCAGGTCGGTCTAAACAGCACCACATATATGAAAAAGAAAGTCTGATAGATAAGCTCATAGCAGTGTGGGGAGTGTGAGAGATTCCCCACCTCCCACCAATCACAGACAACAACATCATTTCATCAGTTTAAGTCTGAGTGGATAGACGGTCTGTCTCTGCTGACGAGTAACCATGTCTGAGGGGCGTGTTCCCAATGATGACCAAATACATGATTTCCTGAAGTCCTGCTTGTGAGAAAGCAGTTCATAATGGGTTTAACGGACAGAATCTTCTTCATCCTCAGGTTGTGCCAGTGCCCATGGAAAAGTGCAGTACAGAAGACATCAAGGAGGCGTTCATGACACAAGCTGAAGAGCAGCAGATGGAACTGATGGAGATTCCTGCGCACACAGACCTCAAACAGGTACGAACCATCTGTGTCTCGCTCAGACTGAACACTTCCTTTAGTCAGAGCAGTGGTTTTGTGTGTAATTTTACTGGGACTTCCTGTTCATGTATGTTTATTTATTTATTATACTTTCAATATACTTTTAATATAATAATGTATTACTTTATTACATTATAACATAATTTTAAATTATGTATACTGTAATATAACTTATTGCTTTATCATCATCATCATTACCTTTATATAAATTATTGATTTACTTTAAATTATAATGTACTGTTAATTTAAGCATGTAAATTGTATACTGTTATTATAATGTGTCTTATTAAATATATATATGAACTCTGTCCAAACACACTAATTTTCACTCTCTCTTCCTTGTATAGTAAAGTAGACAACATTATCTATATAGGGAGTGAGTGAGCAAGTCATAATGAGACTATGATATGTTTTGTGTAAAGATGAACTGTGATTGAAAATAATATCCCAAATTGCAGATTGCTCCTCCAGGAACACCCTACTTTTATGTGGAGCTGGATACAGGCGAGAAGCTGTTTTATCGTATCAAGAAAAATTTCCCTTTGCAGTTTGGCAGGTAATTGTTACACCGGCACAGTTCATCAACAGGGAGCAGTGATACACTGGTTGTAAACATAATATGTGTATGACCTAAGTGTAAAAACATGCTTCAGAATAACCATTTGTACATCCGGTGTGTAGGGAGGTGTTAGCAAGCGAGGTGGTTTTGAACATCCCCATGCGTGCTGACTGGAGAGAGTGTAAATGCACAAAGGAAGAGGAGGAGGATCAGGCCAAACAAGTGCGCTCTGACTTTGAGCCCTTTGACTTCGCAGTTGATGACTGAGCAGCTCTTCAGATCCCTCTTCAACCCCTTCCATCATGTTCATGAACTCCCTAAATGTGTCCACAACCATTTATTTTATCTTTTTATTCTTTTTAAATTTTGCACTATAGGTGCTTTCCTCTTCCTTTCATTTGGCAACAAAAGATGTCTTTGTTTTGGTGGTGTGTCAGTCTGTTGGATGCCAATAAGTGGAATTTTGTTGTGTGACTCATTAAAGTCATTTTTCAAATTTGTAAAATCTGCATATTTTTTTTTTCTATTGTAGAATTGATGTTCCTCCTGCTGTTGTTGATGTCCTTTTCTTGGTCTATAGTGGATCTACTATGTAGCAACAATCAAACCCATATGATTGAAGTTGTTTGTACGTGGTACACAAACAGCTCTGCTATCTGAATTGTATCCATATCATCTCACAGCCTGCTAAAGACACTGTGTAAATATGATTGACAATGTTTTAGTCTTAATTATAAATAGGTTATATATAATTGATTAATATCTATAATCACAATTACTAATAAAACTCAACATTGTCACGTTAAATCTTTTTAAATAGACTTTCTTTTTTGTGAGCGGACTTTTATTATGATAACGTGGAAGTGTTGATGACTTTTTGAGTTAAATGCAAATATGTAACAACAGTTTAAATATATGTAGGAAAATGGTTTTATTCAAAATATAACTTTTAAAATGAATTACTCTGCTATTTCTAACAAGTATTTTATTGTTTTTTAAGCGTTTGAGAGCTTTTATTATGTTCGCAACGCGGAAGTGCTGCAGTTGGCGCTGAAGTCACGTGAGGACTTGTTTTCACAACGATGCGTTTCTAGCGCAGTGCCAACTCGTTTGAGACTTTTAAAGCGTAAAAATCTGTGACAATTAAAACGCAACAGAATTGTTGAAATGGATGACGACGGATTACCCATTGTGGGATCAGGAATAGATCTTACAAAGGTGAGTGTTTTACATCAGCTGCTGCTCACATGATCGTCTGACATCTCTGCATTCTGTAACCGTGATCATGTTTCTTTCTTAAGGTTCCAGCCATTCAACAGAGGAAAATCGTAGCTTTCCTCAACCAGTTCATAGTCCACACCGTCAGGTTCCTGAACCGGTTTTCCACAGTTTGTGAGGAGGTATTTTCACCTGTCAGCAATTGTAACTCAATTCATAAATTTCCTGAAAATGTCACTTACCTGATGGTAATTTTATTTGAACAGAAGCTGGCAACAGTGTCACTCCGAATCCAGCAGATTGAGACCACACTGAGCATTTTGGAAGCAAAGGTAAAGTAACGAAAGCAGGGTTTTTCAAATAGTGGTCCTCAATGTTTGAAGAAAAGGTTTTTAAAATAAATAATGCAAAGAAAATAAGAAGATTGAAATAAAATATTAAAACATATTAGATTAATTTAAAAAAATAAATAATAAATGTCATTAACATAAAAATATGATTACGATAAATAATCAAATGAATTAAAATAAATATTAGATTAGACCAACTGTAAATAAATCAATGCTAAAGTTATCCAAATACTATTTTAGTTCCATTTAAAATATATATTTTTTCACAGTATAAATTGGGTCTTTATACAAGAAGCTATACGGATGACCTGATTCAATTTCAGGATGCGGCCTCTCGCACTAGTATGATCATATTTGGGGGTCCATGGCATCTAAAGGATTAAAAACCTCAAAGAACATGCATGACTTCATGAATAACCCTCCATTTTAAGCTTATCTAAGTACTATGTTTTATAAATCTGCAGTTAGCCTCTATTCCTGGTTTGGAAGAAGTGACAGTGGATGGAGTGAGACAAACGTCTGCAGATACAAACGGCCCTGCAGTGGATGGCAGTCGTGTCACGGTTCCCCCTGTCGAGGTAACTCTTAATCCATTCATCCCACTGCATTCTGAGGGTGTTATAATCATAATGGCAATCATAGGAAGTCCTTCAGTCAATTATTTGTATTAATACAAAATCCTTTTCCATTCAGGCATCTCCGCAAGCACAAGTGGCCCCTCAAGAGCTGAAAGCGGAGGTCCCAGCAGAAAATATCATGACTGTAGCCAAGGACCCGCGATATGCCAGATACCTGAAAATGGTGCAAGTGGTAAATGAACTGATTTTCGTCGTTGATAAACCTGGCTAACGTCATGAAAAATGTGAACGCAAATGCCCAGATTTTGCTCTGCGTGTTCACAGGGTGTTCCAGTCATGGCCATTAAGAATAAGATGGTATTGGAGGGTTTGGACCCCAGTTTGCTTGAGTAAGTGTTGATGACAGTTTTTAAAGAATGTGTGTAATTTGATTCAGCCAATATTTGTATGATTATGAGCTGTTTGTGTCGTGGCTAACAGATTTCTTTTTTTTTTTTTTTTTTTTTTAATCCTTTAGTACCCCTGATGCACCTGTTCCAGATGGTGCCAAAAAAGGGTTGGAAGATCAAGATGATGACAGCTCAGGCAGCGAATCATCCTTCAGCGATTGATTGGCTCCGCCCCCCACAGCTAATGAGCTGTGTGTTGGACTGTCGTGAATCCTGCTCATCTTAAAGCAGGGTAAATGCACTTAAATGTCCTTACAAAGGACAGACATTTAGTGATGGCACTAAAACGGTTGTGCTACATCTTGGAGATGGCATACTTGACATCTGTACTGGTGGTTTCTGAGGGAAGTTGCTCACTAGGTGAGATCGCTGATGATTATAATTGATCCATTGACGTCTGTTTAAGTGCTACTCTCATGCGAATTGTCTTGAGTGTTTCATTTCTTGCCATGTACGTGTGAAATGCCTTATATGTGCATCTAATAATACTAATAAAAAATGCCAGTGTTTTTATGAAATAGACACAAGCAGTCTTGTATTTAAAAATATAGCTGGGTGATTTTTGGGGGGGGGGTTTTGTAAATTCATTTTTAGTTGCAACAATTTTAAATTGACTTTGAGATGTGGTAATATCAACAACAAAGTACACATAGAGCTTTATTTAATTTAGTTAGATTTAAGTTTCTAATAATACTAATGTTACATTGCGATTAATGATTTGATTTGCTTTACTTTTCCAAAAGTAACTTATTAAAAGTTATTATATTTGAATTCGGTGCAAAGAAGTTTTTTAAACATACTACCATTCAAACGATTTTTAAATGTTTTTAAAAAGACGTCTCTTATGCTCACCAAGGCTGCGTTTATTTGAATAGAAATCCAGTAAAAACAGTGACATTGTTAAATATTATTAAAATGTAAATTGTTTCTGTTTTAATACATTTTGAATGTAATTCATTCCTGTGGTGGTCAAACTGAATTTTCAGCATCTTTACTCCAGTCTTCAGTGTCACATGATCCTTCAGAAATCATTCTGATAAGCTGATTTGCTGCTCAAGAAACATTTCATATTAATATCAACTGTGCTGCTTTATTTCTTTGTGGAAGATTCTTTGATGAAAGAAAAGGATTTTTTTTTTTTACTTATGAAATGTCTTTACTGTCACTTTTGATCAGCACCCTTGCTGAATTAAAGTATAAATTTCTTTGAAAAATCCCCAACTTTTAAACAGTATTATTATTCCTATCATTAGAAACATTAAAGCAATCACTTCTCTTTAACAATGCACATCATCATCATCATTGTCATGTGTTTTTATTTCACAATTATAAAAACAGAAACACATTGTGCAATCAACGGACTTACATTCACATTTGCACTGCATAAAGAGCAAGAGAAGAAAACACCCGTGTCTCACTTTCAGCTGCACTGAAGTTTTGGAATGATCAAGGAGAAAAACAACAAAGTAAGACGTTATAACCGAAGCAAAGGATGATTAACAAAATTGAATGCAAATATGAATGTGCTCAACTATTTTGTCTTGGTTGATTATAAAATGAGAATCACTATGACGAAGCTGTATAAATTGTTTGGCCTTAAATGGTTAGAGTGTATTACATTTCAAGTATGTTTTATGCCTTTTGTTTCCCAAGACCGAAGTACAAGTTATAAAAATATACACATGATTACACAGTACTGCAACAGATCTTTCAACGTGAAAAAAGGTAATAAGTTGTATAAAAAAATACAATTATATTATTAAAAATGCATCAAAAACATAACTCGTCCAGTAACGGTATGATGTTACGGTCATTAATATTCTATTAAATTAACAGTCAGTTTCAGAGTGAATTGCTGTAAAAAGAAAGAAAAGAAAAGTTAATATCTTAGAGGAACTAAGATTTCACATTATTGATTTGAAATAATGTGAAAATCAGTGATGCCACATACACTACTGATCAAAAAGTTTGGGGTCTGTGAGATTTTTTTCATTTATTTGATCAAAAATACAGTATACATATTGTGAAATATTATGGTAATTTAAAATAACTATTTGGATATATTGTAAAAGGTAATTTATTCCCGTGGTGGCAAAGCTGAATTTTCAGCAGCCATTACTCCAGTCTTCAGTGTCACATGATTCATTCATTATTAAATGGATAGTTCACCTAGAAATTAAAATTCTGTCATTAATTACTCACCATGATTTCGTTCCAAACCCGTAAGACCTTCATTCATCTTCGGAACACAAATTAAGATATTTTTAATGAAATCCATGCGCTTTCTGACCTCCGATAGACACAATTGCCACTTTCAAGGCCAAAAAAGGTAGTAAAGACATCATTAAAATAGTCCGTGTGACTGCAGTGGCTCAACCATAATGTTATGAAGTGACGAGAATACATTTTGTGCGCCCAAAAAAAAAAGAAGACTTTTTTCAACAATTTCTTCTCTTCCATGTAATTTATTTACGTTGTAAACACAGTGCAGCGCTTCCGGGTTCAGAACGCTGACTCTGTATTGGCCGCCGCTGTACACATGAGTAGCACGACTGCACTGTGTCAACAGTGTAGGAGACTGACATGGAGGAGAATAAATTGTTGAATAAAGTTATTTTTTGCGCACAAAAAGTATACTCGTCACTTCATAAAATGAAGGTTGAAACACTGTAGTCACATGGACTATTTTGATGTCTTTACTACCTTTTTTGGCCTTGAAAGTGGTAGTTGCGTTGCAGTCTATTGGACGCCAGAAAGCTCACGTATTTCTTCAAAAATATCTTAATTTCTGTTCCAAAGATGAATGAAGGCCTTTGGAGTGACATGAGGGTGAGTAATTAATGACAGAATATACATTTTTAGGTGAACTCTTTACATGTTGAAAAAATAAATTCCAGATTTTTTGATTAATAGACAGTTCGAAAGCATTAATTTGAAATGGAACATCTTTACTATGTCTTTTGATCAACTTAATGCATCCTTTCTGAATAAACATTAATTTCTTTAAAAAAAAATCTTGACACCAAACATTTGAGCTGTAGTGCAAGTCTCACCATGTTTTATGTACTCACCTGGAACTCAAGGATGTATGTTAAGAAGAAGAAAACAAAACTGAAGGCAGTGATCCATTCACACCCAGCACTCACTAGATGAAGTGTGTAGTCCTTCAGAAGCAGGAAACAAGATGAGCAACTTAAACATTCAATAACACACAACTACAATCTGAAATGTCCAGTGAGTGACATGAATTGTACCTTATCATTGGTGTCCCAGTGAAGTTTGCTTGTTACAACAGGAATTGCACAGAAAATTGCTGAAAGGAGGCGTTAAAGACTATCAGTTTGATCTGAAATGTAAACTTTGCATGTCTTCACATGGAAAACCAGCATGCTGGGCTCACAACGCTGAATTTGGATGAATAGCCATGTAAGCAGATGGATATTCAAGTGCATTTACACTGGCTAAACTATGTTCAATATGTCAACCAGCAGCACATGTTGGTAAGACTGAGAAAGGATACTGGGAAGAACAGCTAGACAGGCCACTGCAGCGAAGAATGCACGGAAAAGACACATGCACTTAGAAGATCCGTAAGGAAGACCGCGGTATGAGATCACGCTTTGAATGACAGCGTATGTAGCCCCAAAGAGGAAGAATAGTAAAGCACCCAAATCATGGACTACCGTCACTGTCGTCTCCTAGAACACAACAACATACATGAGTGCGACTAGTCAACATTTTCTCACCCTCGTGTCATTCTAAACACAAGATTTTTTGAAGAACTGTTTTTTTCATATAGTGAAAGTCAATGGGGTCCAATATTGAACCCCACTGACTTTCATTATAAAGAAAAAAAAACACTTTTCAAATGATCTTTTTTGTGTTCCACTAAAGAAAGAAAGTCATACAGGTTTGGAATGACATGAAACCGAGTACATTCTGACAGAATTTTTGTATGCAGTTAAACTAGACATACCTGAAATGTAGCAACCAAACACATGCCGACACAAGAGATGATGCCAACAGTAAAAGAAGCCTTGTTTAAACAAGGGGACACAGCACCAGTTCTCTCATGGACTCTTTCCACAAATTTATATTCAGCATACATAGTAGCAAAGGCTGGAAAACAAATTCCCTGCGCTGAGTTTCATCAGTTTAAACATGCAATGCAAACTGCGATGGAAATTGCAATACAATATTCACAAAACAGAATAAATTCTCTGGATATTTTATGCAGAACAATGCAATGAAGATAGCATTTATATTGGTTAAAAATGAATTTGAGTTTCCATGGTTGTTTCCCTGCGATTTGGCATTTAGTTTCATTTCTGCAGTTGTTGTTTGAGGTTTTGTCTGCTGTATTGTAAAACACTGAACTCCAGCTGTGTGTCACGGATGGGAAAAATATTCTGTTTTCGTTTTCAGCAGAAAGAGAAGTGAGACCAGAACGAGTGAGATTTCATTGTTACTAAAGAAATGTATACTTGAGACATTCCCACTGCTTTCCTCTCACATGTCAAAACCAAGCAGTTGGCGGCTGACTTCAGGTTGCACAATTTCCAAAAGTTTGTGACACATAGAAAGCAGTAAGGAGTTTCCTGAAGCAGCTGCTGGGGGATTTACTGTGTTTCTGAAATATGAGCTGGAAATCAAATCAAACTGATATCAGAAACTGGACGATTATTATTCCTACCTGCAAACGCAGTGATTGTTGACATAAATCCAAACACACAGCTTTCAGGTGGAGTTGCCCCTGTATCACTGATAAAAGTAAAGGATTAATTTTCATTGACGTTTATACAAATAATAAGAAGAACATTCATATTTGTGAAGCAATTCAGAAACATTATATACATGCAAAATGCACACAAAATTTCCAGTTTACTGAATGACATTTAATAAAAGTGTTTTATTAAATGTATTTATTTATGTATTTTAAATGTAAATATTAATTTATGTTATTATTATTACATATTTATCTTAAATTAAATATTTTAGTGTGATTATTACAGAATATATTGGATAGATAGATAGATAGATATTACTTTAATATACACACAGTATTATATATTTTTAATGTAATTTTTATTATTATTAATTTTTAAAATATTTAAATTATTATTAAATATTAAATGATACATTAAAATTGCTCAGGACATATACATATATCATATTATATTATATTAATCTTCTTTCAAGTTTGTCCTGCTCCCTTCACTAAATCTTGTTTTGAATTCAAGCCAACATTACTTCTCTCAGCAGAAAACGAAACTAAACGAGCAGTCTGCAAAAACTTTTTTTCCCCCTATTTTCTCACAAATATAGCAGCATATATAGGCTATATATAAATACCCTCTTAAAACATGGTCTTGTTACTAATATTATAAGCTATTTCTGGTCTATTGTTGAGTTAAGAGTTCGCCCAATTTAAATGTGTATCTAAACTAAACTCAAGCACAATACATTTACATACCTGATATAAGGAAGGACAATATCAACATCTCGTCGAAGCAATGCGATGATATAAGATATTATGAATGTGCTCGATGACCAGACCACCAGAAAAGTAGGTAAAAAGCACGTTCCTTCCAGAAACCAAACCATCTCGCCTGAGGGCTGAGAGTAATCGGTGCATCACCATTCACGAACACCGGCGCAACGTGAACAGCACCTATCCGATATTAAGACACTTACTGTACAAGTGCTCAATAACTCGACGTTTATAACTGTACAGTGTCACGTGGGTATCTATGTTTCTCTTCCTCATTGTTTTATAGATAGAGTTACCACCAGCACATGTGAACAACTCTTTCTTTCTTTTTTTTTCTTTCTTTCTTTGTAATTTTAGATTAACAGGCTACATTTAGTGAGGTTCCGTTTGTTAACATAGGATAACTAGTTAGTTTTCATGAACTAACGATGAAAAATATTTCTAAAACATTTATTAGTGTTAGTTAATGTTAATTTCAACATTTTACTAATAAATTAGGCTTGTTGAAATCAAAATAATGTGTCAATATTACATTTAACATTTACATTTAATCATTTTTACAAGTGAGGAAAACAAACAAGCGATTCTTCACGAAGAGGCAGAATCTCAACACAAGTACTTGCTATTATTCAATGGATAACAGTTATGTAGGCCTTTTTTAAGTTTATGAAGATGAACAAATGAATTTCTCATTGTCAGTTAAAGTTAAAGACAATAATGGGACCTTATTGTGAAGTGTTACTGAAAAATCTTTCCACTTTGTTAACTAAATCAGTTTGTTATGGTGATGGTCAAAGTACTTGAACATTTATTCCAGCTATTTTTAATAGTTTAATAGCCAATGTACAGAAAATGTGAATCTGTTACTAATCTGCACTAATATGGTGTGAGGCTTACTATCTTAACCCTAACCTTGAAACAATGCAAATATGAGGTGTTAGAAGTACATCCTTATTAGTATCATATATTTTTGAATGTCAAATGAGCATTATACCTTTCTGTCTATAACAGATTGTTATGCTGATAATGTAACGGTTTGAATTAAAGCATTATAGGGATATTTAAATGTGTAAAATGTATTTGTGACCAAAAAGAAATGTATTTATCTTACAAGCTAGCATGAACCACCTTAAGTGCTCGTCCTCCTATTCAATAGAGGGCAGCAGTGAGTCTTCCATGTACATCGATGTACACCAATCGTCACCTGATCACTACCAATGAGGAACTACAGCGTTTGAGTGTTGAGCATGCTATCATGTGACAGTATGTTTTAATGTAATGGAGCTATTTTTTATTTCACCGCGGAAAATATGTGTCCGCATTAAGTGTTTATGGAGGAAGAGATGTTGATGGCCGGGGAGAGTCATGTTGATAATTAATTCGGTGCTTAAACTGCTGCAGCGGCAGACCTACACCTGCCTGTCTCATCGCTATGGACTGTACCTGTGTTTCGGAGGGATAGTCCTCATGATAGTGTCTGCCTTTCAGTTTGGAGAGGTATGTACACTAACTAGGGTGAAATACACCCGAAAGAAGTATACTAGCTTCATTAGACTAGCATTTAGGCCGTGCATGTATCTTCTTATCTGTGCATTCTGTGTCAATCACTGATTACTGTTCAAAGCTGATTGAGCAATGTGACTCTGACCTGTTACATACTGTCTGTTTTTGTTTCCAGGTTGTAGTAGAGTGGAGTCGAGATCAGTACCATGTTTTGTTTGATTCCTACAGAGATAATGTTGCAGGAAAGTCCTTTCAGACCAGGTGAGGAACAGTTGAATGAATGCACAGTCTCATACAGTATTAAAGCCCTGTTATACACTTATAAGTGATTAAAAAACTGTTTTTTGTTTTTTGAAGACATGATTAGAAAATGCACATTTTCATATATTATGCCTCTGGATTCATGTGCCTTCCCTTCTTCATATGCGTGTGTTATTTCAGGCTTTGCCTACCGATGCCCATCGATGTGGTTTACACCTGGGTAAACGGCACGGACACGGGCCTGCTGAAGGATCTCCGTGCTGTGAGACAGAAGTTGGAAGAAGAACAGAAGGCGCTGAGGTACCCCACCCGTAAAACACACACACACTCTTAGTGTAGTATTTGTTTATTCCCACAAGGTTGGAAACATCCTGCATGGTTTGAGTTTGACTGTTAATTTAACCGTTGGATGAATGGAGTTTTGAATTGTAAAGGAAAAATCCATTTTAAAAATTGTAATGATTCTTTTTACTGTATTATTATTATTATTATTATTACCTTTTAATATTAATACTCATTTATTTTATTTAGTTTTTTTAGTATTTTGAATTACACATGGATTACATTATTCTGCGTGGTGTGGATTTGATATTATTCACCTGTTTGACTAATGGATTAAGTCATAAAAGTAAAAATCATAATGTTTCTTCTTACTTTGGAAAGTAATTATTACTACTACTACAATTATTACCAGTAGTATTCATTTTATTTTATTTTATTCAAAGCAATGAATTTTGAATTGCACTCCTGTCCACTGCAATAAACATTGTAAATATTCTACTTCACCTCTTTATATATGTTTATATATATATATATATATATATATATATATATATACATATATAAAATAAAATACACTCACACACAGTACTGTGCAAAAGTCTTGGGCATGTTAAAATGTTTACACACACTCACAAAAAATGGTTTTAAGTTGGTTATTTGTAATGGTTATAGGAAATGGCCAGTAGGAAATATCAGGAAAGTTTATGTTTCCAAACATTCCTTTTGCCATTAATTGTAATAATCCAGTGAGATTTTTGTATGCACAAGCAGTCTGACAACAGCCGGTATGCTCCACACGGAGATCTGATCTCACCATCATCGGGTCCATCTGGGATTACATGAAGAAACTGAAAAAACTGAGGTAGACTAAATCCAGAAGAACTGCTTGAAGAAACCTTCCTGCAAAGCTACCTGAAAAACTATGTGCAGGTGGACTCGATGACGGGTTGGAAATGTAAACTGATATTCAGATCAGATCTCCGTGTGGAGCATACCGGCTGTTGTCAGACGGCTTCTGCATACAAAAATCTCACTGGATAATTACAATTACTTGCAAAAGGAATGTTCAGAAACACTGACACACTATAGCAAAATATATAAATAACTTAAAACCATTTTTTATGTGTAAAATACTAATGTGCTTAAGACTTTTGCACAGTACTGTGTGTGAGTGTAGTGTATGTATATATATAAAATTATGCTACAGTCAGAAAGGTCAGTCAAAATTATGGTTAAAAATGTCTTTTTCAGGTTTATTCACTGTATTGGATGTTATATATTTGTAGGTGCAGTCTTATTAAGAGAATTTATTTTAGATTCTTATTTTAGTATGTACACAGTTTTATATCCTAGAGAGGAACCATTGGCCATCGGTTGTGCTGACAATAGTGCTAACTATATGAGTGGCTTAAATATGTTCAAAAGTGTTTTAACTGCTTTTCTTTTTTTAGGGAGCGTCTGGGAAAAAATGCATCGGAAATAACTGAAGCGCCTAAGGGAAGGTGAGTGTTTTAACTAAGTAGAAATTAGTCAAAATGGTTTTATTCTCATCCTATTCATGTGTCTATAAGACGTTGAGCAGACGGAATATTGTGTGGTTTATACATTTCCTGTTTCACAGCAAGAGGAGCCTTTGTCACTGAGACATTGCCACCAGCGCTTTCCTGTGTCAAAAGCTAATACTGATCTGCAGAATGATTGTGGGTGATCTAGGTCAGAACTTTAATTCAGTCTCTGTGCACCCATAGGCCAGAATGTCTGCTGTCCCACTGCATCATGGGCCCTGTGCTAGTGCTGGATCCAGCCCTTCCTGCCAACATGACATTGAAGGAGTTGCCAACATTTTCAGCGGCGTTCTCCTCGACAAAACAACTCTTACAGGTGGCCAAACCCCTCCACCCCTCCACAAGCGTGTCTGTTCTTCTCTTCCACTCCCACAGTGAAGGTACAATTATAACCTACTTCTCACAGCACTCTCACATTTTTAAAGTATGAAGAGATACCGTCTCAGATTAACAGAAATTGGGAATAAACACATTTATAATTAATTATTTAAATGATATAAATATATATTTAGTACATATATAAAATATACGTTTATACATTCAACTTAAAAAAAAAAGAAAGAATATTAATCACACATTTTTTTTACACTTTTGTTCACATTTTATGTTGCTACCTTATGTTAAACTACTTTAAATTACTTTTTTCACATTAATCTACACTCCATACGCCATAATGACTGAGCAAAAAACATCTGTGACAACTTTGCAAATTTTATTAAAAAGGAAAAACTACATAAACTATAAATAATTACATTATTGAGTATTCAAACCCTTTTCTGGGACACTTTAGCTCAGGAGCGTTCTAATTTTGCTTGTAGATGTTACTGCACTTCGTGTGGAGTTAACCTGTGGCATATTCAATTGAATTGGTATGATTTGGAAACGCACACACCTCTCAAAAGGTCTAACAGGTGAAAATGCATATCAGAGCAAAAACCAAGTCAAAACTGTCTGTTGAGCTCAGAGACTGGATTGTATCAAGACACAGATCTGGGAAGACTACAAAAAAAAAATCTGCTGTATTTGAAGGTTCACAGAAGCATGTCCTTAATCCTTAAATAAACCATAATTCCTTAATGAAAGAAGTTTGGAACAACCAGGACTCTTCCTGGCCAAACTGAGCAATCGATGGAGAGGGGCCTTGGTTAGAGTGGTGACCAAGAAGCTGATGGTCACTCTACTTGAGCTCCATGATCATGTACAGAGATGGGAACCTCGGACTGGGCAGAAGATTCACCTTCCAACAGGACAATGCCCCTAAGCTCACAGCTAAGACGGTGCAAGAGCGCGTATGGACAACTCTGTGAATGTGCTTGACAGGCCTAGCCAGAGCCTGGGTTAGAACCCAATTGAACATCTCTGGAGAAACCTGAAAATGTCTGTCCACTGATGGTCCCCATCCAAGCTGAAAGAGCTTGAGGGGAACTGAGGGGAGTAATGGCAGAAAATCGCCAAATTCAGATGTGCAAAGCTTGTCACATCATACCCAAAAAGACTTGAGGCTGTAAAGGTGCTTTAACTAATTATTGAGTAAAGGGTTTGAATACTTATGCAATGTACTTATTTCAGTTTGAATACTTTGTATACTTTGAATTTTATATATATATATATATATATATATATATATATATATATATATATATATATATATATATATATATATATATATATATATATATGTTATATATATATCTAATGTCTAACATTAGACTTCTATTTCCTGTTGCAGCGGAAAAGGCTCATACAGATGCTTTGAAGGACATCCTGACACACTCCATCAGCAGAGGCTACCTGGTGAGAAAACTAATTGCCATAGTAACTCTTCTGACATAATTCTGCTTCCTTGGAACATTGGAATTTCCTGCTATTTGAAGTGTAACAGAAATAGCTTGGACATTTTCAATTTCAGCTTTTAGTTATATTGTTGGGTATATGATGTTACCCAAACATGGAGCACCAGGGAGATGTACAGTGCATGATAAACACTCGCGCTTAAACGCAAACATCAGGGGGCATATTACAGAAACTTTCTGTCTTGGGTCTTAACTTAAGATATAAGTTCATTTAGGATTTTTTAGACATTTGTTACAGAAGCAAATGTTAACTTGATTTAGGATTCTTATCCTATCTTACAAAATCTCATCTTATCTGTAGTTAGGAAATCCTAACTACAAAATAAAACAATTGGCTTTCGAAAATGTCTAAATGTAATGACACCAGTGGGGTTGTCCTAAAGTTAAGACAGTTTTTAGGATTAGTTAGGAAAAGGGTATTACAGAAGCATCCTATCTATATTTAAGATAAGATAATACACTTAAGAAATGAAATTTTGTAATAGCTTTGTCCTAAATGAGGTTCTGACTGAAATCATCATGATTTCCAGATAAGGCAGGATTCTGAAGTTAGAATGTTTGTTATACAGGTTCCTAAATTACATGACGATAAAACCTGTTTAGCAAACATTTGCTGAAAGTTGTGTGTAGAATATGGCATACAAGCCTCTCTTTTAATCAGTGTTATTGTTAACTAAAACAACTAAAATTTATTTTAGTTTATTGAAATAAAGATACTAATATTAGATGAAAAACTATATATTATATATATTCACATAAATATTAATATATGTTCAGATTTTTTTCACTGTTCACCTTTAAATCAAATGGTAGCATTGGAATTTTGTTGTGTCTTTGTAGCTCACCTTCCGAGCAGCTGGAAGCAGGAATATCCCACACCCAAATTTGAGTGAAACAGTATAAAAAAAAACCTCATACCTCATGCTGATTTGACGGATAATAGGCAAAGTCATTCACAGAAAAGGGAACTGTTTATCGTGATTTCTCCTGTATGATGTCTACAGTTTAACCATCAAGAGGAACTATTTTACAATGTCTTTTCTTTTTTTTTTCTTTTTTTTTTAAAGAATGTTGTATTAATGTTCCTAATACTGCTCCTGGCTCTTATCTGTCATGCACAGTCCATTACAATGTATTACATCATTGTGAAACGGAAAGTTTTTCGTTCTAAAACAAATGCTTGTGAAACTCCTGGAGTCTAAACATGTGTTTCTGTGGCAGACGACTGATAAAGAGGCTCCGGGGCTGGTCCGCATGCACACCATGGCCTACTTGAGCGGCTTCCCAGGGTCACTAAAGGAAACTGAGCAGCTCAGGGTCAAACTACCAGCTGTGGTCACTAATAAAATCAAACAGGTAAAACGTCTCAATTCAATTTACATGTACAATGCAGTGTTCAAAATGACCACAAGGTGGCGCAAAAGATTGTAAAATTCAGTAGAAATTCACAGCTGTCTGTGTAATCCCAGCACGAGTTCTGCTGAGAACTTTAAGGCTTTTATCCATCAACAACCCCAGTGTTACCGTTTTTGTCATATTGACCTACTACTGGCTATCTAACTGCATAATTGCTGAGCATCCATTGATCAATAAAATAATAATCAGTGTTCTGTGTGTTGTGGATCTCAGTGTTTATCTCATTTGTTAGGGCAATGCGTGGGCTCCGTCCTGCTGTCTGCAGTCATGTGATAAGAGCTCAGGGTATTACAGTGACACTTGAGCGGAGTGACAGGGGGGTTAACAGTACAACAACTGTTTGAAATGGCCCGGCGCCAGCCTGCGCTTGGAAAAGGCATCAGGGTTTAGGTGACCTTCTATCTCTACCTCTCCTCTGTCTCCCCACAGAGCTCTGTATATATCACAGTGCTTTATTTGTTTGCTTGTTACTTTCTTTTTTCTTTCGTTGCTTTGTGTTTGCTTGCTTGCTTTTTTGTTCTTGTTTTTGCTTTTGTTTGTTCTTCTGATTTAATTGGCTCTTATTTTCTTGATTGCTTTTGTTTGTCTTTGATTTAGTTTGTTCTTGTTTTCATCTTTGCTCTCTTTCATTTATTCTTGATTACATTAGGTTGTTTTTGTTTGTTTTTGCTTGTTTCGTTTCTTGTCTGATCTTTGCATTTGCTTGATTTCATTCACTTTTGTTTGCTTTTGTTCATTCTTGTTTTTGTTTGTTCTTCTTTGATTATATTTGTTCCTTGATTCATCCTTGCTTGCTTTCATTTATTCTTGCTTGCATAATGTTCTTGTTTTCTCTTGATTTTTTTTTTTCTTGCTTGACTTTTTGCACACTTGCTTTCACTTTCTTTCGCTTGCATACCCGCTGTAACTCTTTAATTTGTCTGTCTTGTTCTCTTCATCTGATAGAAAATCTCCACAGCTCCATCAGTAATGCTCATCAGATCTTAATGCCGAAGGTTCTGCTTTCATAATCAAATTCTTGCCATGTTTTTTATTCTTTTTATTAATAGCACTCACTCAGTGTCTTTCTCCTTTGTTTTCTGTACTGCAAATCTCTTGCTTTCCTGCCATTTCATGTTCTGCTCATTATTGTATTCCAGAAGTAGGTGTGCATAGTCCTCAAGGGTTTTTTCTCTCTAGTATTGTATGTCTATATTCCAAATGTGGGTCACATAAGGTAAGATAGCAAAGGGTGAAGCTGAGGAACAAATAAAGAAAGAGAGAGAGGTTGAGTGTTGAGAGATGGCCAGTATTTATAGTGTGTGTTAGCCTGTTCGCAATGTTGATGAAAGCTCTCCCTTGACCTCTGTCCAGTGCACACACTGTTATACTACAAGTACAGCCTGTGAGTGTGTGTTGGAGGTCTTCTTAGTTATAGGTTAGGGACAAATTTGTCACCAGAAGTAAGCTAAAACTGGTGAAACGTCCCTTTGGGAATATCCTCAATTGGAAAATGAATGTTTCAGTTATAAGTCAGTAATTTATATAATTCAGTTATAAAACTTCTAGTGTTTGGGTTCAGGATAGGTTGTAGTAATTGTTAACTAATTAAGCTTAGTGAAGCTTATTGTCTTTTGTCTGAATTGTACATAAAATATGCACCTTTTAAACACAAAAATTCTATCCTATTTTCCCCTTAGTTAGTGGGGTCCTGCAGATTATTTTTCTTAATGTGATGAAGGCTGCCAGATTCATTGCCTCAGTGAAAAGGCCTTCTTCAGACGTCAGCTTATGGTGGCGCTGGCATTTCTAGAAACACATTTTCTGTGTATGGGCTATTGATAGATATACAACTTTGACTCTCTGCAGTTCTCATTTGGCATTAACCGGAGGTACGGGAACGGTAACAATGAGGACCCTGTGCTTGTAAACAGCATTGTGACAAGTGATCAAACTTGTTTTGGGGGAAACCTGATCACACGGGCAAACTCAACACAGGAGCTTGGCTGTGGTATATCTCTCGAACCTTATGACAGAGGAAGTAAGATATAATGGGGAAATTACGTCATCCAAAAGAGTATATGTAAATCTGGTTTATGCGATGTACTTTGTGTGTGTGTGTGTGTATATTTATATTAGTCTTAGCAGTGGCAGAGGAACTATTTGAAAAGTCAAGGCACAATAAACAAATAACTCTCATAAAATGGGTGGACAAAGTTGCTTTCACCAGTTCATCATTTTGCATAAACGCACACGCTCACACCTCCAGTACGGGGTATGAACGTTATTCCCCCTCACTCATAAGGTCATGCGGAAAGCCCTGTGGGAGTTCTGATGCTACTGTTTCATCTACATTACTGTTCAGATTTTTGGGTTTGGTTATTTTTGAAAGTTTTTAATCAATGATGAATTCAGTAAAAAGTTAATCTCAATTTTGATATATTTTAAAATATATTTTATTCCTGTGATGACAAAACTGAATTTTCACCAGCCATTACTCCAGTCTTCAGTGTCACATGATCCTTCAGAAATCATTCTGATTTGGTGCTCAAGAAACATTTGTTGAAAACAATTGAGCCACTTAATATTTTTGTAGAAAAAAAATCACCTTTGTAAAATAAAACTGTTAATTTATTTTATAAAATGTACTGACCCCAAACTTTTGAATGATAATGTGCGCATATATGGCTTAATGTGTTTTCCCTCTAGTTTTAATTGGCTAAATGGCATATTGTGTCTGATATTGTAGGAAGTAGTCTATGCTTCTGAGTGATGGTTTGTATATGTGCGTATATATCTCAGTTGCAGCTGTACTCAGAGGCCAGCATCGCTCTGCTTCACCTGAACACGGCTCAGGATTTCACCGACCTCACACAGCAGGCCAAGAAGAACTTGACGCTGGACGGAAAAGAGCTCACAGTCAGCCCTGCATACCTGTTCTGGGACCTGACCGCCATTTCACAGGTATACACATCAATGCAGTTCCACAGGTGGACCTCAGGGTAAAACTAAGGCAATGTATGCTTGATAAATGATCAATTAACTAACAGAAATACTAATAAACAACTTTATAGTAAACCGTATTCCTCTCTTTCAGTCTAAGCAGGATGAGGATGTTTCTGCCAGTCGCTTTGAAGACAATGAGGAGCTGCGTTATTCGCTACGTTCCATCGAGAAACATGCGCCCTGGGTGCGCCACATCTTTGTCGTAACCAATGGACAGATACCGTCTTGGCTTAATCTGGACAACCCACGTGTTTCAGTAGTTACTCACCAGGTGAGCCCAAGTTCAGTCTTGTAGTATATACTGTAATGCATTCTACTACAAATATTGGGTGTATTTTTGTAAGACCTAATTGACAAAGTCTTTTATGTTGTTGTCGTTTGTGTTTGTCTCTCAGGACATTTTTCACAACCAGTCTCACCTTCCTACGTTCAGTTCTCCTGCCATAGAGACCCATATCCACCGGATCCCAGGCCTTTCACAAAAGTTCATCTACCTCAATGATGATGTCATGTTCGGCAAGGACGTGTGGCCGGATGACTTCTACAGCCACTCCAAAGGTCAAAAGGTCAGAAAGACTGTCAGTGTAGACAATTCTAAAATGAGTAATCTCTCCTGTACAACTCGTCTGTGCTTCACCTCAATCACCTTTTCTATGTTCACAGGTGTATCTCACCTGGCCTGTTCCAAATTGTGCTGAGGGCTGTCCAGGCTCCTGGATCAAAGACGGCTATTGCGACAAGGCCTGCAACAACTCTGCCTGCGATTGGGATGGAGGAGACTGTCAGGGTACTTTGACAATGTCATTTCACCCAAGAATAAAACTCTCACTCATTTTTAATTTCGTGAATCAAAGTTATGTTTTTGATCTTAGCCTAATGTTTTTGTAATCGTTTCTTGTTTTTTCTTAATTTATTTCATTCATTCATTTATTTTTTCCCAGCAGGCACTGCAGGCAGCAGTCGTTTTGGAGGAGCGGGCGGTTCTGTGATCGGAGGCGGGCAGCCTTGGCAGTTTGCAGGTGGTCTCGGAGGACTGGGGGGCGTGTCCTTCTGTAACCAGGGCTGCGCTAACTCTTGGTTGGCCGATAAATTCTGTGACCAGGCATGCAACGTTCTGGCTTGTGGGTTCGATGTGGGCGACTGCGGACAAGGTGAGTCTTAACTTTGTTTTATTTTAGAATATCAGAGTTTAATTCCAACCCTGCTCTGACAAACATACTTGTAGTTTTCAAATTAGCCCGAAGGACTTGATTAGCTGGATCAGCTGCATTAAATTAAGGTTGAAGCTAAACTCTGCAGTGTGTATGTGGTCACACTTTTGTTTAGGGCCCAGATCTCACTAATAACTATGACATTTATGCATTATGCATTAAATCGATCAAAAGTGACAGTAAAGACATTTTTAATGTTACAAATCAATTACAAATTGTTTTATTTCAGATAAATCCTTTTCTATTGAACTTTCTATTCATCAAAGAATCCTGAAAAAATTGTAAAACAATATTAATGTGCATATGCTATATTTTTGATCAAATAAATGCACCCTTGGTGAGCATGAGACTTTTTAAACATTACAAAAAAACTTACTAATCCCAATCTTTTAAATGGTAGTATATTGAATTATAATGTAAAATAATTAAATCATTTAATAGTAATTCATATTAAAATGAATATGTTGGCATTGTATTAATATTATTTGTATTAACAATAATAACCTAAAAAATTTAAGCCATTCTGTGGCCCCCATTGAGGTTTTCTGAGGACCCCTAATGGACCCCAGCCTCCTGGTTGAGAATTGCTTTTACTCCTTTTTTTCTTTTTTTTTCCTACATCTGTTAGTATTTGATTGGAATGAACTTATTTTGTGTTTTTTTGTTTGTGAATTTATTAGATAATTTCAACCAACTGCACCGTATTGTCCTCCGGAGGAACCAGACGCTTTACACCCTGCCTCAGGGAGAGCTCCGACCGTATTTTAGCTTCTCAGGTCTGGCTAACCGCGTGTCCGAGGCACAGGTCGCTGATAACCCAACAGTCCGCCATACTTCTGTCGCCAACAAATGGAAGACAATCCATCTGCTGCTGCTGCCTGGACACAATGCAACCCAGATCCACTACAACCTCACCTTTCAGGGTGCCGACAACCACGACTTCACCATGACTTTCTCTGTCGCCGTGGATACTCGAGAGCTCCCCAAATCAAACGTATCCAATCCAGTGCACGAGAAAAACGAGGAACCCAAACCCACCGTAGTGACTCCAGAACCAGAGGTCCTTTTTGAAAACGTTCCCAAAGAAAAACAAGGCCCTAGAGTTAGAGAAAAATCCCGTGGTGATGTCGAGACTCTGCAAGTACCTGCGTTAAATGAATCTATTTTGCCGGAGGAAGTGAAACTGGAGTTACAGAAGCTGAATGAGAAGCTAATATTGGGTGACATCACTATTAAAGGCTATAATTTGACCAAAGCAGTGCTGTTGGAGCCGTACAAAGACAAAGCTCAGCTTTCACTAAACGAGAACAAACAAGCAAAACACTCGAAGGAAGAGCAGAAACCTCTTTTAATCAGTCAATATCAGGCCGAGAGAGGAGCAAGGGTGAAAAGAGCCAATGAAGATGAGGAAAGAAGCGATAACTCTAAATTGGAACCAGGTATCCCTCCGTCTCTTATCCCAGTCCAGATTGATGGTGTTACACCTAAAACTCAACCACGATTGTTCGGCATGGAGAAACCTCACGCGTCTAAGCTTCTCAGCAACCTGATGGGGAACATGTCTAAGGAGAGAGATTCAGAAAACGAATCCCAAGACCGCGGGGGGCCAGTGGGTCGTAAACTCCAGTATTACACCTCCAGCTTGGACCGGGGTTTCCTTCCATGGGAGAAGAGGAAGTTCTTTCAGGATCTGCTGGAGGTGAGACGCTTTTATACGTTTATGTATATATATATATATATATATATATATATATATATATAAACAAACAGATGATTGGTTCTTGTAACTGGGAGACAGGAATTCTTGCTGCTACATTGAGTATTGCAGGTTCTCTAATTCAGTTATCTTTTTTTTTTTTTTTTGTGCTTCACAGGTAGAGGAGCGTCTACAAAGAGAACTGCAGTATGCAGCTGACAGGACCGCCACTGGACGCAGGTTGCAGGATACATTCGCTGATTCACTCCGCTATGTAAACAGACTCTTGAATGCTCAGTTCGGCTTCACTTCCCGCAAAGTGCCTGCCCATATGCCTCACATGATTGATAGACTCATCATGCAGGAACTACAGGACACGTAAGAGTCATAACACACACACCTAAACAAATAATGTTAATGTTGAATTGACTTAATTATTATAGAGAAGAAATGGACCAAAACTTTAGCCACGGAATTTTAGAAAGGCATGACTTTTTATCTTGATATCTTGCTTCCTCAGCTTCCCTCAGGAGTTCGATAAGACGTCATCCCACCGTGTGCGTCACTCTGAGGACATGCAGTTTGCCTTCTCTTATTTCTATTTCTTGATGAGCGCATTGCAGCAGCTCAATATATCTGAGGTGTTTGACGAAATCGACACGGACCACTCCGGTGTGCTGTCCGACCGTGAGATCCGCACGTTGGCCACACGTATCCATGAACTTCCGTTAAGCCTTCAGGTACGCATCACCCCACCCTCTCAGCGGGGCGAGAATTTTTATTTAAAATTTAATTTAAATGTAGTTTCATTCGTTCATATTATTCATTCATTCGGTTCGTATTAATTTTAAAATGTAATTTAAATTTAAAATACAATTCAAGTTGTAATAAAAAATAATTGAAGAAAAAAATCATTTAAACTGATTTATTTTTTTTTTAATTAATTTTAAATATTATAATAAATTTAAAAAAACATTGTGCACAAAAAGTATGCTCGTCGCTTCATAAAATTAAGTTTGAACCACTGTAGTCACATGGACTATTTTAACGATGTCTTTACTACCTTTCTGGGCCTTGAAATGTACAATGACGTTACTGCCTACATGTGGTTCAGAAACCTCGGATTTCATTAAAAATATCTTAATTTGTGTTCCGAAGATGAACGAAGGTTCTAATGAGAGAAATTAAAAAAAAAAATGTAATTTATTCAAATTTGTTTTGTAAAATTGTAAAATAAAATGTAATTTTATTACATTTAACATTTAAAATTAATTGATATAAAATTTTAAATACTTTATTAAATTAACGATCAAATAAGTCAGTTTTTGATTTTGTGACATGCAACACAAGACATGTATTACCTAGTTTGTTGTCACCACGTGAGTATCTGTCTTACACTTGTTGAGGAAATGCATGTTTGTTTATTTGACTGTAAACAGGATTTGACCAGTCTGGAACAGATGCTCATAAACTGCTCTAAGACTCTTCCGTCCAACCTCACGCAGCTCCATATTGTCAGCCCCACCCAGGAGGCCTATTATGACCCCAGCATGGTGAGAGCCACTGTTCAAAGTCTTTCAACACAAGAAAGGAGATAAAATCTCTCAATACAGTTCATATTGGATATTAGATGGATAGTTCACCCAAAAATGAAAGTTGTGTCATCATTTACTCATCCTCATGTTGTTCCAAACCTGTATGAGTTTCTTTCTTCTGTTGAACACAAAGGAAGATATTTTAAAGAATTTTTTTAATCAAACAGTTGATAGACCCCATTGACTTCCAAAAAAATACTATGGAAGTCAATGGTTGCCGTCAACTGCTTGGTTACCAAAATTATCTTTTTTTGTGTTCAACAGAAAAAAGAAACTCATACAGTTTTGGAACAACATGAGGGTTAGTAAATGATGACACAACTTTCATTTTTGGGTGAACTAACACTTTAAGTTATTAACACTTTGTTGCATGCATAGATTTTGGCTCTACACTTTAGAATTGTTGTATTTGGCTCTTCTATTAGTGTATTGATGATAAAGTCTGTGTTTTGATGTGCCTGCAGCCACCCGTCACAAAAGGTTTAGTAATCCACTGCAAACCAATCACAGAGAGGATCCACAAAGCCTTCAGGGACCAGAATAAATACAAGTAGGCCTTTCATTACCTTTCCACAAACACAGCATCTCTTATGAGACCAGGTTAGTTATGCTGGCTCTTGCTCTTTTCAGGTTTGAAATTATGGGTGAGGAGGAGATCGCCTTTAAGATGATCCGCACCAACGTCTCTCATGTTGTGGGGCAGCTTGATGACATCAGGAAGAACCCTAGGTACAGGGAGGGGCATCCTTCCTGTTTTGTGGTGCATAATGGGAAGCCTCGTCCACTTTAACCCCCTTTTTTTTTACCACAGGAAGTTTATCTGCCTCAATGACAACATTGACCACAGCCATAAGGACGCTAGCACGGTCAAAGCTGTTCTGAGGGACTTCTATGAGTCCATGTTCCCGCTGCCCTCTCAGTTCGAGCTGCCCAGAGAATACAGAAACCGCTTCCTTCACATGACAGAGCTGCAGGAGTGGTAAGAATTCTGCCGCAAACAGACACGCAGGCAATGCTGAAGCTGCACATACACAACAGAAAATTAACTCGGCATTTAACAAACATGAGTCAAAAAGGTCCGTGTACATACTACAGGTTTCATTATTGAATCTAAAGTATGTACAGGTCAGATCTGACGGAGGTAGTTTAGTGAAACCCTCAACAGAGAGCGCTTTAACAGTTTGACATGAAACTGCACTGTAAGTGAAAAACTGTAGCCAAAAAAATCATCAAATCACAAATTGTTCCAAACTTACAGTGGAACAAAGAAAGGATATTTTGAAGCAGAGTTATTTACATAAACTAGAATTATTAAATTATATTAATTTATAATAAAACTGAAATAAAATAAATCTTAGCAACTAAAATAAATCTGTGCAACTAATTTAAATAAAATCAGTTCAATACGTTGAACTACTAAAATTGCTAAAATGAAAACTGAAATAAATAAATTGAAAAAACAAAAAAACATAAAATTACAAAAACTTGAATGAAAAATTAAAAATGACAACTAATTCAAAATATTAATAAATACTTTAATTGTTCATATGTAATACTAAAATAACAAAGCCTCAGAATTTAATGATTAAATTTATTTAAATTGCACACATAGATACTCAAAATGTACACATTGAGATACTCAAGCCTCAAGAATTGTGCAAAAGCACCTTAAAAGTAGTCCATATGATTTATGCACTATAATTCAGATGTCATGTGATACATTTTGGTTTGTTCTTTAAAAAGCAAAGTGTTTAAGCTCCTTTTTGGAAGCTTGAAAGCCTCAGTCTTCGCTTATAAGTGCATAAAAAAGAGCAATAGGCACATTGTTCAAAATATCTCCTTTTGCATTTCACGGAATAAAGAAACAAATCCAGGTTTGGTGAGTAAATTGATTCAGTGAATCACTAATTGATTCGTCAACCCTTTTCAAGAGGGATCTCATGAGTATATCTACAGCATTTAAAACGGATGAGGATAACATGTCTGCACCACTTTTCATTCACCCCTGAATATAACCATTATATTCAGAGGTGAATGAAAAGTGGTGTAGACATGTTATTGTTGTGATAAATTTGGTTTTGTTGTAATTCAAGTTTCACAAGTCTGTTTACATTTAGTTGCGTGTGATTTATAGCCTGTTTCTGTTGCTTTACTCCCGTGAATACCGGTAAACGTTCCTTCCTGTCATCACTGTGTGAAGTTGGGTGATAGCTGTCATCGCAGTGTGGAATTCTGGGAATGGGGAGGTGGTCGAAGAAGGGTTTGTGTGGCTGTTGCTCCTTTGCAGGGTTACAGGCTGGAAATTATGAGTAGTACATTCGCCATTTGTGCTCACTCAGCCAGAGTGGCTCTCTGTTACATCCAGATGCCCCATAAAGCCCCATCAGAGCCGCGTGACCTGCCTGGGCCGAGGGGCAGGGTGTTATTTTTGGTCCTGCCAGGCTCGACCAGCACCATTGGCTCTTTTTAAAAGCTTGGCCTCTGCAGATTGGCTTTGTCAGACACGAAGACGCTGGTGACAAAGGGGTAACAGACTGTGTTCCTCACAGATGATGATTATGTCACCTTTTCACCTTGTCACCCTCTCACCTCAGACAGCCTGCTGGGTGACATCAGAACTTGAGTCACTGTGAAATGTTAATTACAGTCTTGATAAATATACCGTTCTGAATCTGGCAAGACTTAAGACAGCATTGCTGATCCCGCCCCCTGTGTGCTGACAGGAGTGAATATGAGCTCACCATCACTGTACGGGCCAGTTGTGGATTTATGGGTCAATGGCATATTTTTAATAATCTTTTATTATTATTATTTTAAGATAGAAAGGGAAAATATATATATGTATGTATGTATGTATATATATATATATATATATATATATATATATCTGTCATGTAGTGCAATTAATTTTTTTGGGGAAAAAAAGCATACAGGAAATATAGCCCTGCATGTCAAGGGCATTAAATGTTCTAAAATACCATCAAGATATCAAATCATTTAACAATGATATTTATTCAATTCCAAAAAAGTATGTATCATGATTTCCACAAAATAATAGTATACAGCAAAACTGTTTTCAACATAGATAAGAAGTTCTTCTTAATGTTTCTCATAATATTAATGAACAATTAAATACAGCCTTGATGAGCATGAGACTTCTTTCAGAAACATTTAAAAAATCTTATATTTGATATTGACCCCTTATATTTTTAAATGGCTTTGCATTTTTCTTCCCTTTTGGGGTTTAAGTTTTGTAATCTGAAAAATCTATTCGCTAACATTTCTGTTCACTCTGGAGAAGCAGTAAAATGATGTCATGATAACACTGATTGCGCTAAAATATTTACTTTGTCAGAATATGTAGCAACTTTTGAATGGTTGTCAATGAATAATGATGCTTGTTGGATCCAAATTGTGTTTGGGCTAAATGAACCACGCTAACCGGTCTTGACCCCTTGTTTCACAGGCGAATATACAGGGACAAGCTGAAGTTCTGGACCCACTGTGTGCTGGTGACATTAGTCGTCTTCACTGTCATGTCTTTCTTTGCTGAGCAGGTCAGTACGGTTCGGCTTACATGTTCATTGTCCACTATATATCGTTGTTCATTTCACCTCTTCACACACACACACACCGAGTTCAGTCAGCTGAGGCTGGTTAGTCTCAATAACATTAGCAACTAATATATCAAATTTTACCCGGCAACTCTCTTGGGGTCTTTTATGGAAATGGTAAAGGCAAAAATATCGTCCTGATGATTGATCAACCAGGCAGCTTGCAGCAAATAGTCACACTATTAATTGCAGGGTCGTGTTTCTGTCTTTTGGAGAGGTTAATGGACACGGTGACCTTTTAAAAGACCAGTATGTCTTCATCTGTCCTTAGTGACAGAACAGTAATGTGAACACTCACCAGAAGTACAAATACGGAGATGATGCATTATCAGTGGATGCTTCTCCTGCTACCGTACATGCATGTAGTGGCATGTCATGATTCGATGCATCATCATCTCTGCCAGACTGACATAATTACAATCTTCAGAACACATTTACAGCCACCCTTGTTAACTTCCTGTTTCTCTTGATGTAATTCCCGCTTATATATAGGACTTATTATTTTCATTATTGTTTAATTTTAATGTATTTGTTAGGAGGGCTTGGTGTGCCAATTAAAAATGCAATGAAAACAATTATTAATGGCTTTTTAAAGTTTAATTATTATGAAAACCGTTATATTCATTATGTATTATGCATTTATAATCACTAATCATTCAAATTGAATGGACAAATAAATAGAAATTCTTTAATTTTTTTCTTTTCATTTTTTATATATTAGTTTGGGGTTATGGAGGGCTTGAAGTCCCACTGAAAATACAATGAAAACATTTATTTATATATATATATATATATATATATATATATATAATCACTAAGTCACATCGAATAGACATAAACTTGTTTAATTCATGTTTTAAAACAGTTAAACGTAATTATAAATAATAAAATAAAAAAATTAAACATTTAAATAGCATTTTATAAACATTTTACATTTTTTTTAATTGAAATGATTTAACGATTTATTAATGTTATTTTATTGTTGGATCTAACTACCATTTTGAAGATGAATTAAATCATTTTAAATGTCTATTTGATTATTTTTCAATATTATTTTTATATATCATTAATCATTTTAAATATGGATATATTCATATCAATTTGATAAGTTGAAAACCTTTTTAAACAAAATAAAAAAATATATATTTTTATATGCCATTTTGAGTTTTTCATTAGGGTTGGGTAGTCTATACACTGATGCATGTTTTTTTAACAATCCCGAAACAATTTGCACAAACAGAATTCAGAAATTTTAATGAATTATTAACGATTAATTAGAATCGCATTGTGACTGAATCTAAACTGAATCACATGCTAATCTTGTTTCTATACTGTATGTGTATCATGTGTCGGTCACGAGTTGACCCACAGAATTCAAAACAGGTTTGGTTGACACTCCTTCCTCTTCCTTTTCTTTCTATCCCTCAGCTGATCATGTTGAAACGACGGCTTTTCCCCAGACGCAGGGTCAGCAAGGATGTGAACCCAGAGCGTGTGTGAGGTTATTCCTCCCTCAGAGGGAGTCGTGAGAATATGAAGTACCAGAGACGTACTTCTGTTAATGTCGTCAGATGAACTCGCCCATTTGTAGGTGACTGAATGAAGTTGGAGAAACTTCGAGGTACAGGCCTCCTCCACAAAGGGGCATTGGTGAGACACACTGCAGCCCACGAGGCAAGCGACTTTGTCTTGTCCTGCGATCACACTCCAAGTGGCGTATTGAATGTGAACTGAACTCAATGGCCCATATTGAGTGTGAGTTGCCATATGACCTTACGTGTTTGAAATGTAATAATCTGAAATAGGATTTATAATTTATATGGGAACATCAAGGGTAAAGTACTACCCGCAAAGGGTCGTTGTTCTTCCTCTTGTTCTCTTTGTCTTGTCTTTCCTTCCTCATCCTTACAGTGCCTTTCTTTATCACATGAATGAAAGCGGTGGACTCTGATGCACGGCTGGAACTCTCTGCCTTGTGTTTGGCTTTTTGCATTTGTCTTAATCTGTCTTGCTTATTCCAAAGTGGTACAAAATCTCCGGGAGTATATTTAAAACCGAATGGCAATCCTGATACTTGTTAATTTGAGAAAGGATCATCAAAAAGGAGCCATTTCCTTCTCTTTCTCTTTTTAAATGCATGTCGTTTCTGCTTGAAGTCCTTCACGTGCTTGTCTCTTAGTGGGACATTAAATACGGACTCTGTCTGAAATTCAGATGTCACTGCCTGTGGCCCTCATGTGTATTAACTCTTCATCTTCACTTGACTTTAAAAGGGAACTGTTGTTTTTTTGCTAGCTTACACAATACAACTACTGAACCCAAACCTCTGCAGGGCGTACGTGCCTGACAAAACAGGCTTGAGTTTATGAAACATGTTGAATAATAATGCTGTTCTGGAATGTATTTCCCTGTTGACCTTTATTTATTAGGTTATGAAGGACATAATCGTAATATACAACCATATCATTGTTTTCATTTTGGAAATTTATGTTGCTAAAAAATCAAAATGCATTTATATTAGGTTTTTAAATTATAGTGACTATTTACCACTTTTGTGTCGATTGTAAATTTAACCAGAAACGGTGCCTCTTTTTTTTTTTTTTCGTAATTGCTCAAGAAGAAAAAAAGAGCCTGATGAACAATCTGAGTGACATAATGTAATGAAACAGCCAAATCTGTCAATTAAAAGTCTTTTAAAGTCATGACTGCTTTGATATGCCTTGTTGTTTTGAAATTTCATCAGTACCAAGACATCAAAACACACAGGAACCACACTTTAGACGGGGTTCTATTCAAATCACACAAAATTTATTGTTTTTATTAGCCCTTTGGGAGGAGATGATTCTAAGCAGGCAGAAATAGTGCATCATAAAACGGGCACAGAGGATCAACCCCCCCCCCCCCCCCAAATCCCTCTAAACCCCCTCCGGAAAAACTCTTGTCCCTGTTTTTAGTGCACAGCCACATTCCTTGACAATTAAGTTCTTTCAATTATTATTTTTGTTTTAAACAGGTTTGACTTAATTTAACACTAAATTCAGTCAGATTATTAAAATAAATACATACACTTTAATCACTGGACAATCACAAAACGTTTTCTTTTACTTCTTAAAGCTACAATGGCTGTTTGGGCAAAGTTTATTTCTGGATCTTAATTTTTATATAAATTCTTGCAAGATCTACAAATAGCTGCTTTTTTAATGACAGTAAAAATCCTAAACGGTTCATTGGCAGTTTGTCGACTATATGAGGTCTTAAAAACAATAACGAAATATGTAATACTTGTTTCTTATGTATTTTACCGTGATCAGTGGTATAAAAAGAAGTGTACATAATATTACGGATATTATATGATGTAGAAAACGGGCTTAATTAAAAAAACAGAAAATTATTAATTGATTGCCCAAACTGCAGTTGTAGCTTCCCTTTTTTGTTTAAAATTGACAAACATGATCAAACCCAAAAAACAAAGTGCAAATCTATTCTGATGAATACTACAGTGGGACAAAAATGTTTCCTCCCATTAATTATTTTTTGGACTATTTTTGGATTCTTTTCTCTTATGTTTATCTTTGACCAAATGCTTTGGATCAAAATTTTTTAGGATATTTTTCTATGCTATCTTTTTGGCCAATTCAAATTTAGTCAATGGTTATTTGATTTCTCAAAATTTCCAATGAATCCTTTGAAATAATAATAGTTATCTGTAGTTCATTCCTGAACAGAATGAACCATTTCAAGGCAGCAGAAAACTTGAACATGGTTAAGCGACCCTCTGGCCCTGAGGCCGTGTTTTGTACATTTCGTTGTGTCTAAACTTTTTCTTTTCATCCAGTGAGTTATTCTAGTGTACATTAGAGTAGTTAAAAACAATATGAGCTGGTCTTACTCGAGATGGTCTGGTCAAACCTGGCAAAACGTTCAGTTCTGTTAGTCTGTGGTGGTCACACTGTCAAGGCCGTTGCGGTTTTGGTTGGTGGGGTTCTCCTGCTCTAGTTTGAGAAGCGGGACAACGTCTTCATTCTTTGATCCCGCTTCCTCCTCCCGCCGGGCAAATTGTCAGTCTCTGTGGATGTGGCCCTGTGGGGTGATGCTGAAAACTCGGATTCGTAGGTGGGAGGCGATTTGCAGGCACACGCCTGTGCAGTAACGTACCAGGTCCACCAGGGACAGCACCTAAACAACGGTGATTTAGATGAGACAGGTTTGTTTAGTTTTGACTCGTATGCTTTTTGCTATGAAAGCTCGTTTCTGCCATGGAATAAAAAAAATACAATTCTGACTTTATCCAAAGACTCTGCACTCATATTATTATGAATGGGAGAAAGCCAAAGTCCCTTTCAAGGAAAGAGTGTTCACTCGGTGGCCATATTTGCAGTGCCTCCGGGCAGCTATCTATTCGTCAGTCCTATCTATTTGAATGAGGGAATCCTGAAATCTCAAAAACTGTTTGGTGAACTCACAATTAAATAACATTTCAAATCGGCAACAAAATCTGACATTAACTATCCCATTAATGTTAAATGGTCATTGATGTTAATGCTCAAATAGTGTTAAAAAAAGCGTATTTTTCATGCTAGATGAGCCAATGCGCATGTGCAGTCCTAAGCACCGTAGCTTCTGACGCCAGCTGCAGTGACGCAAGGACTTAATCAATCAGCGATTGGCTCTTTTACTTAGAAGGCGGGACCAATTTCGCATATGCAATTTCTCCCATTCATAACTAATAGGAGCGAACCGTCTTTCTATATCTATAGTCTTTGAGAAAGTGCAACATGCAATATAGCGGAATAAATCCCACCTTATAAATAAGAGCCAATCGCCAATTGACCCTTCACAAACAGTTTGATTGACAGGTGATCTAACCAATCATAACCCCGAATCCGCCATTTTATCCGATAAAGCAGTCACTGGAGTTAGTAGATTATCGTAGGTGAACTTGAACTTGAAAAATTGTGTGTACTCGTGTCTTTCCGCTCCTGAAACAACATTCCTTCTGATGTTCATTCATGTTTATTTGATACTATAAACGAACTAGTATGAAGAGATGATCGGTTCACGAGCCGCTTGAAGGAGCTACAGCGATCTGTCACGACACATTAAAGAGACACTATATGGTATTTATTGTTTAAACTGCTTTAAAATATTACAATATTTTAAATATGAATATGTTTCATACGTTGTCAGTGTCCTCTTTGCTCCGCGATGTGTTTTTCACCTCGTGAGAACATGATGTGTGGCCTGAGAGTGCATGGGTTCCTATAGAAACAGTCAGACAAGTGTTTCCTGTAGAGATGTGCTCTTAGGACTGCACATGCGCATTAACTTGATGCAGCCTGAAAAATGCTGGGTTTTTTCGTCACAATTTGAGCATTTAAATATAATATTTATGAGACTGTTGTTGTCAGATTTCATTGGTGATTTCAAATATGAAATTTAATCGAAAGCTTGGCGAACAGCTTTGGAGAATTGAATGTTTCCCCATTGAAAGAGTTAGGAGCTGCACTTGCCCGAGAGGCATTTCAAAGATGGCCGCCAAGTGAAATGACTTACATTTGCAGAAACTCGCAATTACGTGTTATAAAGTTTGAATTGTGGAACAAAGTTCCTCAAAATGTTGAGGAAAAAAGTCTACTTTTATTTATTTTATTCTGTGGCAGAAAAAGCTTCCATAATTTGCACATAAAATGCATGGGACAGAAACCATTTAGCTTTATAGTATGTTCGAAAACTTCAAAAATAAAGTGGAAAAAACACTCAAGCAGTTAAACGGAATTGCCACACTGGAGGTTTGACCCGCTAATGGTTCTGGCTCACCATGGCGATCCAAAGCACGATGTGTTCATCAACGAAGCTGTTAAAATACTGATTTAGGAAGAGGAGTCCAGGACCAATGAAGGCTGTGTCAGGAAGATGAAGCTCACTCTTGGTCATGTGGGCCACCTGCAGAGCAAAGCATATCTGAAAACACCTGATAGATTTTGGAAGGGATGCTCATAATTAACAAGTGCCAAATAATGATTTTGACTAGAATTTTCTCATGTACGCACCAGCTACGTGAGAAACACTCACCACCAGCTTATTTGAGATCTTGGCGATCACCATGCCAAATGTAAGGACATAAAGGCAAGGATGGTGCTCAAAAAGCTCACTGGAGGACTTTTTAAAGATGATGAAGGCCACAGTGAGGATGAGGCCGATGTGTAGACCAGGAGATAACACACTGGTGTCCTGAGGAAGACATGCACTGTTAAAGTTACCCTATTGTTTTTTTTCAAAGACCACTTTTCTTCACTTTTTTTTACTTTGCATTATGGTAAGCCATGTAATTGAGTTATCATATGAAGCACTAAGCTAAAAAAAGATGACTGCAATAGGAATCAGTGCTTTTAAATAACAAAAACAACCACTTTGAAGACCTCAATGACCCATGCACTGCTGGAGTGCACTTACTGCGACAGTTGAGCCATTCTTGCCAACACCACCATTCAGGATGACGTAGAAGTAGTTATAGGTTGAATACAGGAACCCGCCGATGATGCCGAGAATTGGAAAGGTTTGCAAACTCACACCAAGAACAGGCAACTGGATGAAAGATATGAGAATATTTAATATGAGAATAGCTGTTAGTTCATGTCTCATGTGAGCAGGGGTGCTGGGAAAGGGCGGCGCTGAAGCATGCTTTACAGAATGGGGAGGTTAGAAAAGACTGCTGTGCGTGTTGACTTCATCTGCTGTTTTCTGCTTTTATTTGGCAAGATCATGTCTATGGGTGACTGGTAGCCATGGTAGCAGTTTTTACCTATATTTACCTTTTCACAGTCTGTTTGTCCTTAGACAGTAGGCAGAAAACAAAAGAACACACTCAGAAAGGGGGCTCTGTCATGATTCACAGTTTTGGAGGATTTTAATTTTTTCTTTTTCGTAAATTGTCAATAAAATTTAACATATTATAGTCCGTTGAACCCTTTAAAGGAATTATCTGAAACGATGAACCACTGCAAGCACCCAGTTGCATGTCACATTGCATCAAGGTTATTTTGAATAATAATAAATTAGATTTACTTATATTAGTATTGTGAATAAATGTAAATAAAAACTATTCATAAATAGACATGATTTATTACATTTTATTATATTAACATAAATATTGATTAGGATGTTTGTGTGAATAAACATAAAAATAAATCAAAACTATTAATAAAAAGATATATTATATTTGCCTAAATGTATTATTTTTATTATAATATTAGTATTGTAAGTAAACTTACTAAATAAGCAAAAAACTATTAATAAAAAGATGTGATTTTATATTATAATTACCAAAATTTATATTATTATTATTATTGATGTTGATGTTAATATTGTGCACAAACATGTAAATAAACAAATAAATAGAATAAAATAAATGTATATTATATTTATATAAATTTAGGTTAATATAAATCTATCTATATAAATACATTATTATTTATTTACATGTTTATTTGTTTATGCACAAAACTAACAATAATAATAATTAATATAATGGATAGATTTATATTATATATTATACCTCAATTTAATATATTGGTCCATTTATTATTATTTTTGTTTTTTTAGAATTTTCAATAATCTTGTAAATAATTTTTAAAAAATGTAAAAAATGAATGAGGAAAATATTTGCAATATATATTGATTAGATACAATCAGAAGTTACTTAAATATACATCAAATAAAATCGCAACCAATTCACACAAAGTTATATTAATTTAAACTGATGGGGAAAATAAGTAACTCGGCAACAAGTCAAAAATAGAAATAGAATCTGTTTTCCATTTGAAACCACGTTGTGACTTGCCACAATGGACTTCTCCAGTGTAGATGGTTTGGGAGTGAATTTATGAACATCATGAGAAAGACGCTTCATAGGCTCTGTGTGATGCAAAACTCTGTTAAAGAAGGTGAATGACGTACCCTAGTCTCCCAAAGACCCACTCCTCCGAATGCTGTCATCATATACATGATTACAATAGCAATCTGGACCTCTGTCACGTCAACCCTGCAGAAACCGTTTGATAATAAAAGACAGTTTGAAAAAAAAAATCAGACAGACAGGTTCAATGAATTCAGTTGAATAAGCCGTGAACAGCTGCACTCACAATCCGAAGCGGAGTGTTCCAGACACGTACGTCTGCCAGTGTGCGCAGAAAAACATGAACATGCCCACAAAGCCACAAAAAAACATCCAGTTAGGGTAAGCGCCGATCCCACAGGATATACACGTTCCCACGGCAACAAACACTAAGAGAGCAATCCAATTAGAATGCTGTTAATATGTACAGTCATAAATACATAAATACACAACAAACCGCATAAATCCGCTAATCACTGAACATATTACCGAATATTTCTTCCCCATTAGATTATTATTTTCTTTTGTTTATTTCATTCCCAAACTTTGTGTTATATCTCTGTAATCGGCCAGTTTCTTTTAATAAATAATCTTGCAATTCAAACAATCCATGTGTATATGTGGTCCTCTTTATGTGACGGTCAAGAACGAGCTGGCCGTGACACTATCCAATATAATTACTGTAAACAATAATACATAAAAAATAGACTAAGTATAAAAAACACTCCCAAAAAAAGGTACAAAAGCTGTCACTAGGGCGGTACCTTTTTACAAGGTACACCTTTGTTCCTTTTTTGGTACCAATATGTACACTTTAGGTACTAATATGCACAATTTACTTGCAAAAGTGTTCTTTGTGAAAAAGTACTGCACCAATGACAGCTTTTGTACCTTTTTTGCTGAGAGTGAATAGTGATACTGATGGTTTCCTGAGAAAGTACTACTAAATATTATTCACAATTAAAGGACGAAAGGTTGTTTGGCTGGTTATACCTGTTGAAACAGCGTCACAGCCATGGTCAAAGAGCTCCCCAAGAGCTGAGCTGCTATTGGTCCGCCTGGCCTGCTTTCCATCAATGGCGTCCAGAGATTGATAGATAAAGAGACCTAAGGCGCTGAGAATAAAGGCCCAACCTGGAGCCTAAAAAGGGTAGATAGGAAAAAATAAAGGCCGGGCCAACATTAATTGAACAAGTAAGCATATTGAAGACCCAGTTCTGGTTCTGGTTTGACTGGGCTCAAAGCCAATGATGCATAATCATTTTCCAAATGATATTAAATGCTCTTTCTTGAGATTTTTTAGTTTTGTTAATCTACTTAGTTTCTTACATTCAACCACTCAAGCTTTCAGATCTCTTATGCCAAAAGAGAAAACAAAACCTAAAACTAAACTTTGACCTCTAAACGTAGATATGGATGGTTCGTAATATTCTGTGCAAGACTGAAAAGAAAGCTTATCAAGGTTAGCAAACAATGACACAAAGAAGCTTTTTTTAATCTTATTTCCTTTAATAGATAGTTATCTCCACTACTTTGCCATGATTTCTGGAAAGAAGCACTTCAGCCATACATTTTATTCAAAGGTAACTATGCAGAGTGAGAATCATCAAAAAATACGAAGAAAGGAAAATGGACTGGCGTAATTGTCTTCTCTGGATTATTGCCTCATTTGCTATAATGCTGTTTCTTGCTTATCTAGGCATAATTTTCCTTTTTAATAATTTCATACCTCTTAAACATTTAGATTGGATTGGAAATATAAGATTTAGCATATTAACTTTGGTGTAATATAGTAACAGGTGTAATAATAAGGATAAAGGATGAAAAAAATACTATATAAAGACCATGAATAACCAATATGACATTGTGTAGTTCTTTGATAATCGCGGATGATGCAAAATGAGAAGACGTAAAGGTGTGTGTGTGTGTGTGCACTTACATTTTGGCCGGTCCTCACTTTCTGAGACCCCATTAAAAGCCTGTTTGAGGGTCAAGACTTGTTTTTTTTAGAGATAAGGTTATAATTAGGTTTAGGGAAAGAGTTCGAGGTAGGCACTCAGTTGTGATGGATAGGGTAAGGAGCTAGAGATTGCATTGTGTCAATGAATGTCCTCACAAAGAGAGATGTACGTGTGTGTGTGTGTGTGTGTGTGTGTGTGTGTGTGTGTGTGTGTGTGTGTGTAATAGTCTGATATGGGCAAAAGTCCATGTGGCCTAATGGGTCGATTTCCTAGAGGGCCTACATGCAGGCCATTTGGTTTCACTGCAAATTCACAAAACAGAATAAAGCCCCTGCATGTTTCAGATCCGATACTTTTCATTAAAAAAAAAAACTCTTGAAGGCCACTAATGTATTAAATAATTCTCTCTGTTAAGTCTGTTACTGTGGATGTGATTCCTAAATCTGTGAAGTTGTTGTTGGGACAGCTCAATATCAGGCTTATGCAGTTACATGATTAATGACATACATTACATAATTTATATTATATCGATTCTGATGCTAACCACAGATACTGATCATTTACATTATACTGTAGTAATTAGAGATGATGCACTGCAAATAGTTGTCAGATCTAAATATGTTGATAAAAATATAGATGTATGTATTCTCCTAATGCCTTTTGTTTTAAATTATGCAACAATTACACTACTGTTCGAAAGTTTGGGGCTGGTGTGATATTTTTTTTTTACTGTTTTTAAAAGAAGTCTCGTATGCTGACCAAGGCTGTGATTATTTCATCAAAAATAACAGTAATATTGTGAAACACTTGTCTGTTTGAGTATATTTTAAAAGTACTAGTTTATTCCAAACCTGAATTTTCAGCATCTTAAGAGTCACATGATCCTTCAGAAACATTCTAATATTCTGATTTGGCGCTCAAGAAACATCTCTTAATTTTATCCATGTTAAAGATGGTTGTGTTTCTTAATTTTGTGTAAACCAATATAGAATTCTTTGATAAATAGTTCCAAAGAACAGCATTTATTTAAAATATAAATATTTCGTAAAATCATTATTTCACTTTTACTGATAAAAACATTAATCACTTTAAAAATCTTACAGACCCCAAACTTATAAATTGCATGTGTACAAAAATGATGATAAAGTTAATTATTCGGCTTCGGAAAAATGAGTTCCAGTAGTAATGAATATCAGCACAGCTCTTTCTCATGCAATATTTTTTGTTATTATAATATTATGAGATTAATTAGACGATTACTTAGTCTCCGGGTCAAAGTTCGCTCTAAACTCCCTTTATCTGTCCTCGATCCTGGCAACCGGTGGGTTAAAGTTGTGCATTCAGCAGCAATCTCCAGCAATAAACAGAGGAATCTGGACTTTGCCAGTGGACTATAGTCTGTGATTCTGGAAATATGACACGGGTACTGTGACATGTGGTCAACAGAGCTGCCTAGAATCAGATAGAGAGGGTCAACAGCTAAAATAGCAAACAGTCAATAAATCTGATCAGCTGCTACAACGTCAGGTAACATGTTGCTACTTAATATAGTAGTAATAACAGTAAATTACGCATAATTACAAGTAACCCCAAACCAAACGCTAATATTTAACCTACAGTAAGTGCATGTAGTTCATTGTTACATGCAGTTACTATAGTTATAACTATATAATTACATGCAACTAACCCTAAACCAGACCAAATCCTAAACCTATAGTAAGTACATGTAGTTACTTAATATAACTCAGTACTTAAGTGTAACCCTCAGTCCTTATTTGTGTAATTACACTGTAACAACGTCAACAGCTTCATAAAACATCATTAAACGTGAATGGATAAGCCAGTGTGCCACAAGAGACAGCGACCAATGCAGAAACATGAAGCCACGAAACGTTCCTTGTGTTTTTAGAGTCTTTGTTCAGCACCACCAACAGCAATGCGATCCTAAATGTGAGTGTTTATTTTTAAAACTGACGTGGCAGGGCATTTAAATAGAATGAAACACGTAACGCTGTCAGTCAAAGTTTCGCCTCACCTCCTCCGTGGCCGTTGGACTGTAATACACGAGAATGACCGTCGTTAATATGTTAATGAGGAGTCCAGTGATGGTCAGCGTGTTCGGCGCGACCCACGTCGGGATCTGCTGGACCAGCCAGTTCCAGTATATCTGGCAGGGCGGCTCGAAGAGAGAGCGACCGGCCGCGCTGTACTTGTGTTCCTCCAGGCGCTTGAGCTGGACCGCGGACAGCGGCCCCGGACACGCGCACTGAGACATTATCGCTCTTTTGGCAGCGTCAGTGCAATGTTTTGGTCCTAATCCTCAGGTGTCCACTTAGAAGACGACATTAGCTTGCGGTGGTTACGTGTGGAGAGTCATTTTGATGAGCGGAACCAACAGCCTCCTCTGTTCCTAATAGTTGAGAACAGATAAACGTAGAGGCGCAGGAAACTGCCGTCCGGAAGAGGACACAGCCGGGAAATTTGAACGGCTGCAGTACCGCGTCTGACCACCAGAGATGTTGTGATTTACGTAGGCAGTCTTGTTATTGTCAAATCTATTAAAATCGTTTTCTCTTATTGAAATGAAGCTGAAATAAAATATAAATATTAGACGGAAAAAGGGCAATGTTTAGGTTGAATGACTAAAACTTAAATATTTAAATAGTTTTTATTTAAAATAATAATAAAAATGACGATAGCACATACATTTACTAAAACCTAAAATTAAAATGGAAAATATAAAATTAAAAAGCTAATTCAAAATATTAATAGCTACTATTGTATATAAATATTACTGAAATAACACTGATTTCTGGAGGTGAGCGGGTATTAACTCACACCTGTCATACCCGCCCTTATATTTCTAGCAGGGTGCAAATCATAGAGGCGATCTGACCCAAATTAAGTTCTGAGCCCTGCCAAAATAAGTCAAAACAAAAAAATTGAAGAGGATTTTTTTTTTTTTTTGGTAGTAATTTAATTAGAGTTTCAAGGGGGTAGCCACAAAATTTTGATTACAGTCATGGTGCATATTTTAACAAATAGATGCTCATGAAGAGTCACGAATTGTTTTCTAACCATAGCAACAACACACTGCTTGAGCGCTTTTCATTCATTTCGATTCATTATCGGACAGAACGTTGACAAACCATAAAAACTGTCCTTATTTATCACTGTTTTATAGATGTTTATTATGTTAAATCTCAAAAACATTTTAGCTTTGTGCAAATTAGTGTACTTATTCTATGCCATTTTTTGTCTTCACACTGCACGTTACAAAAAGATAAAGTGCACTTTAAATACCTTTTTAAATTAACCGAAAAAACTAAATGTAGAATGTTGGCCACTACGATTAAGGCTCAAATATTTATAAATAACTAGACTTGAATTTCCGAATGGTTTCCTAAAGGTTACGGAAGAAAAGGGATGGATTTTAAAATAATTTAAAAAATTAAAATGTATATATATATATATATATATATATATATATATATATATAGAGAGAGAGAGAGAGAGAGAGAGAAGCACTATAGATTGATGAATAAAACAGCCCAAAGAACAGTGTTGCCAACTTGCCAAATCTAGCAAAAGAAACAAACAAACCCCAAAAAAGCAAAAATAAATAAAATCTAATTTGCAATTTTCCATAACTGAGAGAGGAACAACGCTATATTGCAATCTGAATAAAAAGTAATATCTTTTGAAATGAGAAACTTTCTGAAACAAGAAATAAACACGTTTTTCATATAGAGACATTTATTCAACTGTCATGCTAAAAGGAACATTGTCATGTACTATCAAGAAACAAACACGTCTCTCTCTGACACTGTAACTTATCTGTCTGATCTGCCAGTTGCACAGTATTGATATTGCTAATCTAAGTGGATTTCAGTAGATTCATTGGAGAATGATGGAAGGGGGTTGGAAAACTCAAGGGTAAAATCAAACAGGCAGAAAAAAAAGAAAGGAAAAGAAAGACAGAAACAGCAAAACCCAGACTTGTGCTTGGTTTGGACAACCCTCCTCTCCCAAACCTAGAAAACGTAACTGAACCGCATCACCATACTGTATCTGTAACTGACTGCTCTATGTCTTTCACAATAAAATGTGCATTTGTGATCTATTTTGAAGCTACAATCCAGTTCACTAAAGGCATGCATGTGAGTTTCAGTGGCACTTCTTAAAACACAGCTTTACACGATTGCACAGTGACAGACACAGACGTTTCTAACTATAGATCCATGTCTGAAGAAAGCATACCATGCCAAAGACACAAGTGCCATTATTTGTAGTGACAGGGATTTCTGGGTAATCATTGGGCGAATCAGCCTTCAGTTGGATCCTTTCTTCTCTGATTCTGACTTCTCAGATTCGTTCATGTACTTATCAATGAGGTGTAAGGGAACGCCTCGCTTCATCAGCTCAAAGAACGTAAAACCTCCTGAAAAAGGGGAAGCATAGACTGAGTCAGAGAGATGACACTGAAAACAATGAAACAACGAGATAAATATTTGTTCTTCACAGCATACAACAGCCACAAATGTATTTGGACACATAAGCCATGCTCAAAAGTGTCTGAAAGTCTTTGTTTTATAAAAAATATCAAACTTTGTGCCGTTTATTTTAAAGAAAAATAGCCCAAGCACACTTCTTGAGCAGAATGTTTGTAATTCAAATTATAACAAAATGGATGAATTGTTCAAAATGTGGACACTTGTTCACCAAGACACCTGTGTGATCTGACAAAAAAGCTCAGAAAAATGAAGTTAAAAGCCTGAACATAATTTGTTTGCAGGCACACTTTTAAAAAGTACTTATTACAGAAATAATATACTTTAAAAGAATATACTTCAGCAATACAATGCAATCATTGCAATACAATGAAAACGTATTATCATAGTATAAAAATGTGTATTAAATACAATTAGCTGAACTTTTTTGACCCACTCAAATAGGACATAAGTACATCTTTATAAGTAATTTCATACTTTTATTGTCTTTGAAATATGGTTAAAGTGTACTTCAGAATATACTAACAAGCATTTATGGTAAATTTAAATATGCATCTTTTTTTCATCAACTTGTATGCATGTAAATATATTTGTCATTTGTAACAATGAAGTTTCAATTCATTACATCTGAAATGAACTTTTGAATCAAATAACACCAGCTAAAATTATAGTCAATACATTTGCTTTAGTACGTTAGTCACATTAAAATAGTGTACTTTTTTTTAAAAGAAGACATAAGATAAAAAACATAATGATTTAAAGTTAAACTTTTAATTATAAATTGCCCTGTTTAAATGTGTACTCAATTCTGTTAAGAAACAGTTATGAAAGTGTATAATTAAGTGGCCTTTTATATATTTATATATATATATATATATATATATATATATATATATATATATATATATATATATATGTATATATATATATATGTATATATATATGTATATATATATGTATATATATATATATATATATATGTATATATATATATATATATATATATATATATATATATATATATATATATGTATATATATATATGTATATATATATATATGTATATATATATATATATATATATATATATATACACACAAACTTTTTAAGGTTTGAAGTACATTAAAGTGCACATTCAGTACAATTAAGTGCATTTTTTCACAAGGGTCAGTTTGATATTTGGTAATGCAATGCCATTCAGCCATTTTTAAGTGTGACTTAAGTGTCCAAAAATCTTTTGGTGTCACTGTATACATAGAGAAGTAGAGACACACAAAGAAAAAAAGAAATGGAAAACCGTAAAATCAGGACAGGAATTTGTCAGTGTTCGGCAGGTGCAACACAAATGTTGAGGCAGTGAGTACAATCATATCTCTGCAAGCTTTTGCAGCTATTCAGGCGCACACATTTCATTATTGCATCTCTTATCTTTGCTTGCTGTAGCATGTTGAGCTGCATGGACAGTTGGTTGAATGCACTCTAAATTAAGCTGCATTATGCAGTATGACCACCATTATAAATATACAAAGCACATCTGCAGAAATAATACATCAGAATCGAGTTTTGCTTGGGGCAGGGATGCTAGCTTTGACTTTTGTTTTGAATCTTAGAGAAAGAGAAAGCGGTAACATCCCATTTTGTGGCAGTTCTAGTGTCTAAAATTGCTATGATTTACACTATGGTTTTATGTAATGAATAAAGTAACTGTTACTTGTTACATTTATTTTTTCAAGTAATTAATTCACATGACTTTATATATATATATATATATATATATATATATATGTATATATAGTTGAAATTCCTTCTCTTAGCCATGTGTTGTGTAAGCATGATGGATATTGATCTAAGGAGTGTGTCATGCTTCATTGACGTGCAAAGATCAACCTTTTTCCAACACCACCAAGATTTAGGGTTTTAAAACTTCAAAATAGGGCTGGTAAATGAAATTCTTTTGTGGTATAACCTATATGTCATTGCATGCAAACTATGTTGAGGGTGACAAACACTTAAAGTAGAACATCATAAAGTAGCATTTCCAGTGTAAAAAAACGCCTGCAAGCCAAGCATTGAGCTTCTATTCTGGAGGAGAACGAGTCTCAGTTAGGTGCTGTTGAGGAAAAAGTAACGCAAAAGTATTTTAACGTGTTTTCATAATTAGTTACTTTTTTATAATGATTAGCACAAAATTCTATGCTTTAAAAGGAACATTTTGACCATGTCAAAAGCATGCACAGTATAAATTCTGTAGAGGTTTTCCTGGTCACCATGAAGTAAGACTCATAAGTAACATAATTTGTTGATCTTGGAACAACATTCCTCTCTGAAAATTGAGCACTAACCCTATCCCTACCCCAAAACTTAATCCTTATCCCTAAAATCATGATAGGTGAATAACACGAATGTAAGACTAAACTTGACATAAACTGTAAACTTGTCCCTCATATCTGATTGGTTGATTGATTGGAATGTTGTCCCAGGATGAATGAAATTATTGATCCGGTTGTACTTGGTGAAATCACATTGACCCAGGTAGAACCTTAAACTGGTTCTTGGAGTTCTTTGTAGAATCCTGTAAAACATTCTTGACCAGCAAAGAGCAAAGAGCAGCAAAGAGCAAAAGCAGGATTATTGGCAACCAAGGGATGCAGAATGAATGAAAAAATAAGCTTCATATGCCCGAAACCATATGAAAGCTTACCTTGAATGAGAACAACACAGTAACTATTCCTGAGTGATGACTGGGGGAGAAAAGAAAATACGGATTAAACCCAAAGTTTACATGAGGGAGTTATATGTGCCTCAGGGTACATCGTTGACTTAGTCATTACAGATTTAACGTGAAGGAGTTAAAGGACATACCACAGTCTACCAACAGGGAAACACAGCAATATGGCAATGTATGACAGAGTATGAAAACATGTCAGCAGCACATGATAAAATATGCAAATATTGGTGTATAATCAAGAGCTTTTTTTTATCAGGTCTAGGATTTTTCACAGACCTGCTAAACAATGTGCAACGTGTGTGGCATGTGAATCTGCTTTCTACAGTGTGTTGCATTACTGGATGTGTGGCAGTGGTGAGATGAAATTTGGATTTGCTGCATGCTGTTGCAAACTCTCAATTTATGCCAGTTATGGTACAATGGAGGAACAAAATACTTAAATGGTCATATCTTGTTGAGAGAGATCTTGCAGAAGGTAATAAATACTGCACAAATTTGACACGAGACAAATATACATTTTTATATATTTATATGTATATTTTACTTTTATAGTAATATTATATTACATTTATTGTTTATTTTAAAATATTTTTTGTATTATTTTTAAAAAAAAGGCATTTACATCTTTATTTGACAACTGGTTACATGTTTTATATATATGTTTGTTTGTTTTTTGAGAGATAATTTATTTATTAAATCGAACCCTGATGGTATGTCATTTTCAGCCTTATAAAAATTGTATTCTCTTTAAAGCTTTAAAATAAATAAATACATTAATGTGTTGAAATTAATGTGATTAAATATTTTAATTGATTGCAAGTCCTTATAATAATAGTAATAATATTTGTTAATTTTATAACTGAATATAAACTTTATATTACTTAAATACAAACTATAAATGCACTATCGGTGTTCTATTGGTGGCTATTGCAGAAAAGAAAAGAACCTCAGCATAATAAAGGCTTTGTTTGTTGTTAAAAGAAAATATAATGAAAAGCTACACTATTATTAACAAGTATGACCATGTAAGAGAGCATTGTGCCTTTTTATCATAATCTAACACTTACCCTTGAAATCCACATCAGACATTGAGACACAGTTCATATGACCAGTTTAAAAGACAAAAACGGACATGTAACAATGATGGGCCAAAATGCTGTAATCTTGTGCACATTAATTGGTTGGTTAGGTGTAAAAACAAACCATCCCTTGTCAAGCTCTTCGTCTTTTGTTTTAGCTCTGTTGGTAACCTCATTGAAAATTGAGTTTTGAAAGCACATATATAGTACAGTGGAATCAAACAGGGTTGTATTCAGCAGTAAAGGCCCGATATACTCATGGCTAAGATCTCGAAGTACTTTTCCTGCAATATTCTGTTAGTGAACGTTCTGTCACCACAAGGGATGGGAGCGGCATTTAGATGAATATATAAATATGTGCTGCGTACTTTCCTCTTAATAACAAAGTAAACACACAACAAAAATGAAAGTGCTGAACAAACAGCAGTGAAGAAACCATCTGATCATAGAGCTCTGCAATTCAGCACTTCAATCGTCTCATCACGTTTATTTATACCACTTAATACAATATATTGCTTTAAAGCAAGCAGCTATACAGAATTAAACATGATAAGCAGTGTGTTGCTTTCAATTAGAACGCCAATTTCTTCTCTAAAGCAGCTCTCCAATGTGTTCATGTTTTTTTGTTTTTTTTATCACGGTCATATGACCTTGACAGACTGAACAGAAATGAACCAAAGAAGATTTCCGTGTCAAAGAAGGCGGAGCCCAAGGGCCACACCTACATATGTATTACGTAGCCAACACAGACCAGTGGTAGTTTGAAGGTGTTTACTTTTCTGGAAAGTTCGCTTTCGCAGGCTATTTTGAACACCTGAAAAAAACTCCAAAAGAAGTTCATTTTGATTCATTGATTTTGTTCAAAATGACCAATTCATTCTTCGATTTCGCTTAAAGTATATCGGGGCCTTAAAGGGATAGTTCACCCAAAAATGAAGATTATCCCATGATTTACTCACCCTCAAGCCATCCTCTTTCAGACGAACACACTCAGAGTTATATTAATAAATATCCTTGCTCTTCCAAGTTTTATAATAGTAGTGAATGTCGCTCCTGATTTTGCAGTCCAAGTGCATCTATCCATCATAAAATAAATCCATACAGCTCCAGGGGTCCTTCTGAAGTGAAGCGATGGGTTTTTGTAAGGAAAATATCCATATCTAAAACTGTATAAACTAAAATAATTAGTTTATTTTAATAAATAATTAAATTATTTATTTTAGTTTATAAAGATTTAAATATGGAAAGGATTTAAATCCTTTGATTCACTTCAGAAGGCCTTTATAAACCCCCTGGAGCTGTGCGAATTACTTTTATGATGGATGGATGCACTTTTTTGGACTTCAAAATCAGGAGCGACATTCACTACTATTATAAAGATTGAAAGAGCAAGGATATTTTATAGTATAACTCTGATTGTGTTTGTCTGAAAGAAGATAATCTCATACACCTAGGATGACTTGAGGGTAAGTAAATCATGGGATAATTGTGATTTTAGGGTGAACTATGCCTTTAAAATTCTTCAATAAAAATCAGGTCTAATATTCCCTATTGAATCACTTAATGACTGTAGCCATATATCCCCTTAAACAAGTGTTCTTAAGATGCTGTATCCATTTCTGAGGTAATAGATGATCATATTAATGCACAGACTAACCTTTGACTTCTAGTTTGCAGTCCACCTGAGCCTCTCCAAGGTCATTGACAGCCTTGCAGGTGTAAACACCTCCATCAAACGGGCTGGGCTTGCGGATCTCAAGCGTACACACTCCCTGGTTGCTGAACATGCGGTAACGGGGGTCGTCTATGATGGTAATCTTGTTTTTCATCCAGATCACCTTAGGCTGAGAGCAATAACAGAGTATAGTATGAATACACAGTAAACACAGATAACATCACTGGTGAAGAGGAACTAAAGCAGCATCAATCCATCAAACACGTGAAGTGTCATTGGAGGGAAAAATGCTGCTCTGTCTTCTCACATGTGTTAGTTACAGTAGAGTATTGAGTTATTGACAGTAAGACAATATGATCCTTTGAGTCTGTGCTCAAAGATTATAACTAGCAGGTGCTGTTAAGCCCATTGGGACACTCGCAGGTCAGGCCACAAAGAGCTAACTACAGGTGTAAAGCCTTGAGCACATGGTTGGTGCCCAGCAGAATCACCCACAACCTTGTGTGGGTGAAGGGCCAATAAGTTTTCATAGGAGCATTGGAATTCATGCATTACCTTTTCAATGCATGTCTTTTTTACTTCTATTTTCTGTACTTCAGATCACTTAGCAATTATTGAATTTCCTTTATCCTGTTTACACTTGGTATTAGCATCTGTTTAAGTGGACAGCACTAAATATAGATTTAAGCAAATGTGTGGTGATCAGATTACTTAAATTATATTCAGAGGCAGTCAGAAACTCATGTGACCACATTGCATTTGATAAAAAGACTCATTATTCTATATTCAGTAACAGATCATTTTAATAAAAATGTCTGCTAAATAAATGTTGGGGTCAGTTTTTTTTAACGATAATAATGGTTTTATTCAGCAAGGATGCATTAAAGGGATCAAAAGTGGCAGAAATCTTTTGTAAAATTATAAATGTATTTACTATTTTATCAAATAAATGCTGTATATTTTGAATCCTAAAACAAGATGTATCACGATTTTCACAAAAAAAATCAAGCAGCAGAACTGTTTTCAACATTGGTTAAAAAAATGTTTCAAATCAATGTATCAGAATGATTTCTGAAGGATCATGTGACACTGAAGAATGGCATAATGATGCTGAGAATTCAGATATATTAAGATAGAAAACCTTTACTTATAATAATATTCCCCACAACAAGATTTTTCAGTGCTTTTTTTATTTTTTCGGTGCTTTATTAAATGGAGTTTTCAATGACATAGTAAGAGATTTCAGGTGTGAACGGCCAATTTCTAAATTGAAGTGTGCTTGAATAATGTTTGAAAAATGGACTTACCTGTCTCGGGTGGCAGAAAAAAATAAAATGGCAAAAAACACTTTTTAAGGTGACATTTTTTTCCCAGTCATCTCAATGGCAAAAAGTGTCTCATTTTATCTGAATTTACCCTACCTTTCTAGTAGAGTATCCTGCCAGTCACCTACCCTAGGGTTGGCACGCACACTGCAGTTCAGGGTGGCGTTGTACCCAGCTATGGCGAAGGTGTTGATAAGCGGCTGAGTGAAAGTGGGCGGCTCGGTGAAGTCGCGGTCATTATACTCTGGGTTCTTGATATGCAGGCCTGATTGAGAGTGAGAGTGAGAGGGACAGCGAGAGGAAGAGGAGGAGGAGGAGGAGTGAGAGGGGAAGGGAGAGTGGGACTTTGCATGATACAAGCCGAGAGCTGTATCATGGGGGAATTTCCCTTATGTGATGAGGAAGAAACAACATTTATCATCAGCATTGGCAAAACGTGACACGCAGAGACTGTTAAAGATGAAATCTGCACTTGGGAACACACATGGTTACTGTCACCACAGTAATTTGTGGCTAGTAAACAAATCTTTGTGTTTGTAGCAAATAGTGAATGTGTATGTATCAAGGAGAATCATCAAATTGTGAAGCGACTATAAAGTGCAGAACATACCTTTAACATTCCAGGAAAGCCTTTAACGTTCCTTTGAGTAAAAACTCTCAAGATTTTACACCAGGGAAGTGCAATCCTGCTCAAACACCAAACCTTGATTAACAGGTTCAGGTAGTTCATGTTCTAAACTCTCCAATTAGCATATTATCCATTCTAACACAACATAATTTAAAATTAGTGCATCCTAAACAGCGACATATGAGTATCATTTATATACTATTATTGTTATTACTATTTTGAATTAGCTTTCATCTTTATATTTTCATTTTAGTTTCGTTTTAGGCCTATAATATCAATATATTCTCATACTGGCACACTATAAATACTCAAATGTAAATGTAATCAAACTGGGACACAACCCTCATCTCCAAGAGCAGGATTGAACAACCCTCCTTTACAACATGTTCAGGGATGTGCATTTAAATTAAAATCCTGACTAAATATATGAAGACAGACCAAGCAAGACGTTGATTAGTAATTTAGTGTTAATTAGGCCCTCAGGTACCAAGACTGTAAATTCCCCTGTGATTTCTTAGATTATTAGAAAACATCACGCAGGTGCACATCAGCCAGGCCTAAATTATTACTATAAAGCAAAAATTTTTAGGCTTAAGAATTTTGATTAAAACTGCTGCAAGCAATTTCAATTTAATTTAATATTTTATATAATTTATTTAATATTTTATTATTTATTTATTTTATTGTTTATTATTTTTTTATATTTTATTTTTAGAGAGCAAGTTTTTTGATTGGCTAAAATGCACAGATTCTTCATTTGCGGTCATATTACCCCCCATTTCAAAGTATTAATTTTGTTTTTTGGTTCTACTAGAATAGGTTTGAATGTTCAAAAACAAATTTTTATTTTCACATATTTTACATTGTTGCTTCATCTTGGCTCCCAGTCTGTCAGTAACACCCTGTTCAGTTCTCTATGAAGCCCCTCCTTCTGAAAAGCGCAGTGTGCTCTGATTGGTCATCTGGACCAGTGTTATGATTGATCAACCACTTTGAGTGTGTTTCGGAAATGTCACGCCTCTTACCATAACCACGAGTTTAAACATCCCTAACGCAACGCAACCAGGCCTCAACCTTTTTTTTGCTTATGCCTTGGGTGGGAGTTACTTAAAGATTGTGGATATTATTGGAATATTGTGACATGCACTTTCCTGGAATAAAACACAAGATTTCAATCAAGGGAGTTCAGAAACAGTGCTTACTAATATAGAGAATAACTCCCATTGGAGTGGACTTAGTGCTTTGTAACTTTGCAGAACTTTTTCAAACAGCAGCATTACAAATTAAATAATGTTTAAAATTGTAAAAAAGCATAATAGGTATTGCATAATTATTTTCATAAGTGGTATTCCGATTCAAAAAATCACTTACTGCAGCTTTGAAAAGGATTTTCACAAGCAGTTAGTTTACAAATGGGTATGAGTAGAGCGGAGCTGAGCCTTACCTTCCTTCACGATCAGAGCACAGTCTTTAGTGGCTGTGGCACTTTCACTTAAGCCCACCATGTTCTCAGAGTAGATTCTGAAGAAATACTCGTTACCCACCACCAGATCTGAGATTGTGATGCAGGTACGGTGGTAGTGCTCCACACATGTGTACCACTCCTGTGCCACACACACAAACACATGCTGATCAGTATTTTTGTATTCTAACCTTAAAATATTACAGATATTTCTTAACAAAAAACTCAGTATGTACTATATATGTGTATATAAATAATATAATAATAAAAAACCTTTTGTATGTTACATATTATTCCAGAAACTATATAATAAAAGACGTTATATTATATATGTTTGAAATCTGTGTTAAATATTAGTATCATAGAAGTACAGTCAAAAGTTTTCTTCAGACCATTGTCTTTTTATCAGCTTTCTGGATGGTGTAGCCTATTATTTGTGCATTGCCGTTGTCCTTGGGTGGATTCCAGTCCAGTGCTACATTAGTCCCCCAGACCTCATCGATCTTTACAGCCTGTGGTGGGCCTGGAAGATCTAGAACAGGCAGCAAAAGAAAATGTTCAACGACACTTCAGTGGAGAACTTCATACAGTGGATTATAAAAAGTCACACCCCTGTTAAACCAGCTGGTTGTGATGTAAAAAAATGAAGCAAAGTTAAATCATATCAGAACTTTTGCACCTTTAATGTAAAAATTAAAACCCATGCAATGCCACTGAAATCTAAAGATATATATATATATTTCTTAACTAACCGACTATCTGGATATCCAACATGGCTGTGTCGATATGATTTTCCACTTGTACGCTCAGTTCATATTTCCCAGAATGTTTGCGCTCAGCTTTGCGAATGAACATGATGCTGTCACAATCTGAATTACGAATGCTGATGGTTTGTTCAATCGGCTGACCCTCTTTCAACCAGATGACTTTTGGCCTTGGTTTCCCCTAAAAGATAAAAAAGGTTTTGACATTTTCTGTTGTGATCAGGAGGAAAGGATTCAATAAGTTTTGCTCTCATGATCTGTTGGCTCACCACAAATGGCACAACTAGGTTGACGACTTCGCCGACCTTTCGAATGTACGTCTGCTTCAAGTGTCGAGGTATGCGAATCTTAGGAGGCTCTGTGAGATAAGTGTTATTAGTTTACATTAACTAATGCGTTTCAAATAGCAAAATGAAAGCAGCAGTAGGCCCTCACCGATGACCTCTTTCACCAGTATGGAGTGTTGGGTGGTGCGTGGTGCACTGGCTCCAGCAGCATTTATGGCCTTGACACGCACTAAGATCTTGGCCTCCACTGGCAGACCAGTTATAGTGTACCTTGTTTTTTCTGTCAGCTCCTTATTAGCAGGTATCCATTCGTCAGCTGTAAAATAAAGTATTGCATAAGGACAAGATGGCATAAGAACCCACCAGTTGAAAACCACTTCTTCAAAACATATATGTTTTTAGTCTTACTTCCTTCAATGCAGTATTCAATTTTGTACCCATCAAGTCCTGCGGCACCGATCGTGTCTGGTGGTCTCCACTTCATGGTCACTGTGGTATCTGTGACGTCATCCACCACAAGCATAGTGGGTTCACTGGTCACAGCTAGTGGGAGTTAATGAAGGTATTGATTAGTGTTGCTTAACATTTTCAGCAAATATTTTTGGATAATTTTTTTCTAAAACAACTAGTGTAACAATATATTTTTCAAATGCATCCTTGCATAATTGTCATGAACAGTGGCTGTAATAAAGCACAACGAATGAAGTACAACAAACTGTTCAATAATAATTCTGAAGGTTAACATGCAGGAGAATCACAAAGAGTAATAATATCAACAACCAAGTAAACTGAAACGAGACCGGACGGTAGAAAACAGGCTTAAAGGTTTTCATCACCCAAAAATGCAAATTCTGTCATTAATTACCCTCATATCTTTCCAAACGCGAAAGACTTTAATGGATCTTTGGTTCAACACAAATTAAGATATTTTGGATGAAATCTGAGAGCTTTCTGTCCCTCCAAAGACAGCTACGCAACTGAAACATTGAGGCTTGAAAAAGTTCTTAAAGAGATCATAAAACAAATCCATATGCATTGAACCATTCAGTCCAAATTTTCTGAAGAGACTCGACTGCTTTATATGATGAACAAATTGAATTTAGGCTTTTATTCACATATAAACATTCATCAACTCACACATGTGGTCAGTGTTTGGGTCAACGTGAGTTACGTAAAGTAACACAATACTTTTAAATTTACAATACAATGTCTGAGTTACTTTTTCAAATAAGTAATGCAAGTTACTTTGCTTCCCCATTTATTGACTGACACCTCTCTGGTCCCAATGTTGAGAGAAATCGTAAGTAAATGTTGAGGTGTTGTGTGTGCTGTGGAAACATGATGGTTATAGTAAGTTCTAGGCTAAATGTGAGCATTTACTCATGTACTTCTTCTCCTGTGTCCTATTCTTCTGTATTTCAGAATGGCAGCACAGTTGAAAGGCTTGTTTGTTTGAGCTGCTCCCTCTACTGTACAGGTGTGAATTTGCATTTCCTTCAGCCCGAGGCTTCTTCATTTAACTTTTGGTGTGAAAGGACCTTTACATTTGCCAAAAATAGAACTTTTATGTTGTCATAAAAACAAACAGCCCAGATGAGAAAAAGTAAAGGAACAGTAATGTAACTCATTACTATCAATAAAAAGTAACTAAGTAACGCAATATTGTAATGCATTACTTTTAAAAGTAACTTTCCCCAACACTGGTTGTGGTAAACGGAAGCTTAAACATGTTCGCTTGATGTGTGCGAGATCCAATGAGGTTCTTTCTCATGCGTTACGCAGCACGTTTGAGTTTCCGCAAGAGATTTGTTCTCGTGTGTCATTCAGTTTCAGTTGAGCTTCAATTTATGTTTGTTGATGAATGTTTATATGTGAATAAAAGCCTAAATGAAATCTGTTCATCATAAAAAGCAATCAAGTCTCTTTAGAAAATTTGGACTAAACTGCTCAATTCATATGGATTAGTTTTAAGACCTCTTTTTGAATTTTTGAAGCGTCAACATTTTTAATTGTGTAGCTGTCTATGGAGGGACAGAAATCTCTCAGATTTCATCAAAACATCTTCATTTGCCTTCCGAAGATGAACGAAAGTCTTACGGGTTTAGAACGACAAGAGGGTGAGTAATTAATGACTTCATTTTAATGTTTGGGTGAACTATCCTTTTAAATGCATAGGGGAGGATTGCAACTGAAACATAATAGGTGTTAACTAATTAAGAACTGTGGAAACTAACTCACAAATCAGGCAGGCAAAACGTATTTTTTAGGGAACACAAAAAATATAGTTTGAATAATTTGGATCACTATTCCTTTAATCCATGAAATGATGGCCACACGTGTGTACCTCCACACACAAACACATGTGAGAGGATCACCCTGGTATGTCACGAATTTCACGAGGGGTCTCATTTGTCTGGACTCTTCTATTCTTGCACAACTCATGTTTAAGCTGTGACTGAAGTAGAGACAGTATCTGATCTCATTACATAATAATCCGCAGATGATTTGGCAGCCATTATAAAGTCATACTCAGTATCTTCTAAATCTCAGGCCTCTCCTGTGGAGGTCACAGACTGAATGTTTTGGATTCTGGTGTGAGCACAGCAACACCTGTCACACAGGAGCCCAAAAGGGAACAGTCAATCTTTTCTTCCTTAATGGCATTTGCTTAAATGATCATACTGCGTGTTATGTTGTATAATAGCTATGGTGCTCATGACATAACTGATTCGAAGAGACACGAAATCCATTGTTAATACAGATGAGCCACTTGTGTACTCACCCAGAGGAATGAAAGGCTTGGAAGGTTCACTGGGTTTGGAGACACCGATAGTGTTAACCGCAAAGATGCGCACCTCATACGGCACACCTTCGATCATTTTTTTGGGCTCGAAGGTGGTCTCTTTGCAAAGGTCAAAGTTCAGCCTCATCCATCGAGAGCTCTGTTTCTTCTTTCGCTCAATGAAGTATCCTGTGATATATATATAAAAAAATGCTTTAAAGAGGATGAAAGAAACATGCTCGAAGTGGTTGATCAATTACAACACAATAATCAAGCCAACCAATCAGAGCACACTGAGCTTTTCGGAAGGAGGGGCTTCATAGAGAGCGGAACTAAACAGAGTGTTACTGACAGACTGGGAAGTGAGGTGCTGCAAAAATGTAAAATATGTGAAAATTAATGGGTTTTTGAACATTCAAACATGAGAACATATTCTAGTAGACCCCAAAAGCAAAATCAAGACTTTGAAAAAGGGGCATAATTTAACTTATACACATGCATATGTTATGCTAATAAGAGCCTCAAATGCACAACTGAATATTTAAAAGGGGTCATGTCATAATTTTTTAAAAATCATTTCATTTTTCCCCCCAGAGGTCTACTTATAATGCTAGTAAAGTTCTGAAAGTTACATTGCGTTTTATTTCAGTTCATCAGGGACAATCGTGTAAAATTATGTAAAACAATGTTTAAAATGCAAGAGAAATGGAGGAAATGATTTACGTTTAATTTAACAATTAGTTTACATATGTTTTGTGTATTATACTAAAATAGGAAATTATTTAGTTACTTTAAATTGTAATAATATTTCACAATATTACTGTTTTTACTGTTTATTTTTTATCAAATATAGCCTTGGTGAACATGAGACATTAAAAATATAGGTAGTGTAATGAGATTACAGGGAAAGTGTTTTTCCACATATCTCAAATTAACAGGCTTCTAAAATATAAATATAATGCAATTTTTATGCACAGGAAGTTGATTTACCAAGAATTGGGGAACCACCGTCATAGCGTGGAGGCTCCCATGTCATGGTGCACCAGTCTCCACCCACATCAGTAACCAGAGGAGCCTCAGGGGGATCTGGGATATCTAGATAAAACAAAATATGATAAGATTTACATCTTATTAATGTCATCACTCAAACAAACATTGTTCTCTCACGGGAGAGTATCTTACCCACAACTTTGACCTTCACACTGGCCGTGTCCTCTCCAGCTTCGTTTTGAAGGACGATTTTGTAGTTTCCAGTATCTTCTCTTTCTGTGATATCAATGGTTAGGCAGGTGTGGTCTGCAAATGTCTCTGCACGAACTCGACTTCCTGTATCAAGGATGACCTGAAAAACCCATTAGCCTAGTTTAATCCTGAAAATATATATTTATATTTATATACATATATTTTTATATTTTCAGCAGAAAAGGTTGGTCAATTCTAACCCTTTCTCCCTTCATCCACACCACTCTGGGTGCTGGTTCTCCACTGATAGGGATCTCCAGGCGCAGTTTGTTTCCGGCCACAATGGTCACCGTGTTGTCCTGGACATTCAGTGCCTCTAAATGCACCTTGGGGGGATCTGCAAAGTTGGTCCAAATGGGATTCTTTCAGAGAGCTTATTAGCATAAATACCATAAGAATCAGATAACTTCTGGATTGTTGCTGGTACCTATGACGTGCACTTTGGCAGACAGCGTCTGTGTGTATCCCTCAGGAACAAAGGTATAGTCGCCGGCATCATGAATGGAGGAGCTCTCAATGTCGAGGCTGTGATTCCTATAAGGTGAATATAAAGTACATGAAAATGAGAATATATATATGTCATCCTTTACCCCACCTAGTTAAGAACCACTGTTATAGACCATTTTGGACCTTCAACAACAGTTAGCACCTGGCCCTACCAACTTAAGGTGATCAGGATGGTTTTTGGACCATGGAGGCTGTTGAAATAGCTACTGACCAGCTTAGACCAGTTAGAAACCCTGTTCCAAAGCTATTAGCTTAAGCTTGCTTTTCCCACAAGGGGTTTCAGTTGATACAGTTCTAGTTTAAAAAATGGTGGGAACATTTTATTCACATATTTAAAAAATATTCATGTGTGGTTTATGAGCTGATAAGCTGGTGTGATTGAGATCAATAAGTTGGCATACTTGGTTTTGTGCAAAATGTTGATACGGTCATTAGGCTGGATCAGCTGGCCGTTCTTGTACCAGCGGCCCGGGACATTTCCGGGGTAAATCTCACAGTTCAATTTAAGAGGTTGACCCAACAACACTGTCACACTCTGTAGATCCATTAAAATCTTCAGAGGCTTCACTGAATCATCCAGTAGCATGTAACATGAAGGAAAACAAAGGGGGAAAAACAACATTTAATGAATATGAGAGAAATGGTTGAATCAAAGATGCTTTGATGCCCTCAAAAAGCAATATTATCATACGGTCAACTTGAACGTGAGCCTGAGAGGTGCCCCCGGTGGCCATTAGGGAGTAGGTGCCAGTGTCATCCTTTGAGGCGTCGTCAATGATCAGCCAGTGTTTGGTCCCCTCGCTTTTCACACGATACCGTGATCGCACGCCTGTGGGAACCTCCACTCCATTCTTCATCCTTTACCAGAGAGTCAGCAAAATAGGTCAAGCTTTCGTACTCATTTTGCTTTGTATGTCAAACACAAAAATCAGGTAAAACACCTTTAATCTGACATTTAATCACACATACCATTTAACTTTTGCTCCTTCCTCAGACACCTCACACTCCAGTTCAATCCTCTCGTTCACTGTGGTTTTTACGGGCTCCAGCTCTTTCACTATGTTCACAGGCAGTTCTAAAGGACAACCAAAGAGACAGTTGTTATAAACCAGTCATTATTGATCAATTCCATCACATTCAAGTATGAAATCATCTGTTAGGGTGGACGTACCTTTCACAAACAGTTCAGTGGTGCACTTCTCTTCTCCTGCCGTGACTGAGTAGGCAGCATCATCGTTCAGCTGACAGTTATTGATAACCATTATCCGTTGAGTGCCTTTGTGCTCAAAGATATACCTGCACAGTTAATTCATTAGTTAGTGAAAGTTAACATTTTAAAGGCTAATTTTACTTATCCTTAACTTTACATAACTAGGTA